>JAOWBW010001410.1:0-172250 GCA_026119855.1 Campanula takesimana
AGACATTGATTAGAAATATGTGGATGATTCTATAGATGTCAATTGTCCTACGACTTGCTATCATATGATCGGAACTTTAGAAGTATCTGAAACATATGAATGCTTATGCGATAAGCAATTATGTAGGAAGGTTCCTACAAGCCGAAAGGCAAATAAAGTTTGAGATTGATTAAGATCCTAACATTCATGTGATGAATGAAAGATATATAATAAGTTCTCATGTTTTGAACATGGAGAGACATATTAATTACCTTAGTTGCTTGGTTATCAAGTTAGTTTGGAAACAACAAACGGATTTGATATTAATTATAAGCGACATTTGATGTTTAAAATGTTGTGTCTTAATATCAAATGGTAACCTTCTCAAACTTTAAGTTAATAAGGACAAGGATTTAATATAAGGCAAGTGTAGGCACCCCGCCTTGGACCGCTCACCCGATTGCACATTTGATTTGTGTTTCTCCCCATTTTAAGTGTTTCTCGTTAGTTTCTGTCACTTCTGTTAAGTTTCTGACTGACTTCGTTAAGTCCAGGGACTAAACTGAATGACAGGGCTGACTTTCTAGTCCATTCTGTCAAAATTGCCTTCTCTGAGTCGCGCGCCTCAGACACTAGGAGCCAGGCGCGCGCGCCTCCCGCGCCCAAAGCAGGAAGCGCGCGCCTCTGGGCGTCAGTTACAGATTTCTGGCCAGGATTCCCTCCCTTGCTCAATTTACAGGATTTTGCCGGGAAGGATTCTTGTTGACCGAGTTTTGGCACCAAAAAACACTCTCTTTCACCTATAAAAACCTCCCTTTACCTCCATTTTCAAGGACCGAAGATTGAACTTACAAAAACTATACCAAAATCACTTTCTAAAGGTTCTCCAAGGATTTCTTCAAGCAATATTTGAAGGTCTTCAAATTGTAGGTAAAAGTCCATCTTTTCCTTTCTTTTCTACTTCATCTCCTCTCTCTCTTTTACTCTAATCAAATGTTCAATCACCCAAATCATTTTGGGACATGACTCTAATGATCACCTCATCTCATTGAGGTTGGTTAAGGAGTTATCTCCTACATTCCAAACTCTATTTTAACCCCCTTTTCATGACTTAAAGAAGAAGAAGAAGAACGTTATTATTCATGTAGATTTTGATCAAGCAAGACCAACTTTAGTTGGGCGAGATGGGTGTTTCGGTACTTCCCATCTCGTAATCTAACCCCCGAACCTCAGAACAAAGAATCTCTGTTTTCGTAATCAAACTTAGGCTACAATCAATAGGTTTTTCTTATGTTCCTCAAAACATAGGTGGCGACTCTAAAACAAGTTAGACATCCTAGGATAATTCACCGCTCGAGCCTAAAGCCGTGGTTCCCCGGGGTATCTACAGTGGCGACTCTGCTGGGGACATTTGAGGGTTAAACTTGCATTCTTATCGAAATCTACATCTTTTCTGGGCATTCTGATTCCTGATGGGGGAGGCACGCGCGTCTGGCCTTTTAAGCCTAAGGCGCGCGCATCCCGCATCAAGAACCAGAATCGCCCACTTCTTCATATCCTTCATCTTCTTCTTCTGTTATTCTGCACTAATCACTTCTGCAGGGGTTAGAATTTGAACATAGGACCAGGGCAATCCCCTGAGTCCAAAGTCTGACATTCTGACAGGTGTGACCAGAAGCGCGCGCCTCCCATAAGCATTGCGCCATGCGCGCGCGTCCCACATCAGCACTCAGAGGCGCACGCTTCTGGGTTGATTCCCAGAACAGAAACAGGTTTCAGTGACTGAGCAGAACAGTGGGGTGTGGGCACAGTTGCCTGCATCAGAACAGAATTGAACCCTCAGACTGTTTTAATTTTGTGTTTTATTTACCGGTCACACGGGTGATTCGGGAGTTGTAATTTTATGTGCTTATGTGGTTGTTTTCTTTCTTTTCAAAAAAAAAAAAATTAAAATTTTTTTTGTCACTTGCTAGACCTCACACTACATGCACATATTCCTATGAACTGCTCACTATCGAGACGCACAAGTCCAATCCCAAACTCGTCGAGGCCCGTCCTAGAAAGTTTCAAGCTCCACCAGACCTTGGCTCTTTCGAAGCGGTAAACCTCAGCCCGTGGCGTAGTTCAAGACTACATGCCGGGGGTGACCTTTGAGCCTCATATTCAAGCCGAGCACAAACCACACAATTCTAGTTAGGGTCTAACACTCCGTGACTCAGGTCGGTTTCCATGTACCGATATTTCCCTAAACTAATGTCTTCAAATCATACATGCCAACTTGTTGAAATGGACGCAATAAAAATCCGTCCCCAAAAGTGGTTATTTTGGACGAAAATAAAAATCCGTCCCCGCATGTATGCTTTACTACATTAATTTAGTTTATTCCCAATACATGTAGGATTCACAAGCGCGATGGAATCCGATGAGTATATGGGACCGCGAGATGGTCTATATACTAGTGTGACGATTCCATTATTTTCTTAGAAACCCCAAAAGGGATTCATTCCCTCCGACTTATAAAAAAAAAAAGAGTCTTTTCTTATGTGGTTCGAGTCGTGTGCCCAACTGTGTGTTCTAAGCCTCTTCATGGACCGCAAGTGTTACTCAAGACTGACAAGGGCCTCTTCTGCAATATAGGTTCAATTGGTACTTACAGAGTCTACCGGGATTCAGCAAATCAGTTAGTCCGTAAAGAGATCACTCCAACAGCTCCAACATCAACCATGACCGGCGCAGCAACACCATGTCTCTCGAACAGCTCTCAACTATGGTCCAACTCCTCCAAGAGCAAGTCTCCACCCTTAATAAGGAGGCACAAAGCAAAGACGACATTTGGCAATCCCACCTCGACAGCCAAAGGGAGGCCCACGAGGCCGAGATGGAGCTAATGAAAGAAAAGCTCA
This sequence comes from Campanula takesimana, assembly GCA_026119855.1. Classification (NCBI taxonomy): domain Eukaryota; kingdom Viridiplantae; phylum Streptophyta; class Magnoliopsida; order Asterales; family Campanulaceae; genus Campanula; species Campanula takesimana. Next base: position 2,883 of record JAOWBW010001410.1, read on the forward strand.
CTAACCTTGCCAAGGGGAAGAACAAGAACAATGACGATGAATCCGAGTGGACCGGGTTTGTTCAAAAGTCCTTATGTCAACACCCGCACCAAGAAAATGGGGCCGAGAACAATGAGCCCAAAATGGTGGATTCTATCATGGCCTACATCGACCAAAAATTCAATGGCCTCAACATGGGGAAAGGCTCCGACACAAGCCTTTATCAATCATCCATCCTCATGAGTACTATGACCGCTCTTCCCGATAAGTTCAAGATGCCCGACATAAGCAAATTCAAGGGCAACTCTTGTCCCATGGCTCACATTGAGACTTATATTTGGGCAATGGTTCCGAAGAAGGTCTCCCCCAAGGTGATGGCTCAATGCTTTCCTCTCACTCTCGAGGGGGCGACAAAAGATTGGTATGCTACTCTCCCGCTCACTGTCCGTCTTGATTGGGACTCCACCATGCTTGCCTTCAAGAACCAATACCAAGGCAACACCACTCACCGACCCACAAGGAAAGAGCTAGAGAACACTGAGACAATGAGTCCTTCATCGACTTCACGAGGAGATGGAATGATAAACTCTCTGAAATTGTTGAGAGGCCAAACACAAAAGAGAAAATGGACATCTTTCTCAAGTGTCTCAAGATTGATCTCCGCACCCACCTAAGTGGGGCTTGCTACTCTGACTTCTCCCAAATGTATGAGGCGGGGGTACGCATGGATGACTTGCTCAAGGAGATTAAGAAGGCCACTCCTACTTACCGCTACAAGGCCGCTTCCAACTCCATAAAAGAGGCCTCGGTCAACGCCGTCACTATTGACAAGGGGAATTACAAAAAGGTTCCTCCACCTCAAGGGAAGAAGTCCCGAAGTGACCGTGTCTACACGCCTCTCCAAGGCATGACTCAAACCGAAGTGTTCGAAGTCCTCAAGGCAAAGGGTCAAGTCACACCCGTGCAAGGGTACCAACCCAAGACGGTCCACCCCAATCATGCTCACCACAAATATTGTGGCTACCACCAATATAGTGGCCACACCACCGAGGATTGCTTCGTTCTCCGCAATGTCATTCAAGATCTCATAGATAAGAAAGAATTTGTAGTGGCTAATGACGAGCATGTCAATGTAATAGAGATAGGAGAACTCGAGGGGACCACCCATTCAATCCCAATTGTGAATGGGGGACCCAATGTTATGAATAAACTTGACAATTCTTGTTATGTAGTGACTTACGATGAGGTAATGAGGGAAGTACTAGAGAATAGGAAAAAAAAGCAAGATGGGAACGTCAACATGCTAACTCGATCCGGTTGAGTCATAGCAAGCAACCCTTCCACTTCCGCACCGAGCTCCTCTTCTCAAAGGCCGCAAGCTCGCGACACTCCCGAAGACCCTCTACTTGTGTCAAGACTCCGAAATGGTGATGAAATAGTGATCGTCATGGCTGACAACGTCACTACCACGAAAGGTGAGCCCGTCTACCAAGTTCAGCATGGTCTACCAGACTCACTCTCTCCGGCGTCTCAATCAACGCCATTGACAAAGAAGGGGGAAACGGATCATGGACCCCCAGCAACACAAAGTCCTCCGCATGATGAGGAATATGGACTACTTCCCTGGTTTAGGCCTAGGAAATATCAACAAGGAATCCTACATCCTGTGCGAGTCCCATTCGTTAAAGACACCTTCGGTTTGGGGTACGAGCCTTCCAAGGAGACTTGAAACAAGAGCAAGCATCAAGAACGAAAAGGCCCGAGCTCGTAAAGAAGGCCGTCGTTATGAGGTCCCTAATCTAAGGCCTTACCGCAAGACGTTGAATGGTTATTTCGTCCGCCAAGGGGAAGATGTTCCATACATGATCTTTCCCGAGCCGTGGGTTAACAATAAGGGTATCAAAAAGCCCGGTCTCAAAATCTTCTCCGATTGTGAGATCCAGAAATCCGAAAGGGAACAAACTCCCATGTCGCCCCGTGAATGGTGGGGAAGAAAGATGACTATAGAGTCCGAGACAGAAATCACCGTGGGGGAAGAACTAACAGATTTAGCCTCCATGTTCGAAGAGCTTGCCATAATGAATGAATGCCAAGTTAACGCCATCCATGACACCGTCATCATGAACGAGACTATCAGTGAGATCCCGCCAAGCTCCGAGCCGATCAACAATTGGTATTCTAAAAGGGGACCCGTGGTATCCGAAGAATTCTTAGTCCAAGAAATGGGTTGCATACCCCGCACAGCAACAAAGGAGGAGCGGCTCACACTTACTTTCGAGTCCGAGAGTGTCACTAATACCTCACCCAAGAGGATTTGGAGGCCATAGCCGAGCGTGTGTTTCCTTTCTTTGCTAATGAAAAATTTGATATTTCCGAGTACCCTGAGATTACAAACATCATAAATGATGAATTAACTAATAATGAACTTAACGAACAAGTTAATAACGATTCAAATTATGATGAAATAGACCACGAAAACACAACATACTTAAATGAACTTGCTCAACAAGTCCGTAGTCGTGGTGAGAATGGTCCAAAGGCTGACGAAGAATTGCATGTTGTTAATCTGGGTACCGAAGAAGAGCCAAAAGAAACTAAGATTGGAAGCTTCTTCAAGGGGGACGACAGAGATAGATTGACTGCACTACTACGGGAGTTCGTGGATGTGTTCGCATGGTCATACAAAGACATGCCGGGTTTGGACAGAAAGGTAGCAGAGCACAGGATTCCGATCAGAGAAGATGCCAAGCCAGTAAAGCAGAAGCTCAGAAAGATCAAGCCAGAATGGTCTCTGCAGGTCAAAGAAGAGATTGAGAAGCTCCTCAGTGGGTTTCATCAAGGTTATCGAGTATCCGACATGGTTAGCCAACATCGTGACAGTCAGGAAGGCAAACTGCAAGGTTCGAGTTTGTGTGGACTTCCGGGATTTAAACAAAGCTTCCCCAAAGGATGATTTTCCACTCCCTGATATCGACATGCTGGTCGACTCCACTGCTGCCTATGAGGTTCTCTCATTCGTGGATGGGTTCGCTGGGTACAATCAGATTCTCAAGACCGAAGAAGATCAACACAAGACAGCCTTCACAACACCGTGGGGTACCTTTTGCTACACAGTCATGCCATTTGGGTTAAGAAACGCTGGGGCTTCCTACCAAAGAGCCGTGACAGACTTGTTCCACGATATGATTCACAAAGAAATCGAGGTCTATGTGGACGGCATGATCATTCACTCCAAAGGGACCGATGGTCAACATTTAATCGATCTTCGCAAGTTCTTCGAAAGGCTTCGTCAACACAAGATGAGGCTCAACCCTGCAAAGTGCACGTTCGGGGTTATCCGAGGCAAAGTTCTTGGTTATATGGTCACTGAAAGGGGAATTGAAGTAGACCCCTCCAAAATCAAGGCAATCATTGACATGCCTCCTCCAAAGACGCAGAAAGAGATTAAAGGTTTCATGGGTAGACTACAATACATCAGTCGGTTTGTACACCAACTCACTTCCATGTGCGAGCCAATCTTCAAGCTACTCAAGAAGAATGTGGCTCTAGAATGGACCGACGCGTGCCAAGAAGCCTTCGACCAAGAGAAGCATTACTTGACGTGCCCTCCTGTTCTAGTTCCACCGCACAAGGAGAAACCTCTGTTGCTCTATCTCACTGTCAATGATGAAGCCCTAGGGGCTATGTTAGCACAAGAGCAATGAGAGTCCACAAAGGAGAACGCCATTTATTTTGTCAGTCGCCGATTCCAAGGAGGCGAAAAGAACTACTCTGTCTTAGAGAAGTCATGTGCAGCATTGGTTTGGGTCACTCAAAAGCTCAAACACTATATGGAAGCTTTTCCGATCAAGCTAGTAGCAAAGGTGGACCCGCTCTGCTACATCTTCGAGAAGCCTTTCATGTCAACAAGAATAGCCAAATGGTACTTCATGCTCGCCGGCTACGATATCACTTACGTCACACTAAAATCCGTCAGGGGGAAAGTGTTCAGTGACCAGCTTGCCGAATTCCCGTGTGACGAAGTGAAGGGGGAAGATGTACAGTTCCCCGACGAGCATTTAATTTGTACTGCAGCCGAGGAAATTAAGTGGCAACCTTTTTTCGATGGCGCCACCAATAAACATGGTTTTGGTATAGGAGTATTGCTTGTCGATCCAAAAGACATCTACACTCCCATTGCCATTCGCCTGGAATTCGAAGCTACCAACAACATTGCCGAGTACGAAGCATGTATAGCGGGGCTCGAAGCAGCTCTCGACAAAAACATCACAGAACTAGAAGTATTCGGCGACTCTTTGCTCCTTATCAATCAGCAATCGGGAAAGTGGCGAACCCAAGACCCGACTCTCCAACAGTATGGTCAGCACCTTAAGAACTGGTTGAACAATTCCAAGAGATCACTTTCAACTACCTGCCAAGGGATAAGAATCGCTTCGCCGATGCACTGGCTACTATAGCTTCATTAGTCGAAATGCCCAAAGGGAAAATGGTGAAGCCCTTCAAAATTGCTCGAAGGAACAGTCCGGCATATTGCATGAGTATCGAGATCAACGAGATGCAAACAAACTCTCCGTGGTATTCGGATATCATGAACTTCCTCAAAGAAGGCGCTTATCCCGAGAATTGCAATAAGAAGTCTCAAGCAGCTCTGCAAAGGATAGCCTCTCGGTACATACTGATTGGGGACCGAGTCTATAAAAGGCACCACGACAGGATCAATCTCTTATGCGCCAATGAGGCCGAAGCTCAAGAGATAATGTGTGAAGTGCACGAAGGAGAATGTGGACCCCACATGAATGGGTTTATGCTAGTCAAGAAGATACTTCGCATTGGTTACTATTGGAGCACTATGGAACGAGACTGTATCGAGAAAGTCAAAAGGTGTGCCAAGTGCCAATTCCACGCTAATTTGCAACATGCTCCACCCTCACAACTTTACAACATGGTCACACCTTGGCCTTTCTCTTGTTGGGGGATAGACATCATCGGTAAAGTTCATCCTGCCGGGAGCAATGGGCAGTCATTCGTCCTAGTGGCAGTCGACTACTTCACAAAGTGGGTCGAAGCACAAGCCTATCGGACCCTCAACGCAAAGAAAGTGGCCGAATTTGTAAAGATTAATATCATGGGCCGATACGGCGTGCCTTATGAAATCATTTCCGACAACGGCTCTCACTTTGAGAAGGAAATGGATGCACTTTTGGTAGAATATAAGATCACCAAGCACAAGTCATCTCCTTACCATCCCCAAGCAAATGGCGCGGTTGAAGCAGCGAATAAAACCATCGAGACCATCGTCAAGAAAATGGCCTCAACAGGAAGGGATTGGCCCGAGAAGCTACCTTTAGCATTGTGGGGCTACCGCACGTCAATACGGTCCGCAACAGGAGAAACTCCTTATGCATTAGTCTATGGTTCTGAAGCCGTACTCCTTATCGAACTTGAAGTCCCATCTCTACGGGTCCTCCTCGAGAATCAAGTCAACGAGGTCAACTGGATGCAAAGTCGATACGAACAGCTAGCCTTACTCGACGAGAAAAGGTTAAGAGCACTCGAACGCACGAGGGCATATCAGCAAAGGATGGCAAGAGCTTTCAACAAAAAAGTGAAGCCTCGAAACATCAATGTGGGAGATTTGGTCTTAAGACAACATCCTCCTAATGCCATGAATCCCCTGGGGAAATGGGGACCTCGATGGATCGGTCCGTACAGATACTAAGCGGTGGTGCAGTCCGGCTCGTGGATTTAGATGGTGACCAGCTGCCAAAGGAGGTCAACCTCGACAAGCTCAAGAGGTTCTACGCTTAATAAACAAAGACCATAAAAAAAAAAAAAAAATCGCTCGCTAGGTTGAAAACCCGCAAGGGCGGCCAGGCAAAAATTAGAGCACGTGCAAAAAAGAAGCCCGCTAGATTGAAAACCCGAAAGGGCGGTCTAGGCAAAAAACAGGGTGCACACAAAAAAAAATAAAAAAAAAAAAAAAAAAAAATAAAAAAAATAATGGTCTTTGTTTGTTTGAACTACGAAGACCTGAGCCTCCCAACTGGAGGAACGTAGGCAACCTTCGGGTGCGGTCTAAAACATATCAAAAATACCCAATTCACTTCAAATAACGAAATGCAATTTTTATTCATTCAATGAACTATTCAAACCATTACAACGGATTTATTGAGCAACAAAATACATCAAAATACTAAATCCTAAAACAAAGTGGTCTAAATGCAATCTCTTGGGGTACAAAGAAAAATCTAATCTTTCTTAGGTTTGGGAACCCATCGTTTCTTGTTATGTCCTTTAGTCTTCTTGGATGGGGACGGAACATTCTTGGGACCGCCAAGACGGGAGAAAACGCTAGGACGGGACGGAGCTTCATCAACGGCTTTCCCTTTGCCCTTATCAAGCGGAGCCTTAGCGGGGACAACCATGGGACGCTTCCACACATAGGAGGAATTTCCTTTACCTTTCTTCTTCTTGGGAAAATGACGGGGTCTATAGTCCCGCACATGAACCACCGGTCTCACGGGGTCAACAACATCGTCATTGGGCCTTCCCAAACGATCAAAAACGCTCGGACGCTTCTCCACCATTGGGACGGACCCCACAGCTGGAACGGCATTCACCACTGGAATGGACTTCTCACCCTCGGGGACGGAAACCATAACTTCAAAGGAGAAAGTCATTGGGGCCATTATGACAAGAATTTTGTGGTTAAAGAGGAGAAAGTGTTTGCAAAAGAATGCTGTGTGACCATTCTGGTCGAAAATGGTTCAAAATTTATAGCTGTTGGAACATTCTGATCAGAAAAAGAAAGGGGCTGTAATTCAGCAGGCCAGAAGCGCGCGCCTCCGACCAAGGCTGCACAACGCGCGCGCCTCCCACAAGCAAGGCCCGACGCGCGCGCCTTTGACAGCAGTTCAGACAGAAACAGCCCTTGTCAGTTCAGAACAGAACCCAAGCACTTCAACATATCCAACCTGCAGCAAAATCAAATCCCAGTAACAAAAAGGAGTTCAAGCATCGACAACAAGCACCCTTTGGGCACACATTTGTTTGTAAAGAGTCGACATCTAAGATCGAGTCGTTAATAGAACATAAAAATGAGTAGTAAAATAAATAGGATTGTAAATACATGTTAAATGTTATTACAGGCAAAAGTAAAAGTGTTTCAATCCCTCATCCTCTCAGCCACAACAGCTCAGGCACGTCATCACCAACACTGTGCTCACCCCCTGCTACCGCTCTCGGTCTCCTCATCGTCATCATCATCATCATCATCATCCTCAGACTCAGATGTCTCAATCACAACATCAGGACGGGTCCTCTTGGCAGCTCTCCCTGATGAACTGGCGCCGCCCCGGCTCTGGCTACCCTCTCGGCTCAGGCTTCTACTATGGCTACCTCCGTGGCTCAGACTCCTGCTCAGCGACTGCCTCGCTGAAGAGACAGCCTCATCAATGTCCAGTGCAGCATCCTTGAAGCCTCGTCCCATGCCCCGAGCACCTCGGGCAGCTCCTCTCGCAGCACCAGAGACAGCACCGGCAGCACCTCTAGTCATGGCAACAATATCCCTGCACAGCTCCAGTACCCTCTCCTCCAGCTGGCGGAGCCTCCGCCTCATTCCTTTATTCTGCCTACCCAAGTGCCTATAAGCAGCTACGGGCACCTGTTGTAACAAAGAACAGGGAAAAGAAATTACATCAATACAAAGGACAGAAAAACAAGACTGGAACTGAGAAAATGCAAAGATGGTCAGAAAAACATACCACAGCAGCCTGAGCGGGAGGCTCTCTCTCCGGTGACATATCCTCGGGAACAATCTCCCTCTGCTCGTCAAAGACCCCAAAGTTTGAATAAGTGTAGTAGGGAGGAGGCAAAGGAGGATCGAAGCAATATCCAGCACCGGTGGGATAGAATCGGGCCGAAGTCTGCGGAGCAACATGTGTCTCCCTCGGATCAGTGAACATGAAACCCTGCTGGAGGTTGTGCTCCCGGAATAAACCGTAATTCTGCTCCAGATGAATGAAAGGGACAGCATCAACCCCCGCAAGATAGACTGCCCGGTCTGCCTCTGAAAGAGCCCTCCAATTACGAGGACAGAAAGGCGGAACATCAGGAACCGCTGGCCTAGGAGGGTGGTGGAAGTCCGTCACCTGACCACCATGCTGCCAAAATACTCTCTCTCCAAGGTACATCGCCATACACTCCACTGAGCTCATCAGGAGCCTCAAACGGGTGGGAATCAGGGTATGCTCAATAAAGGCATAAATAGCTCTCCACGGAAACAAAGAAAAGGCGACAGCCTCCGGCCTCAAAGAATCCAAGTGGCGCCGAGCTGAAAGCAGGCTGATGGGAGCAGTGCCGGTCCTCACGTTTCTCTCCCTATATGACCACCTCACGGAGTCCGGATACTGGGGCTGACCTTCTCTGTTGATCTTAAAGTCCCTCAGCTCCAAGACAGCAAAGGCCCATAGCTGCAAAATAGAGGCAAGAGCAGAATTAAATGACAGTTCAAAGATACAGTAAAGCAATGACAAGAAGGCCGAAAAGAAAAGGGAAAGCAGTATACCTCCCACAACAGGCTAAAACCCGTGACCGAGCTGGTGGTCGAGCGGCTAGTCAGATCCATACCATGATAACAAGCAGCCAAGCCCGTTGCACCCCAGTTGTAATGACCGGCCTGGTCCAAGTCTACCAACAAGTCAAGCAAAGCCAAAGATGCCGAGGACCCTCCACTAGCAAACAGGGTATGAGACAGCAAGTACCATATAAAACAACGGGCCACAGCATCTACCCGCTCAGCAGTGACACCCAGAGGCTCAGCTGCAAGAATGCTAAAATATCGGTGGATGCTCCCCCAAGTAACCCGGAAATTCTTCACCGGGAAGCCACAGTCAACGAGAGCCAACAGCTCGTCGGCAGTCCTAAGGGTCCCCCTCAAAACGCAAGGGACAGGCTCCCCCGCAAACGGCAGACCAGTCAATGCCGTAAAGTCTGTGGGCGTCATCGTGACCTCTCCCATGGGCAAATGAAAAGTATGGGTGGTGTCCCACCATCTCTCTCTCAAAGCCTGAATAACGTCCGGGTCATTCTTCAGTGCCGGCAGACTAATGATAAAAAGGCCAAAGTGGGTAGCCTGAACTCGAGCCCTCACATTTTCGGGCAATTTGTTTCAAATGGCCACTGGACCATGAGCTCCGCCTCGAATCTCCGATAGGCGGCTCCACTCCTGAAAAAGAACAAGGAACAACAAAATTTCATCAGCATGACTGCTAGAAAAACGGATGAACTCAACACAGAGATTTCAATGGCAGAACAATGTACAAGCAAGTGTGTGAACATGAAAATGGACATCCCAACATGTTTCTTACAACAAATCAGCAACAACAAACAACATGCAAAGAATGATCAATAAAGCTGCCGCAGCAATATTTCGGGTAAAGAAAACAGAACTTCATGAAACCCGAAATCGACAAGAAGGGTGAGGCATTCTTACCAAACCCGAAGTCACGAAGTGAGAAATGTGGGTATGAGGCCGGAAAGTAAGCAAGCTCGGGTCCATAGCTTCAACCCCAATTTCGGACTCCTCGCCCTGTGGCATCTCAAACGGAGGTGATTGCTGACGATCCGACATCGTTTCTTTGACGGAATTGATCCTAGAGCAGCAAGAAAGTGTTTTGGGGTGATTTCTCTACGAAAATTGGGCTTGGAATTTGGAGGGTTCTTCAAATTTTTGAAAACTGGCCGAAAACAGCGAACAGCCTGTTTAAATATGCTGAACTTATGCGCAGGTGCGCGCCCCCCGACATGCCCATCAGAGGCGTGCGCGTCCCATAACGAGGCCCGGACGCGCGCTCTTCCCATCATCAGGCAGGTTCAGAAGCAGTCTCCCATGCAAGAATCCATGCACCGTACCAAGGTTTCCCCACGGATTCCAAACTCCCTAAGTTCTGTCACGGGTGCCATACCCCCCTCAAGAGTCAATGTCAACATTTCATCCCCAGCAGGAACATTTTTTTGGTCGCGGTCAACTGTGCCCGCACCCCATAATTCAAAAAGTCAAGTGTGACTCCAAGTGGCACGAGACTTCAAAGCAATATTTCATCAACGGATTTCACTAACGGATTCGTCCTCAAAGGTTCACTAACGGCCTCATCAACGGATTTCACTAACGGATTCGTCCTCATCCAAGGGATTCACTAACGGATTCATCAAACGGATTCACTAACGGATTCGTCAACAAGGGTTCACCAACGGACTCATCCAAGGGATTCACTAACGGATTCATCAAACGGATTCGTCAACAAGGGTTCACCAACGGACTCATCCAAGGGATTCACTAACGGATTCATCAAACGGATTCACTAACGGATTCGTCAACAAGGGTTCACCAACGGACTCATCCAAGGGATTCACTAACGGATTCATCAAACGGATTTCACTAACGGATTCGTCAACAAGGGTTCACCAACGGACTCATCCAAGGGATTCACTAACGGATTCATCAAACGGATTCACTAACGGATTCGTCAACAAGGGTTCACCAACGGACTCATCCAAGGGATTCACTAACGGATTCATCAAACGGATTCACTAACGGATTCGTCAACAAGGGTTCACCAACGGACTCATCCAAGGGATTCACTAACGGATTCATCAAACGGATTCACTAACGGATTCGTCAACAAGGGTTCACCAACGGACTCATCCAAGAGATTCACTAACGGATTCATCAAACGGATTTACTAATGGATTCATCAACAAGGGTTCACTAACGGACTCATTCAAGGGATTCACTAACGGATTCATCAAACCGGTTCCCTAACGGCCTCATTCAAAACATTCAGCCGGCAGGTTCACCTAACGGATCATGCCACCCCCTCTATCAACAAAAGCCGCTCACACAGGGAGCGCACCACTATCTCTCGCAATTTCAAATTCCTGCTTTTATCGAGTCTTTGCTTTTTCTTGGTGATGTCCTCGGCGGGTGTTTTTAACTTTCGTCGACGCATTTTGCTTTGCAGTCCACGTCGCCGAGGGGCTCTGTAGACACCCCGCCTTAGACCGCTCACCATGATTTCACATTTGATTTTGTTTTTCTCCCCATTTTAAGTGTTTCTCGTTAGTTTCTGTCACTTCCGTTAAGTTTCTGACTGACTTCGTTAAGTCCAGGGACTAAACTAAATGACAGGGCTGACTTTCTAGTCCATTCTGTCAAAATTGCCTTCTCTGAGTCGCGCGCCTCCGACACTAGGAGCCAGGCGTGCGCGCCTCCCGCGCCCAAAGCAGGAAGCGCGCGCCTCTGGGCGTCAGTTACTGATTTCTGGCCAGGATTCCCTCCCTTGCTCAATTTACAGGATTTTGCCTGGGAAGGATTTCTTGGTGACCGAGTTTTGGCACCAAAAACACCCCTCTTTCACCTATAAAAACCTCCCTTTACCTCCATTTTCAAGGACCGAAGATTGAACTTACAAAAACTATACCAAAATCACTTTCTAAAGGTTCTCCAAGGATTTCTTCAAGCAATATTTGAAGGTCTTCAAATTGTAGGTAAAAGTCCATCTTTTCCTTTCTTTTCTACTTCATCTCCTCTCTCTCTTTTACTCTAATCAAATGTTTAATCACCCAAATCATTTTGGGACATGACTCTAATGATCACCTCATCTCATTGAGGTTGGTTAAGGAGTTATCTCCTACATTCCAAACTCTATTTTAAACCCCCTTTTCATGACTTAAAGAAGAAGAACAAGAACGTTATTATTCATGTAGATTTTGATCAAGCAAGACCAACTTTAGTTGGGAGAGATGGGTGTTTCGGTACTTCCCATCTCGTAATCTAACCCCCGAACCTCAAAACAAAGAATCTCTGTTTTCGTAATCAAACTTAGGCTACAATCAATAGGTTTTTCTTATGTTCCTCAAAACATAGGTGGCGACTCTAAAACAAGTTAGACATCCTAGGATAATTCACCGCTCTAGCCTAAAGCCGTGGTTCCCCGGGGTATCTACAGCAAGACAAGAGTTGTCAAGCCTAAAGGAAATATTTATGGCGAAACCTAAAATCCAAATAATGTAATTTCTACCTTGGCAATAGGATTGACCGTTGGAGAAATTACAATTTGAATTAGAAGATCAAAAGAAAGGGTAGTTGGACTACCACTTCAAGTATTTATGTTAAAATTCTACTTAAAAAGGTAAAGATTAACCTATGTGTTGATAATGATGCAATGGTTGCAACATTAATCATAGGAACTTGCGAAGTGTCTTCACCTATTGGGTTCATATTTGTTTTGAACAAATATCATGATGTTCCCACTTTAAGTAGAAATATTATTTTTTTTCTTTATTACAAGATTATGGATATTTTATATTTCGAATAAGAAAGTGTTCCAATAAATATGATTTGCTTTATTGTATTGTTATTCATATAAATGGGACTTTATATCCTTATCTTGGAAGAACAAAAATAATGAGTATAACGTAAATAATGGAAATCTGAATCTAAGGGTGTAAGCGTTGCATTCTTAAAATCATTAATGTTTATATCAAATGAAAAGAAACGCATATCTAAAATTCCATGGGACGGAGTTTTAAATTTGCATGATTTCGAATTGTGTGATTTATGTGAATCTTGTAATTGATTAAGACACCTCTTACTAATAGTAGTAAAAGGAAGTACTCTTTTGGACTAATACATATTGATGTATGTAGTTCATTAAAGTAACAATGTTTGGAAAAGTATTTCAAAATCTCATGGCAAAAGTATTATTGTACTTTGATCTGATCAAAGTGATGAATATTTGAGCCTTGGACTTTATGAGAATTCTGCAAAAAGTCTGCAGAATAAGAAAGAAAGAAATCTCCATATTGTCTGCAAACTGCTGTCTTTCACCTCATGAAAAGCCAAATTGATCTTTAATTAACCCTGTGGATTATCTGCTGGAAACAGCTGCGCTTATACTAAATTGAGTTTCATCTAAGGAGGTTCGACTGATGCCATATGAGATATGGAATGAAAGAAAAACTTGGTTTGTCTTTCATAAAGATTTGTGATGTGATGCTTTTGAGGAAAAGTGTTGTCTGGGACAAAATCACACAAAATCTTATAAATGTAATTTCATGGGATATCTTAATAGTATTATTTTACACCATTTAAAGAGTAAAAATTGTTTGTTACTCTAAATAGCACTTTCTAGATAAATCGTTTATCTCTAAAGAACTAGTGGGAGTAAAATGTATCTCGAAGAGTTCGAGACCTAGAAAATGACATGGAACCTAAGATGGAAGTTGAATAAAGTTTCACAAGGAGTTGTGGAAATTCGTTCAAGTATACACAAGAAATTTTCATAACTGATAGGATACTATCTATAACTAGAAATATTGATTTCTCGTAATAGAAAGTAATTTGGAAGATATCATTGCGAATGATTGACCTATTACCTATCAAGATGCAAAGTCCGCTCCTGATTTAGATCAATGACTTGGAGTCATAAAGTCTAAAAGTGCAATCCATGTATCATAATCAAGTTTTGAACTTGATTGTTCTACCCTAAGGCTTAAAAACCATAGGATAGAAAATGAGTTTTCTTGGAGAAAACGTACATGGATCACAAGGTGCATATTGATAAAGTACGACTAATTGAGTAAAGTTAATTCATAATGTTGATTATGATGAAACTTTATCACCCATAGTCATGCTTAATATTATTAGAATTCTTATTGTCATGACTTCATATTTTGAATATGTAATATGACAAATAGATGCCAAAACTATATTCCTTAACAGGAACTTACATTAGGATGTGTTTGATACAACCTAAAAGTTTTGATTGATCCATAAGATTCTAATAAAATATGCAAGTTGCAGAAATTCATGAGATGGATTGAAGCAAACTACTTGGAGTGAAATTTCATTTTGATGAAGTATTCAAAGAGTTTGAATTCATCAAAGATGAGACTTGTGATTACAATAAATTTAGTGGGAGCGTAATATTATTCCTAGTCATATATATGTGGTTGACATATAATTCATTCTGAAAGAGTTTCTAAATGAAAGACTTGGATAAAAGCCACCTATATCATTGGAATTTAGATTTATGGAGATAAATCTAAAACGTTGTTTGGTTAAAGTCAAAGTACTAGTAAAGACAAGATAATGAAAAGTTCACTATGCAAGACTCTTAGAGAGGTTACTTGTGAAAGTTTAATGGTATTAATCTTTGCAAGATTTAGTCTTATTGGAAGACTAATGAGAAAGAGTACACGATTAGGATTCCATATGCTTCGACAATTGGATCTATCATGTAAGCCATGTAAATGTACTAAGACCATATGTCTCATATACTTGGAGTATGATGAGATGATACCAATCGGATCCTAGTGAGAGTCACTAGTTAAGAAACACTCTTATGTTCTAAAAAAGGTACTAAAGGATGTGTTCTGATCTTTGATGGAATAAAAGATGACTTGTAATAGTTACATAGATGCATTTTTACAAACCAACAAAGATAAATATTGCAGTATAAATACATGTTTACGTCTAATAATGGTGTTAGAAGAGTTCTAAATGGACCATTACTATTCTATAAAAGGTTGAGTATCTAGTGGCATGAGATGCAACTAGAAAAACGTTAAGATTAAGATTCTAATTAATAAACTAGAAATCATTTCTAGTGTCACTAATTTAATGTACCTTCATTGTGTCAATAATCGTTATTACACAAGTCAAGGGACTAATATCTTATCTAAACATATACTCAGACATTTCTATCTTACTCGAGAAATCGTCAAAGATAGGAGATGTCAAAATATGCAAAATACCTTATGATAATAACAAGTCTAATCATCCTACATAAGCTCGTTTGCAATTATGATGGAGATCATAACTAAGCTCAATGGGTATTGGATACACTTTGATTGGGCCTAGTGCAAGTGGGAGATTGTTGGATATTATGCCCTAGGCCCTTGAGAAAGGCCTATGCATTATATCATGGCTTCATTGTTATAGAGATAACAAACCAGATTTTAATATCTTTTGCATGTTTATTATAATGATCATTATCCCTAGCACTTATGAAGGGCTAGCATGAGTTTAATGGATAGTCATATGATGGTTATAGCACATAGGATGTGGATTAGACTTGTGGGTACATGTTAGAGAACAAGTACTGGATAGACCCGTTATGAGATTTATGTCATGGTCAAATGTCATAACTGAATCTCATAATAGTTATATCATTTATTCTTAGACCTGAGATTATCATAGTCTTCCTGATGGATCGATTTTATCATACATTATTTCTACATTTTCGTTCTAATTTTATTGACTTTTTGATGTAATTTAGAATAGTTTAATGTAATTTTGCTCTAATTGTGTTTGAGGAACTTTGTGAGATTATGCGTGTTTTGAGACACTTTTTAGTGTAATATTGATGTATTGCAAAGTCTTAGAGATTTAAAGGATTGAAGACCAAGAATTGCTCGAGTCAAAGTAAAAGTCAAAGGTCAACCGTGGTCAAGCGAGTCGAAGATGCGAAGAAAAGAAGAAAAAAATGAAGAAAGTCCATTCCAGGAGAGTGGGCGGTCGCCCACTCTGACCCGGGCGGTCGCCCACTAAGGCGTTTTTGAGATGCTCCAAACTGATTTAATGGGCGGTCGCCCATAACCCTTCCGGGCGGTCGCCCACTTCTACGCACTGATTTTCGAGATTCCTCTCCAAAGCGGGTTTTAACCCGATTTTCCCTATTTTTGGCCCTAGTTTTCTCTCTGTATAAATATTAGACTGCAGCCTTTAGTTTTGGATGCTTTGTTTTAGGTTTTCTTAAGTTTTGAAGATTGTAAACAAGATTTGGGAGATTATTCATCATTAAGCGTTTATCCAGGTTTATGATTTTTAATTATATTCTTGTGTTTATTGCTATGTCAATGAGTAGCTAATTTTATTGTTCATGGATTGGGAGTAATAACTATCAAATCTCTATGCTAAATTGGGCTTAATTAAATATTAATCTTGTTCTTGTTCATAAGAATAGAACTTAATTAATTTAAAGATTTCATTAATATGACTTGATATCCTTGGTCTTTAAATCATCTTGGTTTAGATTGTTGCACTAGCGTGGATAATTTATATATTGAATCATATTCTTGTGATTAGATTTACTTGAGGACCTACCGGAAATCAAAAGAATTTAAGATCAAGTGTTCTTAAGAACTAAATAAATTGTTTTTGTGTGTTATTGACCTAGCGGAATATTTCACATAGAGATAATAATAGGGTTGTAATCCGGTGACCAGACCGTCCCAACTCTTAAATAAGTGAACGATTTCTTGAACAAGTTTAATAATCTTTTTAATAAAATAGCATAGAGAGGAGATAGTTGTGAACCCCAATCTCTGAATCTTCGTAATCTTGAATTAAATCTTTGTTTGCTTAGTGATCTTTAATTTAGTAATTTAATTTTATTGTTAAATAGTTAATGTAGATTAATTAAAACTCAAATAAAAAAAACCCCCTTTGGTTACTCTTTTGCACTAATTAAATTAACTCGTTTATCCAACAAGTCTCTGTGGGATCGACCCTCGCTTTCACGCGTTACTATTACTGTAACTAGTGCGCTTGCTAGGTATTTATTACTTGGAATTTTATCCATCTCTTCCACATGATGAACATTATGTTTGACGTACTCAAACGCTACCCCTAACCGAGAAGTTATAAAGGCTACGATTGGCATAATCGGATTCTTGTAGGGAAGAATGATAAGTCAAGATGGGATTTGTCTCTCTCTCAAGAGAGATATCTGCTTGGCCACTCGATGAGTGAGATTGATAATAGTGTACGGCCGTACCCAAATGAATTGAAGTGTTCAATGTTATTTGCTCATATCAATCTACTCAAGATCGAGAAAGCATTGGACAACATAAGTTGACGTGGACTATGACTTATGTCCAATATGATATCGTGTGACAAAGGGATTGTGATATGTTCTATAAGGTTACTTTGGGCTTTCAAATTTATACTAATTGGGTAGTCATAATGGCTTGCTAGAGTCCGCTTATGACTTACGGGTTTTGACTCGTTCGGACTCGTTGCCAACTTAGTATAATCCTATTGGGTCACACACAATAGAACGGATTGAATAAGGCACAGAAAACGGGAAAAACTGGATCCTGCTGGAAGGATCCGTATGGATGGTTTGGGAGCTACCCAACCAATCCGTATGGATGGTTTGTCCAGATGGAAAACAGTTTGTTCAGATCTCTTGTTTAACAAGGAATCCTGATCCCAAAAGGAATTAGATTTATACCCTATTATATATGTGTGCAGTCGGGTTTGAGAAAGCTAATGGTTGATTTTAGAAATCATAACATATTGTTTGAGAAACAATTACACACATATAGAGGGATTATTAGTTTTGAGATTTAGAATCATCAAAACTCAATAATCAATGGAGCAAAATAATTCCTATGAAGAAATCGTTTCTTCATCAAGCCTTGGGTCTAGCAATCCAGATCAAGAAGGTGTTCTTGATATCCGTTCCACGTATGGATACCGATAGAGGGTGTTTGCTTTAACACCTTAAAGTCCGTGTTCATGGATTCGATCTTTAAGGTTATGTTTCTTTCATCTTGTAATTAATTTAATCAACATTCACGGATCCAGGCTCTTGGGTGTTTGATTTTATCTGTTTATTCCGCTGCGCATGATGCATCAAAACCCAACATTATTGCCCTTTACTCCTTTTGCAAAAAGTGAATGCAATAATGGTTTTATACCTCTCTTGCTCAGATTGCTCTTTGAGACATGTAACTCAACTCCACGCCTATCCAATAGGCTTTCAAAAGTTCCAAACTTCGTTGGAGTTTTGAGCACATAATCGTGAGCATGAGACAACTCACATTCCTAGAATCATACTCATGATTCTTGTGATTGTCTACTCCGGCATTGGGTTCTTTAGGACTTTAGGAATAGGCCCATAAAGAATGTACAACCTATCTTCTTGCCTTAGAACGATTCTTAGGCTCAGGATCCAATCCATGAAGTTTGTACCATTCTCTTGAAGCTTTATCCTTATCAAGGATTAATCGCAACGATTTTAGTTGTCATTATCTACAGCTCATGAAAAATTTCCAATTTTTTTTTACAAGTACCAATCTCATTAAAGAGATAAAATAATGTATTTTCCAAAAAATACTCCCACTAATTTATACAACCTTCTTATACATCCAATGTATGATATAATTTAAATGGGCTAAGATCCAACTTTAATTTAATTTTGAGTCCACGGAGGCGGACCGCTCAAAACTAAATTAATTAGGTAGATAATCATGTCAATCATATCCCATATGACTCTTAGATCCTTTTCTGAGATTCTTTAAGAAATCCAATTTCAAAAAGCATGTTAAATCTCATCTTTGCCTAGGCCCAAAACTGTTTTGACGCCTAATTAAGTCCAACCATATTAAACGTATAGGAACCATTCAGTTTAATGCACCTCGCGGAGGTGAACCCACATTAAATTAATGAACCTCATTTTGCTCATTCATTAATAAAATTAATGCACCTCGTAGAGGCGAGCCCACATGAATTCACCCATGTACTTACAAGTGTTTTAATCATGGCATGGCAAAAGGACTTAAAACTTTCTTAAAGGTTTATCACATATAGCATACAACACATTTATGAGCACATAATATAAACATGTTACGTATCAAGTTTAGCCACTAAATTAATCATCATTAATTTAAGCTTAATATTTACGTGTCATTAGTTTAACTATAATTATGAGGATGAGACTCTTTGAACTTTGGTTATCATCTCCAAAATCAAGACAACAAGAAGTTCGGCCGATACTAAGCCATAAGGCAACCACAATTCCGCACTAATTCATGAAACCAAGAAAGTAGTCCATGTGGCCGATACTAAGCAATAGATGGTCTCGATGAACGTAGGCCAATTGCATCCACAATTCCACATGGATCTCCAATCTTTGAAGCAAGAACTTTGTTTCTCAATTTTAGCAATTATGAACTCTTCATAATTCTAACTTCGTTTTATCTTTGAAACTTTGATTGCGATCAAGTTTGGGAAACACAATCTCGATGAACGTAGATTAGCCATCCAAACATTGATCCAATCTCAGAATCACAAGACTAAAATAAATAGGAAAATTAAACCCCGAGATCCACCCCGAACCCCAAGATCCGCCCACCCCAGACCAACAGGTCTGGCCGGGTCTTCACTTGGGTCCGGTCGGACCTCCTCCGAAAAATCCCAGATATTTAAAGTTTCCAAATTTTGTCTCAAAATTGTTTTTCCCGATTCAATTAGGATTTGGTGTTCTTGGTGATCCAATCACCATGATCATCAAAACCTTGAATGAACAATTCATGAATCCTTTGAATTATCAAAACTTTAATCCAATCAAAAATTGATATCCCAAACAATTTTAAATCCACCATAATTTTTATTACGATTGAATAGTGCGATTAAAGTTTATAAAACAATAAACCACATAAAATCAATATAACACATAAACATCATAATCCCAATATTCATATCATGCTAGGGACATAAATAAACAATTTATATACACATAACATGATCTAGTATTGAAATAATCAACATGAACGGGGCTCTGATACCACTGTTGGGTTTCGGAGTAACATGCGCAACGGAATTAAGCATTTAAAATTTAATGATCTTTAATTTAGTAATTTAATTTTATTGTTTAATAGTTAAAGTAGATTAATTAAAACTCAAATAAAAAAAAAAACCCTTTGGTTACTCTTTTGCACTAATTAAATTAACTCGTTTATCCAACAAGTCTCTGTAGGATCGACCCTGCTTTCGCGCGTTACTACTACGGTAACTAGTGTGCTTGCTAGGAATTTATTACTTGGAATTTTATCCATCATGTTTTTGGCGCCGCTGCCGGGGACTTGTTTTGATTTACAAGTTAATTTAGTCGGTGTATGTTTGGTAGGCGTTCATTGAACCCCGAGTTGGTTCCTTTGGACGATAATATCGATAGACTCGACAGGGGCATTCCCCCTATTTGTGAGTCTGAGTCTGAGTCTGAAACTTCTGTCACCGAGACAGAGGTAGTTTTAAGTTAATCTGAAACTTCTTCCACCGGGGGAAGAAGAAATTGAAGTTGTAATGGCTAATCCCTTAATGAAAGAATATGCTAGGCCTAAGGTTGACACATCGGTGTCATGTATTGTCCTGACTGAGGCCGCTAAAACTTATGAGGCGAAGGGGCATTACTTCAGTCAGTTGCCCAAGTTTCAGGGTCTTCCCGCTGAAGACTCTTTAAACTTCTTGAGAGAGTACATGATGATTATATCAGGATTCCCTGTAAAAGAGGGGGTTACTGATGCAATTAAGACTTAAGTATTTTCCTTTCTCTCTTCAAGGGGCAGCTAAAACTTGGCTTATGTTGCTTCCTGCTAGGAGTATCACTACATGGGATGGGTTGCATGATGCATTCTTAAAGAAATTCTTCCCACACACTACTTTGGCCACCTTTAGACAGAAAATCATAGGGTTTACTCAAGAGGTAGGTGAGCCATTTCATGAGGCTTGGGATAGGTTCAAAAAGTTGCAAGTGCAGTGCTCCCATCATGCCTTTCCTGAGGCCCTTTTACATCAAATATTTTATGGTGGGTTAACTGCAGCAGACCAAGCTATGGTCGACATTGCAGCAGGTGGCTTTCTAGGAGCCAAAACTGTTGACCAAACCCAAGAATTATTCTAGATGTTGGGGGCCAATTTGCAAGAAAAAGGCTCTAGAGGGAAACCTAGGGGAGTGCATGAGTTGAGTTGTATGGATGAGTTCACTAGGCAGGTGTCTTTGTTAAACCAAAACATGGCTAAAATGAATTCTAATATGTCTTCCTCAAGTGCTAATGTGGTATCTGATTTCTGTGCTAATTGTGGATCTAACACTCATTCTACTAATGGTTGTCCAGTTGTTGCACAGTTTGATTCTGAACAGGTGAATGCGATGCAAGGGTATCCCTCAAGGCAAAATCAAGGTGGTATGTATTCTAATACTTATAATCCAGATTGGAAAAACCACCCCAATTTTTCTTGGAGGGGTAACCCAGGAATTCAGTACCAGCAGCAGAAACCTCTATATCCTCCTCCCCCACAAGGGAATCCAGAACAGCAGCCTAAGCAATCACTGGAGGATATGATGAGGTCCATGATGCAAGAGCAGCAACAAATGAAGATGATGATGGAGCAGCGTGAGAAGCAGCAGGACGCGGTCAACAAAAAGCTGGAGACCCAGATTGGTCAAATAGCTGTGGGTCAGCAAGGGCATAAACCAGGAACCTTCCCTAGTCAAGGGGAGCAAGCCAAGGCCATTATGACTCTGAGAAATGGCAAACAGGTAAGCAATGAGGTATGTCCTAACTCTCCTTCTGAAACTGCCGAACCACCTGTTGATGAGAATGTTGTTGGTAAGAGTACTAATGGCATGGGGGAAATTCCTGTTACTGATTCTTCCACCCCCAATCCATATGCACCTCCTGTACCGTTTCCTGGTAGATTCATGAGAAGTAAGCTGGATAAGCAAATGTCTGATTTATATGACATGTTTTCAAAAGTGAACATTAATCTTCCTTTGTTAAATGTCATTAAAAATATCCCAGCTTATGCAAAGTTTTTCAAAGAACTTAACTCCAGGAAACCCAAGTATGGGAATGATTAGAAATTGGTTATGGGTGAAAGTGCCAGTGCCGTGGTACAACAGAAACTCCCACCTAAATTTAAAGACCCCGGAAGTTTTAATATTTCTATATCTATGGGGGATTCTAAAAAGGTGAAGGCAATGTTAGATCTCGGTGCTAGCATTAATTTGTTACCTCATCATTTGTATCTTGAGTTGGGTTTACCTGAGCTAAAACCCACCACAATGACCTTGCAATTGGCTGACAGTTCAATCAAGAGGCCATTGGGAATTGTGGAGGATGTTTTGGTGCAGGTAGCCAATTTGATTATCCCTGTGGATTTTGTTCTGCTTGAGACTATGAATGGTGTTGGGAATAGTCAGGATTCTCCCATATTACTTGGGCGTCCATTTATGGCTACCACTAACACCATCATTAATGTGGGTGATGGGACTCTATATATGTGTGTGGCTAATGAGAAAATAGAAATATCTGTGTTTGATGTCATGCAAAGTCCCTTAGATGATGAGTCTTGTAACAGTGTGGATATTGTTGAGGATTGTGTGAGTGAAGTCTTATGGCATGAGAGAGATTGTGAGGAGTTAGAGTCTTTGTTGTCAACTGGCGGTGAGAAACTTAGGGATAATGCGGATGTTCAACTGATGGCTGTGGAAAAGGCCGACGAACACCATCCTAGTGATGGCCCGTTTCACCCCTTAGGCCACTTCAATGAGAAGTCGGTGCCTTCTATTGTAACCCCTCCAGCTCTTGAGCTGAAAGCCCTTCCCTCAAATTTAAAGTATGTTTTTCTTGGGGAGGGAGAGACTTTGCCCGTGATAATTGCCTCAGATTTGACCCTAGAACAAGAGGCCAAGTTGATCAAAGTGCTTCATGAGCACAAGCAGGCCATAGGGTGGACCTTAGCAGATATTAAGGGTATAAGCCCCTCCATGTGCATGCACAAAATTAATCTCATAGATGGTGCTAAGCCGTCTAGGGAGAGACAGAGGAGGTTAAATCCTCACAAGGAGGAGGCGGTTAGGAAAGAGGTCCTAAAATTGTTGGATGCAGGCATTATCTATGCCGTTTCTGATAGTGAGTGGGTGAGCCCGGTTCAAGTTGTTCCAAAGAAATTGGGCTACACGGTCACCACTAATGAGAAAGGAGAAGAAGTGCCAAAAAGGGAAGTGACTGGTCTGAGAATGTGCATAGATTTGCGCAAACTGAATGCTGCAACAAAGAAAGATCACTTCCCTTTGCCCTTTATTGATCAGATTCTTGAGAGGTTAGCCGGACATGAGTATTATTGTTTCTTGGATGGTTTTTTGGGTTATAACCAAATCCCCATTACACCAGAGGACCAAGTCAAAACCACTTTTACTTGTCCGTTTGGCACATTCGCATTTAGGAGGATGCCCTTTGGGCTTTGTAATGCACCTGCGACCTTTCAAAGGTGTATGACCTCCATCTTTTCTGATTTGATCGAGCGATGTGTCGAAGTCTTCATGGATGACTTCTCGGTATTTGGTGACAGTTTTGATGGGTTCCTAGAGAATTTGACAATGGTTTTAAATCGTTGTTGTGAGACAAATTTGACCCTTAGTTGGGAAAGATGTCATTTTCTCGTGAAGCATGGCATTGTGTTAGGACATTTGGTGTCAAACAAGGGGATTGAGGTAGATAAGGCTAAAATTGATGTGATTTCAAAATTGCCTCCCCCTGTGTCGGTTAAGGGTGTGCGAAGTTTTCTAGGCCATGCAGGTTTTTATAGGCGTTTCATAAAAGACTTTTCAAAAATCTGTAAGCCTTTATGTAACCTGCTAGCTAAGGACACTGAGTTCATCTTTGACCAAGAGTGTCTAGAGGCCTTCAATCTGCTGAAGGAGAAGCTGACGTGTGCCCCCATTCTATCCAGCCCCAATCGGTCTCTACCTTTTGAGATCATGTGTGATGCTTCAGATTTTGCGATTGGGGCTGTCTTGGAGCAAAGAGTGGATAAATTACCTCATGTGATTCATTACGCAAGTAGAACTTTAAATGATGCACAACTGAATTACACTACCACTGAAAAAGAATTTTTAGCAGTTGTGTTTGCTCTTGAAAAGTTTCGTTCTTACTTGCTTGGGTCTAAGGTGATTATCTACTCTGATCATGCTGCACTTAAATATTTGCTGAATAAAAAGGATGCTAAACCTAGACTTCTTAGGTGGATGCTCCTACTGCAGGAGTTTGACATTGAAATAAGAGACAAAAAGGGGACCGAAAATGTAGTGGCTGATCACTTATCTAGGCTAGAGAACTTTACATTTACTAATGTGATAGATGGTGCGATTCCGGTTAATGAAAATTTTCCGGATGAACAACTATTTGCTTTACATGTTCATGAGCCTTGGTATGCGGATCTTGTGAATTTCATTGTTTCTAATATTATGCCACCTCACTTCACTTACGATCAAAAACGAAAGTTTAGATCGGATGTGAAGCACTACATTTGGGATGACCCTTATCTGTGGAAATTTTGCCTGGACAAGATAATTAGGAGATGCATTCCGGAGCATGAGCAAGCTAGCGTGTTGAGATTTTGCCACGAACTCCAATGTGGGGGTCACTTTAGTGGGCAAAAGACCGCTAGGAAAGTTTTGCAAGCGGGTCTATATTGGCCCACTTTATTTAAAGATGCTCATGATTTTTGTATGAGGTGTGATAGATGCCAAAGGACCGGCAACATAGGAAAGAGAGATGAAATGCCTCTACAACATAATTTAATTGTGGATATTTTTGATGTGTGGGGTATTGATTTTATGGGTCCTTTTCCCCCTTCCCAAGGCTACCTGTACATTCTTGTTGCTGTAGATTATGTGTCTAAATGGGTGGAAGCAATTCCTACCCAGACTAATGATGCTAATATTGTTTGCAAGTTTGTGCGTGAAAATATCTTTGGCAAGTATGGAGTGCCGCGTGTCATTATCAGTGACCAAGAGACGCACTTCACAAACAGAATGTTCAATAAAGTGCTAAAAAGATATGGGTGGGTCACAAGTTGGCTACGGCTTATCACCCTCAAACTTCGGGCCAAGTGGAGGTGAGTAATCGCCAAATCAAGGCGGTGCTTGAGAAAACGGTGCGTCCAAATTGTAAGGACTAGGGCTGATAAATTGTGTGATGCACTGTGGGCTTATCGGACTGCATACAAAACCCCCATTGGAATGAGCCCATACCGGATTGTGTATGGAAAAGAGTGTCATCTGCCAGTGGAATTAAAGCACAAAGCATATTGGGCAACCAAGCAACTAAACATGGATTTGACTCTAGCAGGGGAGAAAAGGTTGCTTGACTTGGATGAGCTTGCAGAAATGAGGCAGGATAGTTATGAGAGTGCAAAGTTATACAAATAGAGGACAAAAAGATATCATGATAAAAACCTTAAACCCAAGTTTCTCAAACCGGGTATGAAAGTCCTTCTCTTTAACTCTCGCCTCAAACTTTTTCCCAGGAAATTGTGTTCAAGGTGGACGGGTCCTTATGAATTGGTTCGAGTTTTTCCCCATGGAGCTGTAGAGCTTAAAGATTTGAAAGATGGGACAATATTTAAAGTGAATGGACACCGGGTGAAGCCTTATTATGAGGGGCTTTATATTTTGGAAGACCTCAATGAAATTGATGTAATTGATTTGACAGACCCGGAGGGAGCCACTTAATATTCATGTGGCATTATATCGAGCCAAAGACTTAAAACAAAGGCGCTTGTTGGGAGGCAACCCAACCAGGTATCATTTTATTGCTTTATGTTTTTCCTTTCAGTTTATCATTATTTTTGAATTGAGAGTATGTTGTTTTCTTCAAAGCCATGAGGACATAGCACACTTTTGGTTTGGGGGTGGTGGTATTCATAAAAAAAAGAAAAAAAAATTATTTTTATTGCTTTCGTGTCTTTTATTTCTGGGTCGGTTCGAACTACGGTGACCTGAGCTCCTTATTGTCCTAGGGAGAACGTAGGCAACGAAAGTGCGGTCAGAAAATTTGTCCGTGCATCCTTTTTGGATCTCTCCGAGTTTGTGGGTTTATAGGGGAGTGTAAATAGTGTCACCCTCCAAAAAGATTTTTATTCTTTGAGTCATTTTTATTTTTATTTTTCATAATGGATATTACGCTTGTGATGTTTGTTTGTGGTGATGTGCAGCAATGGAGTTCGAGGTGGCTAGCTCAAAAAAAAAAAAAAAAAAAAAAAAAAAAAAAGCTACATGAAACGCTCGCCCACTCTGGTTAGGCGGTCGCCCAGGAAGGTGAAAACGGAGGAGTGCAAACTGATTGAATGGGCGGTCGCCCACCAAGACTTTGGGCGGTCGCCCACTAAGCGAACTGGGCGGACAGATTGCGGTTTTGGTCAGATTTTGGACTTCTCTCCCCTTATTCTTCAAGAACCCTAACTCTCCACCCTTTTTCTCTCTCTAAAAAACCGAGATACCCCTCTCTCTCTCTACAAATCCTCCCACAAATCACCACCTTCTTCTCCCTCAATCACCAAAATTGTCATACCCATCTCCCCTCCTCCATTAATCTCAAAGAATTCAACCCAAAAACGCCATTGAATCTCAAGAATTGGAAGAATTGTTGAAGTTGTCAAGAACACGAAAAAGGGTGAAATTGGGCAACTTGGAGCGAGAATTGAAGGTGCTTCTAGAAGGGAAAAGTGATCGAGTGAGCAAGCTCTATCTTCCGGTCATCTTCTCCTACTCCGGCGAATTTTCCGGCCAACTTCCGGCGAGTCTCCGGCGAGCAAGTAAGAATTCCGTTGCGCTTAATTCTCTGTGGCTGTTGGGTAATCTTGTATGGTGTTATGGCTAGAGGTCGTGCTCCCCCTAGAGAAGTAGCTCCCCAACCGAATTTTGATCGAACCCGTTTTGTGGGTGAGAAGGCCGAAATTTGGTATAACCAGTTGTCCCATAAACATTTTAATGTTGAAAGGGAGTTCAAAAAGAAGGATTTGGGACTTAATGAGTTGTTTACCCGGTATAAGTGGAATAAACTTGCGGCTCACCCGGCAGAGAATGGGGTAGGGGAATATGTTAAAGAGTTTTATGCAAATGCCGCTGAGAAGGGGAATGATGCAACGTCCCATGTGCGAGGGACTGACATTGGCTATTTGGGCACGGACATTAATGCGTATTATGGGATGTCTAATGCGGTTCAACCCGAGGATTGTGCGTATGTCAGAATGGTGAGGCAAATCCAAGGGGATTATAGGTATAGGCTGGATGTTCTGGTCCCAACGTTTGGGGTGCTTGACTTGACAAACAAGAGGAGTGGGCAAGTATTGTTCACCCGAGACTTAGAGCCCAGGTTGAGATACTTGCACAGGTTCATTTGCGAGAGGATTCTCCCCACCACACATTTCAATGAAGTTCATTGGAGACGGGCGGTGCTTATGCACTGTGTGTTGACAGGAGCAAAAATAAATATGGGGCATATTATCCGGGCTGAAATTTATCACACAATCCAGAACATGAGCAGCTCTAATTTTAATTTCCCGTTGCTCATTACTGGATTGATTGGGAAGGCAAGAGCGGATTTGTTGCAAGTCCCAAGGGATATTTTTCTGGGTTCAGCAGTTGATGCTAAATTCCTCACGAGGGGCAGTGCACATGGGGGTGCGAGCACATCCCAAGGGCCACAACCGATGGATGATGAGCCAGTTGGTGATGAAGAGGAGAAAGGTGCTGGGGGTGATCCGTTTGAGGAGGAGATTGGAGAGATGTCCCACATTGAATATACGCATTATCTATCAGGACAGATTCATACAGTGGATAGGCGGGTCCAGGATATGGATCAGAGGATGAAATTGTGGGAGTATAACAGGAGCTGTTGGGAGGACAGGATCGAGGATAGATTACAGAGGCAAGAGAATGCCCAGCAGGAGTTTTTCAGAGATGTGCTTCAGAGGTTGCCACCACCGCGACCGTTTGACCCATACGTCCCACCACCTACCATGCAGTGGCAAGGGCCTTCATGGGGAGGACAACAAGCGGCACAGCCACCGCAATGGCCTGGGAGTAGTTCGAGCGGTCAAGGGCAGGGCAGCAGATCCAGTGGTGCTTGGGACCACTTCTTTCCGCCACCTCAGTAGTGATTGGAGGTATCCCTTCCCCACCTAATCTTTATTGTTTATGCATTGTGGACATTGCATGGTTTTAAGTGTGGGGGTGTGGGGTATTATTATTTGTTGTTGCTGCTGTTATATCACCGTTACTTGTTTTTAGTTAAAAAAAAAAAAAAAAAAGAAAAAGAAAAGAGAGGCTAGGTGAAAACCCGAAAGGGCGCCTAGGCAAAAGGAGAGAAATTGAATGAGTTTTTGTTTTTGCTTGGAGTGGCGTCCTAAGGGAGGTTCGGAGAATTGGGTAGGATTTCTGTTTGGTGTAGGAGGTTTGGTTAGAGGCGAATAGGATAGCAAATCCTCATATTTCTTGTTGGAGTCATAAGGGGGCGTTGGATCTTATCATGAGGTAAGTCATTGCTATTTATTATGGCTTTGATTTCTGTTTGAGGGATGTTGTAGTGTAAGATAAGCGTGGGGGAAACCTAAGACGTTTTAGTTAACCCTGTGGATTATCTGCTGGAAACAGCTGCGCTTATACTAAATTGAGTTTCATCTAAGGAGGTTCAACTGATGCCATATGAGATATGGAATGAAAGAAAAACTTGGTTTGTCTTTCATAAAGATTTGTGATGTGATGCTTTTGAGGAAAAGTGTTGTCTGGGACAAAATCACACCAAAATCTTATAAATGTAATTTCATGGGATATCTTAATAGTATTGATTTTACACCCTTTAAAGAGTAAAAATTGTTTGTTACTCTAAATAGCACTTTCTAGATAAATCGTTTATCTCTAAAGAACTAGTGGGAGTAAAATGTATCTCGAAGAGTTCGAGACCTAGAAAATGACATGGAACCTAAGATGGAAGTTGAATAAAGTTTCACAAGGAGTTGTGGAAATTCGTTCAAGTATACACAAGAAATTTGCATAACTGATAGGATACTATCTATAACTAGAAATATTGATTTCTCGTAATAGAAAGTAATTTGGAAGATATCATTGCGAATGATTGACCTATTACCTATCAAGATGCAAAGTCCGCTCCTGATTTAGATCAATGACTTGGAGTCATAAAGTCTAAAAGTGCAATCCATGTATCATAATCAAGTTTTGAACTTGATTGTTCTACCCTAAGGCTTAAAAACCATAGGATAGAAAATGAGTTTTCTTGGAGAAAACGTACATGGATCACAAGGTGCATATTGATAAAGCACGACTAATTGAGTAAAGTTAATTCATAATGTTGATTATGATGAAACTTTATCACCCATAGTCATGCTTAATATTATTAGAATTCTTATTGTCATGACTTCATATTTTGAATATGTAATATGACAAATAGATGTCAAAACTATATTCCTTAACAGGAACTTACATTAGGATGTGTTTGATACAACCTAAAAGTTTTGATTGATCCATAAGATTCTAATAAAATATGCAAGTTGCAGAAATTCATGAGATGGATTGAAGCAAACTACTTGGAGTGAAATTTCATTTTGATGAAGTATTCAAAGAGTTTGAATTCATCAAAGATGAGACTTGGGATTACAATAAATTTAGTGGGAGCGTAATATTATTCCTAGTCATATATATGTGGTTGACATATAATTCATTCTGAAAGAGTTTCTAAATGAAAGACTTGGATAAAAGCCACCTATATCATTGGAATTTAGATTTATGGAGATAAATCTAAAACGTTGTTTGGTTAAAGTCAAAGTACTAGTAAAGACAAGATAATGAAAAGTTCACTATGCAAGACTCTTAGAGAGGTTACTTGTGAAAGTTTAATGGTATTAATCTTTGCAAGATTTAGTCTTATTGGAAGACTCATGAGAAACAGTACATGATTAGGATTCCATATGCTTCGACAATTGGATCTATCATGTAAGCCATGTAAATGTACTAAGACCATATGTCTCATATACTTGGAGTATGATGAGATGATACCAATCGGATCCTAGTGAGAGTCACTAGTTAAGAAACACTCTTATGTTCTAAAAAAGGTACTAAAGGATGTGTTCTTGATCTTTGATGGAATAAAAGATGACTTGTAATAGTTACATAGATGCATTTTTACAAACCAACAAAGATAAATATTGCAGTATAAATACATGTTTACGTCTAATAATGGTGTTAGAAGAGTTCTAAATGGACCATTACTATTCTATAAAAGGTTGAGTATCTAGTGGCATGAGATGCAACTAGAAAAATGTTAAGATTAAGATTCTAATTAATAAACTAGAAATCATTTCTAGTGTCACTAATTTAATGTACCTTCATTGTGTCAATAATCGTTATTACACAAGTCAAGGGACTAATATCTTATCTAAATATATACTCAGACGTTTCTATCTTACTCGAGAAATCGTCAAAGATAGGAGATGTCAAAATATGCAAAATACCTTATGATAATAACAAGGCTAATCATCCTACATAAGCTCGTTTGCAATTATGATGGAGATCATAACTAAGCTCAATGGGTATTGGATACACTTTGATTGGGCCTAGTGCAAGTGGGAGATTGTTGGATATTATGCCCTAGGCCCTTGAGAAAGGCCTATGCATTATATCATGGCTTCATTGTTATAGAGATAACAAACCAAATTTTAATATCTTTTGCATGTTTATTATAATGATCATTGTCCCTAGCACTTATGAAGGGCTAGCATGAGTTTAATGGATAGTCATATGATGGTTATAGCACATAGGATGTGGATTAGACTTGTGGG
The DNA here is from genome assembly GCA_026119855.1 of Campanula takesimana. Classification (NCBI taxonomy): domain Eukaryota; kingdom Viridiplantae; phylum Streptophyta; class Magnoliopsida; order Asterales; family Campanulaceae; genus Campanula; species Campanula takesimana. The sequence continues at coordinate 33,355 of JAOWBW010001410.1, forward strand.
TACATGTTAGAGAACAAGTACTGGATAGACCCGTTATGAGATTTATGTCATGGTCAAATGTCATAACTGAGTCTCATAATAGTTATATCATTTATTCTTAGACCTGAGATTATCATAGTCTTCCTGATGGATCGATTTTATCATACATTATTTCTACATTTTCGTTCTAATTTTATTGACTTTTTGATATAATTTAGAATAGTTTAATGTAATTTTGCTCTAATTGTGTTTGAGGAAATTTGTGAGATTATGCGTATTTTGAGACACTTTTTAGTGTAATATTGATGTATTACAAAGTCTTAGAGATTTAAAGGATTGAAGACCAAGAATTGCTCGAGTCAAAGTCAAAGTCAAAGGTCAACCGTGGTCAAGCGAGTCGAAGATGCGAAGAAAAGAAGAAAAAAATGAAGAAAGTCCATTCCAGGAGAGTGGGCGGTCACCCATTCTGACCTGGGCGGTCGCCCACTAAGGCGTTTTTGAGATGCTCCAAACTGATTTAATGGGCGGTCGCCCATAACCCTTCCGGGCGGTCGCCCACTTCTACGCACTGATTTTCGAGATTCCTCTCCAAAGCGGGTTTTAACCCGATTTTCCCTATTTTTGGCCCTAGTTTTCTCTCTGTATAAATATTAGACTGCAGCCTTTAGTTTTGGATGCTTTGTTTAAGGTTTTCTTAAGTTTTGAAGATTGTAAACAAGATTTGGGAGATTATTCATCATCAAGCGTTTATCCAGGTTTATGATTTTTAATTATATTCTTGTGTTTATTGCTATGTCGATGAGTAGCTAATTTTATTGTTCATGGATTGGGAGTAATAACTATCAAATCTCTATGCTAAATTGGGCTTAATTAAATATTAATCTTGTTCTTGTTCATAAGAATATAACTTAATTAATTTAAAGATTTCATTAATATGACTTGATATTCTTGGTCTTTAAATCATCTTGGTTTAGATTGTTGCACTAGCATGGATAATTTATATATTGAATCATATTCTTGTGATTAGATTTAATTGAGGACCTAGCGGAAATCAAAAGAATTTAAGATCAAGTGTTCTTAAGAACTTAATAAATTGTTTTTGTGTGTTGTTGACCTAGCGGAATATTTCACATAGAGATAATAATAGGGTCGTAATCCGGTGACCAGACCGTCCCAACTCTTAAATAAGTGAACGATTTCTTGAACAAGTTTAATAATCTTTTTAATAAAATAGCATAGAGAGGAGATAGTTGTGAACCCCAATCTGTGAATCTTCGTAATCTTGAATTAAATCTTTGTTTGCTTAGTGATCTTTAATTTAGTAATTTAATTTTATTGTTAAATAGTTAATGTAGATTAATTAAAACTCAAATAAAAAAAAAACCCTTTGGTTAATCTTTTGCACTAATTAAATTAACTCGTTTATCCAACAGGTCTCTATGGGATCGACCCTCGCTTTCGCGCGTTACTACTACAGTAACTAGTGCGCTTGCTAGGTATTTATTACTTGGAATTTTATCCATCTCTTCCACATGATGAACATTATGTTTGACGTACTCAAACGCTACCCCTAACCGAGAAGTTATAAATGCTACGATTGGCATAATCGGATTCTTGTAGGGAAGAATGATGTCAAGATGGGATTTATCTCTTTCTCAAGAGAGGTATCTGCTTGGCCACTCGATGAGTGAGATTGATAATAGTGTACGGCCGTACCCAAATGAATTGAAGTGTTCAATGTTATTTGCTCATATCAATCTACTCAAGATCGAGAAAGCATTGGACAACATAAGTTGACGTGGACTATGACTTATGTCCAATATGATATCGTGTGACAAAGGGATTGTGATATGTTCTATAAGGTTACTTTGGGCTTTCAAAGTTATACTAATTGGGTAGTCATAATGGCTTGCTAGAGTCCGCTTATGACTTACGGGTTCTGACTCGTTCGGACTCGTTGCCAACTTAGTATAATCCTATTGGGTCACACACAATAGAACGGATTGAATAAGGCACAGAAAACGGGAAAACTGGATCCTGCTGGAAGGATCCGTACGGATGGTTTGGGAGCCACCCAACCAATCCGTATGGATGGTTTGTCCAGATGGAAAACAGTTTGTTCAGATCTCTTTTTTAACAAGGAATCCTGATCCCAAAAGGAATTAGATTTATACCCTATTATATATGTGTGCAGTCGGGTTTGAGAAAGCTAATGGTTGATTTTAGAAATCATAACATATTGTTTGAGAAACAATTACACACATATAGAGGGATTATTAGTTTTGAGATTAAGAATCATCAAAACTCAATAATCAATGGAGCAAAATAATTCCTATGAAGAAATCGTTTCTTCATCAAGCCTTGGGTCTAGCAATCCAGATCAAGAAGGTGTTCTTGATATCCGTTCGACGTATGGATACCGATAGAGGGTGTTTGCTTTAACACCTTAAAGTCCGTGTTCATGGATTCGATCTTTAAGGTTATGTTTGTTTCATCTTGTAATTAATTTAATCAACATGCACGGATCCGGGCTCTTGGGTGTTTGATTTTATCTGTTTATTCAGCTGCGCATGATGCATCAAAACCCAACATTATTGCCCTTTACTCCTTTTGCAAAAAGTGAATGCAATAATGGTTTTATACCTCTCTTGCTCAGATTGCTCTTTGAAACATGTAACTCAACTCCACGCCTATCCAATAGGCTTTCAAAAGTTCCAAACTTTGTTGGAGTTTTGAACACATAATCGCGAGCATGAGACAACTCACATTCCTAGAATCATACTCATGATTCTTGTGATTGTCTACTCCGGCATTGGGTTCTTTAGGAATAGACCCATAAAGAATGTACAACATATCTTCTTGCCTTAGAACGATTCTTAGGCTCAGGATCCAATCCATGAAGTTTGTACCATTCTCTTGAAGCTTTATCCTTATCAAGGATTAATCGCAACGATTTTAGTTGTCATTATCTACAACTCATGAAAAATTTCCAATTTTTTTTTACAAGTACCAATCTCATTAAAGAGATAAAATAATGTATTTTTCCAAAAAATACTCCCACTAATTTATACAACCTTCTTATACATCCAATGTATGATATAATTTAAATGGGCTAAGATCCAACTTTAATTTAATTTTGAGTCCACGGAGGCGGACCGCTCAAAACTAAATTAATTAGGTAGATAATCATGTCAATCATATCCCATATGACTCTTAGATCCTTTTCTGAGATTCTTTAAGAAATCCAATTTCAAAAAGCATGTTAAATCTCATCTTTGCCTAGGCCCAAAACTGTTTTGACGCCTAATTAAGTCCAACCATTTTAAACGTATAGGAACCATTCAGTTTAATGCACCTCGCGGAGGTGAACCCACATTAAATTAATGAACCTCATCTTGCTCATTCATTAATAAAATTAATGCACCTCGTAGAGGCGAGCCCACATGAATTCACCCATGTACTTACAAGTGTTTTAATCATGGCATGGCAAAAGGACTTAAAACTTTCTTGAAGGTTTATCACATATAGAATACAACACATTTATGAGCACATAATATAAACATATTACGTATCAAGTTTAGCCACTAAATTAATCATCATTAATTTAAGCTTAATATTTACGTGTCATTAGTTTAACTATAATTATGAGGATGAGACTCTTTGAACTTTGGTTATCATCTCCAAAATCAAGACAACAAGAAGTTCGGCCGACACTAAGCCATAAAGCAACCACAATTCCGCACTAATTCAAGAAACCAAGAAAGTAGTCCATGTGGCCGATACTAAGCAATAGATGGTCTCGATGAACGTAGGCCAATTGCATCCACAATTCCACATGGATCTCCAATCTTTGAAGCAAGAACTTTGTTTCTCAATTTTAGCAATTAAGAACTCTTCATAATTCTAACTTCGTTTTATCTTTGAAACTTTGATTGCGATCAAGTTTGGGAAACACAATCTCGATGAACGTAGATTAGCCATCCAAACATTGATCCAATCTCAGAATCACAAGACTAAAACAAATAGGAAAATTAAACCCCGAGATCCACCCCGAACCCCAAGATCCGCCCACCCCAGACCAACAGGTCTGGCCGGGTCTTCACTTGGGTCCGGTCGGACCTCCTCCGAAAAATCCCAGATATTTAAAGTTTCCAAATTTTGTCTCAAAATTGTTTTTCCCGATTCAATTAGGATTTGGTGTTCTTGGTGATCCAATCACCATGATCATCAAAACCTTGAATGAACAATTCATGAATCCTTTGAATTATCAAAACTTTAATCCAATCAAAAAATGATATCCCAAACAATTTTAAATCCACCATAATTTTTATTGCGATTGAATAGTGCGATTAAAGTTTGTAAAACAATAAACTACATAAAATCAATATAACACATCAACATCATAATCCCAATATTCATATCATGCTAGACACATAAATAAACAATTTATATACACATAACATGATCTAGTATTGAAATAATCAACATGAACGGGGCTCTGATACCACTGTTGGGTTTCGGAGTAACATGCGCAACGGAATTAAGCATTTAAAATTTAATGAAACCCAAAGCCCATAGATCCATTCATATGATTAAGTCAAATACAATATGATGAATACTAGAATACTAACCCTTGATGGCTTTGATTTTGCAACCTTGAATTCGATGGAGGCTTGAAACCTTGATCATGAACATAGCAAGAATCACGAACTTTGAAGATGATAAGTTTCACCCTCTAGAGGTATCCACACCACGAACGAATATCAAGAACACTTGATCTTGGTTGCTAGACCAAATCATGAAACACGCTTTCATGATGTATAGAACTTATATGGAATTATTGTGTGTGTGATATTCTTGTTCTTCAATCTTGGGATTTCTTAGAACAGAAAAGCATCCTCTCAAACCCTTGGAGGCACTCAATAATGATACAATATCAATTAGGTTAATACCTAATAAAGAGAGGTGTATTTAAACTCAAAAGTCCTAAACCCTTTAGGAAATTTAGTCCAAATCCCGTCAAAAATCGAATTACGAAAAACCAGGCCCGAAATTCACTATGCCCGATCGGGTATAGGAAGTAGCCCGGTCGGGTCAAGGAAGTTGCCCGGTCGGGTCCATTGTCTGCTGGAACCAATTTTCTGTTTTTCTTAAATTCGATTTTTCGCTCATTTACACAATTCCAATTTTAGCCCTTTTGTAAATTCTTTCTTTTGTGTGTGACCCTCTAGGATTACACTAAGTTGGAAATGGGTTCAAACATGAAACCATAAGATATGATTAGGTTCTAGCAAACCTTCATAAAGACAGGTGTATTTAAACTCCAAAGTCCTAAACCCTTTAGGAAATTTAGTCCAAATCCCGTCAAAAATCGAATTAGGAAAAACCAGGCCCGAAATTCACTATGCCCGATCGGGTATAGGAAGTAGCCCGGTTAGGTCAAGGAAGTTGCCCAGTCGGGTCCTTTGTCTGCTGGAACCAATTTCCTGTTTTTCTTAAATTCGATTTTTCGCTCTTTTACGCAATTCCAATTTTAGCCCTTTTACTAAGTTGGAAATGGGTTCAAACATGAAACCATAAGATATGATTAGGTTCTAGCAAACCGTCATACCTACCCAAATAGTGTAACTAGATACAAGTTCGCATTCTTTTTAGACCATATCACAATCCTTTTGTCCACGATGTCATTGAACACAAGTCATGGTCAACAAGTCAACTTGCATTGTTCAACACTTTTCTCCATCCCGAATATGTTGATAATCCAAATGACATCGATCCAATCAATTCACTTGAGTTTGGCCAAACATTTCATCAACATCATTCCTACGAGGGGCCCAAGCTTGACATCTCTCCGAAGAGGGACAAATCCATTTAGCTTATTATTCTTCCCTACGTGAATCCGATTATGCCAATCATACCTTTTATAACTACCTGGTTAAAGGTAGCGTTTCAATATGTCAAACATAATCTTCATCAAGTGGAAGACTATAATAACTTCATGTCTAAGGATTCAAATGACATAACTAATATGAGATTTATATATGATATTGACCATGACATAAATCTCATACCGCGGGTCATGTCCAGTACCTAGTCCCAAACAAGTACCCATAAATCTAACATGATCATCCCATGATCATTTAGCCTTTATATTAGTGCTTAACAAGCTCTAGGGACAGAGATTATTATAAGCAAACATGAGCAACAATAATAATCTTAACATCTCTTTATCATCATGAATAAAATGATAACTTATACAACGTTTAACAAACGTGCCTAGGGCACTAACACCAACAGCGGGCACAGTTGACTGCAGACCGAAAAGATGAGTTTTTCCCTTTAGAGAGAAAAATGTTAAGATTGACCTTGACTTTTGTAACCTTCGGGTTTAATGATATCCGTTGTGGAACTTTGTGCTTGAAACTCCCCAAGGTGGAGCTGAAAACTCGGATGGGAGTCGGAGGAATTGATGTGATGTATTTATTCCTGCATGGGAACTTGAACCTGGACCTGACAGGGGACGGGAGGCGCCCGCGTCCAAGAATGGCTGTGGAATGTGCATGCGGCACATAAGGGCATCAGGAGGCGCGTGCATCGCGTTTAAATTCAGTATATATTCAGAAACTGCTCATTTTGTTCGAGCCAAGTTAAAAAATTGCCCAAACTCTCTGCATTCTGAGTCAAAATCTTGTGAGGAAAACATCCCAAAACGTTTCCTTTATTCATTTGAGACTATTCCATCGAGTAATCATGTCGGCTTCTCATCAAACTCCTCCTTTTGAGATGCCCATGGGCGAAGAATCCGAGGTCGGGGTTAAATCCATGGACCCAAGACAGCTTACTTATAAGTCCCATACTCATATTTCCCACTTCGTTTCCACGGGATTGGTAAGAATTTCGCCTTTTCCTTTGACAATTTTTCATTCTAAGGTGGTACCATTGTGTCCGTGATACTGCTGCAGTAACCCTTTTTTATCATGCTTGCATGTTATTGTCATTGTTGATTTGTTGTGAAGAGGATGTTTGGACACCCATTTGCATGTTCACATACTTGTTTGCACGTCATGCCATTACCATGTTGAATTTCTTCATGTTGGGTTTGGCCATTTTCTAGCCGTTATGCTGACGAATTTTTCTTCGTCTCTTGTTTCCTTTCAGAGGTAGAACCGTCTGACCGAAATCCAAGGTGGGGCTCAGGCACCCATTTCTGTATGGAGGAAACTGTCAGAGAATGTACTGACTCGGGTGGCCGTTACATTTTTTTTACCCTTTTATCATGAGTTTGCCTTCATTGAAGAACGACCCAGACGTGATTCAGGCTTTGAGGGAGCGATGGTGGGACACCACTCACACTTTCCACTTACCGATGGGGGAGGTGATATGACCCCGACTGATTTTACAGCTCTGACCGGTTTGCCTTTTTCTGGGTTTGCCGTCCCTTATGGTGTTAGCGGGACTGCTAGGACGCCTGCTGAGCTATTTTCTTTGGTTGACTGTGAGCTTGTGGTGAAGAACTCCCAAGTGACTTGGGGGAAGTTTTGGACTTACTTTAGAGTCCTTGAGGCTGAGTCTCAGGGATTTACCGCTGACAGGGTTGAGGCGGTGGCTCGGTGTTTCATTTGGTTTGCTTTGTCCCACACCCTATTTGCAAATGGGGGAAGTTTTGCCTCTTTGTCCTTGTTGGACCTTCTGATTGATCTGGATCAGGCTGCCCAATATAACTGGGGTACAGCGGGCCTGGCTGCATGCTATCGGGGTATAGACTTGACCAGCCGTTCGACTCAGAGCTCGATTACCGGACTTTCCCTTGCTTGGGAGGTATACTCATAACTCTGCCTCTTTCAGATTTTTGTCTTTTCTGCACTTTCAACTGTGTTTAATTTCTACCTTTGTTTCTGTTTGCAGCTGTGGGCTTTTGCCATTTTGGGCATGAGGGACTTCAGGATTGAAAAAGTAGGCCATCCCATATATCCTAACTATGTTAGGTGGTCTTACAAGGTGAGGAACGTGAAGACCGGCACCTTCCCCATTGGCTTGGTTTCAGCCAGGCAATATCTGGATGGTCTGAGGCCCGAGTCTATGTCTCAGTCATTGTTCCCCTGGAGACCGATATATGGTGACATAGAGCACACACTGTTCTATACCCGCTCGAGACTTCTGATGAGATCCGTGGAGTGTATGGCCATGTACTTGGGAGAGAGGGTGTACTGGCAGCATGGGAGCCAGATAGTGGATTACCATAACCCACCTAGGCCGGTGGTTCCGGAGTTCCCTCCTTTTTACTCTCGTAACTGGTGGCGCTGTCTGAGGATGATAGGACCATGTAAATGGCAGGGGTTGATGCTACCCCTTTCGTCCTTATTTATCAGGACTACGGCCTCTTCTGATCGAACAATTTGATGTCGGGCTGCATATCCTCGGGGAACACAGCCTGCTCCTTCTACTTTTGCACAGTTTTACCCCACCGGTGCAGGTTATTGCTTTGATCCTCCCTTGCCTCCTTCGTATTATACCTACTCCAAATTTAGGGTTGTTGATGAGCAGAGGGAGATTGTCCCTGAAGATATGTCACCGGAGAGAGAGCCTCCTGCCCAGACCGCTGTGGTATGACTTTTGCTTTCTTTGCATATTTTTGGTTATGTCCCGCTTTCTGTCCCAGTCTGTTTTATCCCAGTATACTGATGTAGTTTCCTGTTTCTGTTGTGACAGGTACCCGTGGCTGCTTATAGGTATATAGGCCGCCAGAACAAAGGGATGAGGAGCAGGCTACGCCGTCTGGAGGAGAGAGTCCTGGAGCTCTGTAGGGACATGGTGAACCTATCCAGGGAGGCTGCGGGGACCGTGTCTGGAGCTGCTAAAGGTATGGCTCGGGGTACCCGTGGCATGGGATGAGGTTGCAGAGATGCGGCCCAGGATGTTAATGATGCTGTCACCTCGGCAAGGCGGTCACTGAGTCGGAGCCTTAGTCGTGGCGGTGCTAGTTCCTCGGCGCAGGTGCCAAAGAGACGCTGTCATGAGATCACGGCCGAGGAGTCTGAAGAAGAGTCTGACGACGAGGAGACCGAGAGCGGTGATGAGGGTGAGTACAGTGCCACCGGGGATGATTCAGAGTAATTGGGGAGGATGAGTGCCTGAACAATTTATTTTTTTAACATGTAATAACATTTAGCACGTATTTACAGTCCTAGCTATTTTATCTACATTTTTTATATTTTTCTAGACTCGATCTTATGTGTCGACCTATTTACAAACAAATGTGTGCCCAAAGTGTTTGTGGAATGTTGTTTTGCTGCTGTAGATTCTAAACTGTTTGCAGGTTGAAAGCGTTGAAATGCCTGGGTTGTTGCTGAACTGACAAGGCATGTTCTGTCCTATTCGTCTGTCAAAGGCGCGCGCGCCTGGACTTGTGCATGGGATGCGCGCGCGTTTGATCACCAAAGAGAGGGGCGCCCACGTTTGGGCTGCTGATTTACAGCCCCTTTTTTTTTTTTTTTTTTTTTCTGAACTGGGTTCTCCAACAGCTATAAATTTGAACCCATTTCGACCAGTTTGGTCACACAGTAATATTCTGCACTACTTCTCATCTCTTTAAGCCCCAAATTCTTGTCAATAATGGTTCCCATGACCTTCTCTTTTTAGGTAAAAGTGTCCGTCCCCAAAGGTGAACAAATGAAGTCCGTTCCCATTGCGAAGGCACGACCGAGTGTCTTTGATCGCTTAGGATGACCAAATGAAGTTGCTATTGAACCTTTGAAGCCGGTGGTTCGAGTTGAAGCCCCTAGGCCACCTTATTTTCCTAAGAAGAAGAAGGGCAAAGGTAAAGGCAAGGGTAATTCCCCTTATGTGTGGAAACGCCTATACAAGGCTCCGGTTAAGGCTTCTTTTGACAAAGGTAAGGGGAAAGGGAAGGTTGTTGATGACGCTCCGTCCCTTCCTAGTATTTTTTCTCGTCTTGGCGGTTCCGAGATTGCTCCGCCCCCAATCAAGAAGGTCAAGGTCCCTAGTCGAAAGCAATGGGTTCCCAAACCGAAGAAAGATTAGAGATTTTTTTGTACCCCAAGATTGCAATAAAGATGACCACTTGTTAGGATTTAATATTTTAATGTCTTTTATTGCTCAACATATCCATTGTAGTGGCAAGAATGATTTGAGAGATGAATAAAAAACTGCATTTTGTTATGACATGATTGGGTAAAAATTATTGTTTTAGACCGCACCCGAAGGTTGCCTACGTTCCTCTCGTAGAGAGGCTCGGGTCTCCGTAGTTCAAACAAATGAAGACCATTTTTTTTGTGCACCCTGTTTTTTGCCTAGACCGCCCTTTTAGGTTTTCAATCTAGAAGGCTTCTTTTTTGCACTTGCTCTAATTTTTGCCTAGGCCGCCCTTGTGGGTTTTCAACCTAGCGAGCGTTTTTTTTTTTTTTTTTTTTTTTTTTTTTTTAAAATGGTCTCCATTCATTAAGCGTAGAACTTCTTGAGCTTGTCGAGGTTGACCTCCTTTGGTAATTGATCACCATCTAAGTCTACGAGTCGGACTGCACCGCCGCTTAATATCTTCTTGACCACGTAAGGACCGATCCATCGAGGTCCCCACTTCCCAAGGGGATTCATGGCATTGGGAGGATGTTGTCTTAGGACTAAATCTCCCACTTTGATATTTCGAGGCTTCACCTTTTTGTTGAAAGCCCTTGCCATTCTTTGTTGACAAGCCCTTGTGCGTTCAAACGCTCTTAACATCTTTTCATCGAGCAGGGCTAGTTGCTCGTATCAACTTTGCATCCAATCAACCTCGTTGACTTGATTCTCAGTAAGACCCGTAAAGAAGGAACCTCGAGTTGGACTGGGAGTAAGGCTTCAGAACCATAAACCAATGAGTACGGAGTTTCTCCCGTTGCTGACCGTATTGATGTGCGGTAGCCCCACAATGCTAGTGGTAATTTCTCGGGCCAATCCCTTCCTGTTGAAGCCGTTTTTCGTATGATGACTTCGATTGTCTTATTTGCTGCTTCGACCGCTCCATTGGCTTGGGGGCGGTACGGGGATAACTTGTGCTTGGTAATCTTGTAGTTTACCAAAAGTGCATCCATTTCTTTCTCGAAGTGAGAAACATTGTCGGACATGATCTCATGAGGAATACCATATCGGCACATGATGTTGGTCTTCACGAATTCGGCTACTTTCTTGGCGTTGAGAACTTGGTAAGCTTGTGCCTCGACCCATTTTGTGAAATAATCCAAGGCCACTAGAATGAATGACTGTTTGTTGCTTCCCGTAGGATGGAATTTGCCGATAATATCTATACCCCAAAAAGAAAATGGCCATGGTGTGGTCATGTTGTACAATTGTGAAGGTGGAGCATGTTGCAGATTAGCATGGAATTGGCACTTGGCACATTTCTTGACTTTTTTTATGCAGTCTTGTTCCATTATAGTCCAATAGTAACTGATACGAAGTATCTTTTTGGCTAACATAATCCCATTCATGTGGGGCCCACACTCGCCTTCATATAATTCGTGCATGATTTCTTGAGCTTCAGACTCATTTGCACATAAGAGATTGATCCCTTGATGCTGTCTTTTTTAGACTCGGTTTCCGATCAACACATATCTGGCGGCTAGCTTTTGTAGTGCTATTCGAGTTTTCCCATTACTGTTATCGGGGAAAGTACCGTTATTGATAAAGTTCATGATGTCTGTGTACCACGGGGGGTTGTCTTGGACTTCATTGATCTACTCATGCAGTACTGCCGTATGCCGAACTAGTCCTTCTTGAAATTTTGAAGGGTTTCACCATTTTTCCTTTGGGAATTTCAACCAATGAGGCTATGGTGGCTAAAGCATCGGCAAAGCGGTTCTTGTCCCTCGGAAAATAATTGAACGTGATGTCTTAGAACTGTTCGACTAATTCCTTGAGGTGTTGACCATACTGTTAGAGGGTCGGGTCTTGGATTCGCCATTTACCTGATGTCTGATTGATAAGGAGGATGGAGTCACCAAATACTTCTAGATCTGGGACATTTCATTCTAGGGCCGCTTCTAGCCCCGCTATACATGCCTCATATTCAGCAGTGTTGTTGGTAGCTTCGAATTCAAGACGGATTGCAATTGGAGTGTAGATGTCCTTTGGATCGACAAGCAACATTCCTATCCCATATCCATGTTTATTGGAGGCGCCATGGAAAAAAAGTTGCCACTTATTTTCCTCGGTTGTAGTGAAAACCAAGTTCTCGTCGGGAAACTGTAAGTCTTCACCCTTCACTTCGTCACATGGAAATTCAGCAAGCTGATCACTGAACACTTTCCCCCTGATGGATTTGAGTGTGACGTAAGTGATATCATATCCGGCGAGCATGATGTACCACTTGGCTATCCTTGTGGACATGAAAGGCTTCTCGAAGAAATAGCGAAGCGGGTCTACTTTTGCTACTAGCTTGATTGGAAAGGCTTCCATGTAATGTTTGAGCTTTTGAGTAACCTAAACCAGTGCTGCACATGACTTCTCCAAGACGGAGTGTCACGACCCGAAATCTAGGCTCTATTTTATTAGTAATAAATAATTAATATTTATTTAATTGCTTATTTATTTGTTTAAATTATTATTTATTTAAATATTTATGTGTGCAATTTATGTGTTATAATATTTATGCTTAGCATTTTATTTGGGTTTTAGTTGTTAGTGGGGAGTATTGAGTTTGGTAGTATTAGAGGAGGGGGTCTTTGTGTAAGTTTTTAAATCATACTCCTACCCTCTCCCTACACCTCCCTCTCCCTCAATCACCCCACCCCCATTCTTCTTCCCAGCAAAAGCTCTCTCTCTCTCTCCATGTTGTGGGTAAGTTTTTCTCTCTCACTTCTCTCTTCATTTTCTTCATCTTCCTCTTGTTATTTCTCATTTCTTAAAATATGAACCTTGTTTAGATCGTCGATAGGATCGCGTAGAACCAAAAAGAATTGAATTCCGTCAACTTTGAGATTTATCAAGTAAGTTACTTTTCCCCCATTTTGGTGCTAAAATGTTCATATCATGTTTGTATGACGTTTGATGTGTTATATTCGAAGTTTGATTGAGTTTTGAATTTATTGGGAATTTATTTTGAGTTTTGATTGAAAATGGTGTTTTGATAAAAGTTGGGATTAAACCTTAATCTTGGTTGATAAATGATGTTATCTAGGCCCTCCTCCTAGTTATAAGTTGTTGTGGTACATATTTAATCTTGGTGGGAGATTCATTGTGTTTGATTTTGAGTGTGGTGAGAAATGGGTAAGAACCTAAGGAACCCAGCTCTGTTTTCCCGGCTGAAATCCAGACCAGGCGCCCGCCCGCCTTGACCCGAGCGCCCGCCTGCATACCTTTCCAGATGGCCAAACCTTCTGTTGAAACAGGCGCCCGCCCGCCCCCTACCAGGCGCCCGCCCGCCCCTTGGTTCAGAATTCTCCCTTTTTCTTGGTTTAAGACTTAAGGCTTATCTAGTTTAAGTTTATTTCTTCTAATTAACTTAAGATAACACCGTGGAACACATTAGTAATTAAAATTGGTTCCTTTGTGAACAATAGTGTTATATAATTTGATCAAGTATTGTTTGGGCATCTTATGATGTATTTGTGTTTGTTCCAACCGAATCGAAATTCGCGTAAGACTTGGCCTAGGTTTTAGGCGATGTCCTATAGTACCTAGAGGGTTTTTATTGAACACTAATGTGTAGGGTTTAGTCGGTCGTGATCATGTTCTAATAAGGGTAACCTTTTGGATTCGTTTGGGGTGTTTAGAATTGGTTCGTTATGGGCGGAGATAAAGCGTGAATTGGCGATTGGGTACTTACGGTTTGATTAACCTTAAGGTGTATTCATTCTGATTTCCTACTTTGAAATTCCAGGTGTGATGAGATGGTTGAGTTCATATCCTAGTATATCTTTTGAGTAAATGTTTATGGTCATTTTGGTAATAGTCATTGTGCTCTTTATGATTTACTTGTGGGTATCATATTTAGGATGTATTTGATACGTGCCTTGTCTAGGAATCATCTTGTTTTAATGATCAATGTTGTTGTGCTCTTTATGAGAAATTCCGTTTATCGTTGTTGTGCTCTTCATGAGAAACTCTTGTTATCGTTGTTGTTAAACTCTTCATGAGTACCCGTTGCATCTTTATGGTGATTATTTGGTATGGTTCCCTACTTTGGAATCCTTAGTTGTTTACCGTGCCAGTATTTTATTTCTTAGCATGATTGAAAGTCCAGCTGGTTAAATTGTGTATCGAGTCAGGCAATGGATAATGCTATAATGGCACGAGCCAAGTCCAGTATAGCATCGCCCATTGGTCCTTCTGTCCTCATCCAGATTGGCCTTGGTTGGGATGAGCTAGCTCCGTTGTGGGTATTCTAGCTAATCGTTTTGGAGCATGACTTTGTGGCATGGCTCCCGCCCCTTGTGGCACTTTACATTGTTATTGGTTCCGGTACCGGGTTTCTCTTCAGCTTTTATGCTACTATGAAGAGGGTTTGTTTGATTGATGGGTTGATTGGTCGCTTCTGACCGGGGATTTCTCTTCAGCTTTCATGCTATTATGAAGATGATGATTTGTTGATTATTGAAGCTGCGCAGCGACCTTTATTTGGTTCTTTCAGTTGGGAAACCTTGGCTAATATCCTTTGTTATGTGTTATCTTTCCGCTGCTATCTGTTGACTGTTAATTGTTACATGCTATGTGATATTTATCATTGTTTATTGCTTATTGCATTATAGCATGTCATGTAATTGCATTAGTAACTTACTGAGATTTTATCTCACCCCGTTTATTTCCATCTTTGTTTTTCCTTAAACCCCCCCAGGAGGAAAAGGATTAGGATTCGCGGATCGAGGAGGACGTCGAGAGGATTGAGATTTTGGGGCAGGTTGTTATGGATCGGTTTACATTATTTAAATGTATAACCTTTTGGGGATAGTTTTACCATTATTGACGTCATTAAGGATTGTATAATTTATTCTTTTTTTTTGGCATAAGCTGTGGAGCTTATGTTAGATGCACTTTGTTGATTTAAACTTGGATTCGTAAAACCTTGTGTTATCATCTTTTGGTTCAAAATGAAATTTTTAACTTCTATATTTTAGAGTTTTGGATTTAAGTCGACGTCCAGATCGCGGTCTCGGGCCCGCGGGGTTCGGGGTCGCGACAGTTGGTATCAGAGCTATGGTTTAGCTCTATGTATAATTATAGGTGGATTAGTATGACCTAGGAGGGTAGTGTGTTCGGAGTGAGTAACAATTGTTGTTTATGCAGGTACTTGTTGAAATGACTCGAAGGAGAAGTGGTGAAAGTAATACCGGTAATGCAAGTCAGAATGAAACAAGGGATGAAGCCCGTGCAATGTTTCAGGGCATGTTTGAGGCGGCCATGAAGGCCATACATGATCAAGGTCCGAGGGTAGAACAAGCAGCACCACCCCGCTATGGATTGGAACAATTTCTGAAATTGAAACCGGTTGAGTTCAATGGGGAACCCGATGTAAGGAAGGCCGAGCTATGGATTGAGTCGATGGAGAAAATTTATGATGTCTTTGGTTGCACCGATGAAGACAAGGTCCGGTTTGCGGCTTATAAACTTGTGGGAGCCGCCGAGCATTGGTGGAAGGGTGTTAAAGCGAGTTGGGATGATACTCACATAGTGTATGCATGGGAATTGTTCGTGCGAAAGTTCAAGGAGCATTTCATTCCGGTAGTGGATCAAAACCGAAAGGAGATCGAGCTGCTCAACCTGGAGCAAGGTTTGTTGTCTATAGCTCAGTACTCGGCTAAGTTCACAGAATTAGCCCGGTATTGTGGCTATCTTGTGAGGACCGAAGAACAGAAGGCTATGAGATTCATCCGGGGTTTGAAGACTTCTATTCGTACTCAACTTATAGCCCAGAGGATTGTGACATTTCAGGATGCGGTAGACCGGGCATACTTGATCGAGCAAGATATTGGGGAGCATAAGAGGAAGACCGAGGTTGCAAATGCGGGTAAACAAGTAAGCCACGCTAAATCTCAACCACAACATCGTTCGGATAACCGAGGTAATTTGGGAGCACCATCTCAGTTTAAGGAACAAACCGCGCTAGGGAATCCGGGTACTACTCCGGGGAAACAAGGGGAACAAGGTAGGTGGCTTTGCACTTACTGTCAGAGAGAAGGCCATTTGGAGGATAAATGTTGGAAGAAGCAAGGAAAATGTATCAATTGTGGTCAACTGGGTCACTTCATAAAAGACTGTCCGAGGTTTAAGGTTCGATCATCAGGAGCAGGAACCAGTTCTTCACCGGGTCAGAAGAGGGATGCTTCGGGGAACCCTAAGGTATAGAGCAGAGTAATTGCGACCAATCAGCACTCACCAGGTATCGGATAAATTTCAGGAAGTATTATTTAGCGTCGTGAGAGCGAGCGCGTGCATTTTAGGATCATCGCATTTATGTGTTTCTGTGCATTAGTTGCATTTATTTCTTCTGAGTCTTTGACTTATGTGTTGTAGGTGTTTACTCCTATGGAGGAGTTTAGAGTATCTGATGAAGTCTTATGTGCTTATGATGTGCTTAAGTATGGTTATGTTTCACCTGTTAAATTAGCCATATTGCTGTTGCATGATTTTGATATTACTATTGCTTTAGTCTATTGTTGAAGGGGGATTGTTATATTCTCCATTCCTAATTTCTTAAAACTGTTTAAGACCGTTCCTTTGGGTAGAGTTATACCTATCTTTTCTTAATTGAAATCCGAGTATTTAGTTTCGGTCAATTTGTTGGGTGTATTTATCATTCGTAAGATTTTCATTTTCTTCCGAATAGTACCTAGTGTTTGAGGAGAAGCTTGGAGTTAAATTGCATTGTGTGGTACAAAGTTGTAGTAGTGATAATTAGATCAATATCTATATTGTAACGGTTGAGTTGTAAAAGTTGAGGATTCAACCGAGGGTTTCTTGTTAAGAGATTTCGTTTCCTTTTAGTACACCTCCGTGAATGCATCGGAATGGATTAGTACGGAGAGGTGTACGATTTGTTATGGATGATGAGTTCGTTGTAGGAGTTATGATCATTAATGGTGGTAAGCGTGTTAAGTTAGAAAGGACTAAGTACATTTTGGGAGAGTAATAATTTCTCGATTTATGTTAAAGGCATTTTGAAATTTTGGTTAAATAGTGGTTCTATGGTTCTAAATCCCTTCTTGGTGGCGTTTCCCGAATTGGATCAAGAGTATGTGAAGGAAGTGGAGTATCAATACTTGGGCATAAGTAAGGAATATCATGATTGGTATTTGGTCAGTTGGAACGTTGCTGGCTAATTGGTTTATTATGATGGTAGTATTATGGAGCCTAAGTATCATTAGGTTAATAAATGTATGCGTGAAAGACTAACTTGGGTTAGCTATTGAGGATTTGAGATTTGGTGATTTCCTTGGGTATATGAGCACTGGTTGTTAACTAAAAAGGGAGTTAGAGGAAATCCCTTGAAGATAAAATTTAGATCATTTTCGGACTATTGGGTGTTCGTAATTATTTTAGGCTTTCAAGGAGTGGAGTGTTATGACGATGATATTATGGCGCAGATGTAAGTGAACATTTTGTATTGAGCGAGAGCACTATAATGGGAATCCTTAGAGATATAGCCTTTAGTGAATATTATGAGGATTGAAAAATTTCTTTAGCCTCTCACATTTTAAAAGCCAATTTAGCTCGAGATGGTAATGTTTTGAATTTCTGGGGAATAATACTAAGTATGCGATTTACAAATGGAAGTACCTTTGCGGTGTAGTTAAGGTTATGAATAAGGCGAGTTTGAGATACCTCGAGAATTATGTGTGGAAATAATTTGAATTCTTCGATTTTGAGTACGGATTTTGATTAGTAATGAAGTTAATGATGGAATGACTCGGTTCGAGAGGTGGTGTTATCGTAAGCATTAATTAAGGTTACCTTGTAGTGGGTTAGATTGGACAATTGAGGAAGTTGAGAAATGGCGGAACTATCGTATCCGTAGCTATTTGGTCTTTCGGGTAAGTCTCGTTAAAATTCGGGTCGAATTTTCTTTAAGGGGGAGTGAATGTCACGACCCGAAATCTAGGCTCTATTTTATTAGTATTAAATAATTAATATTTATTTAATTGCTTATTTATTTGTTTAAATTATTATTTATTTAAATATTTATGTGTGCAATTTATGTGTTATAATATTTATGCTTAGCATTTTATTTGGGTTTTAGTTGTTAGTGGGGAGTATTGAGTTGGGTAGTATTAGAGGAGGGGGTACCCTCTCCCTACACCTCCCTCTCCCTCATTCACCCCACCCCCATTCTTCTTCCCAGCAAAAGCTCTCTCTCTCTCTCTCCATGTTGTGGGTAAGTTTTTCTCTCTCACTTCTCTCTTCATTTTCTTCATCTTCCTCTTGTTATTTCTCATTTCTTAAAACATGAACCTTGTTTAGATCGTCGATAGGATCGCGTAGAACCAAAAAGAATTGAATTCCGTCAACTTTGAGATTTATCAAGTAAGTTACTTTTCCCCCATTTTGGTGCTAAAATGTTCATATCATGTTTGTATGACGTTTGATGTGTTATATTCGAAGTTTGATTGAGTTTTGAATTTATTGGGAATTTATTTTGAGTTTTGATTGAAAATGGTGTTTTGATAAAAGTTGGGATTAAACCTTAATCTTGGTTGATAAATGATGTTATCTAGGCCCTCCTCCTAGTTATAAGTTGTTGTGGTACATATTTAAGCTTGGTGGGAGATTCATTGTGTTTGATTTTGAGTGTGGTGAGAAATGGGTAAGAACCTAAGGAACCCAGCTCTGTTTTCCCGGCTGAAATCCAAACCAGGCGCCCGCCCGCCTTGACCCGAGCGCCCGCCTGCATACCCTTTCCTGATGGCCAAACCTTCTGTTGAAACAGGCGCCCGCCCGCCCCCTACCAGGCGCCCGCCCGCCCCCTGGTTCAGAATTCTCCCTTTTTCTTGGTTTAAGACTTAAGGCTTATCTAGTTTAAGTTTATTTCTTCTAATTAACTTAAGATAACACCGTGGAACACTTTAGTAATTAAAATTGGTTCCTTTGTGAACAATAGTGTTATATAATTTGATCAAGTATTGTTTGGGCATCTTATGATGTATTTGTGTTTGTTCCAACCGAATCGAAATTCGCGTAAGACTTGGCCTAGGTTTTAGGCGATGTCCTATAGTACCTAGAGGGTTGTTATTGAACACTAATGTGTAGGGTTTAGTCCGGTCGTGATCATGTTCTAATAAGGGTAACCTTTTGGATTCGTTTGGGGTGTTTAGAATTGGTTCGTTATGGGCGGAGGTAAAGCGTGAATTGGCGATTGGGTACTTACGGTTTGATTAACCTTAAGGTGTATTCATTCTGATTTCCTACTTTGAAATTCCAGGTGTGATGAGATGGTTGAGTTCATAGTCCTAGTATATCTTTTGAGTAAATGTTTATGGTCATTTTGGTAATAGTCATTGTGCTCTTTATGATTTACTTGTGGGTATCATATTTAGGATGTATTTGATACGTGCCTTGTCTTGGAATCATCTTGTTTTAATGATCAATGTTGTTGTGCTCTTTATGAGAAATTCCGTTTATCGTTGTTGTGCTCTTCATGAGAAACTCTTGTTATCGTTGTTGTTAAACTCTTCATGAGTACCCGTTGCGTCTTTATGGTGATTATTTGGTATGGTTCCCTACTTTGGAATCCTTAGTTGTTTACCGTGCCAGTATTTTATTTCTTAGCATGATTGAAAGTCCAGCTGGTTAAATTGTGTATCGAGTCAGGCAATGGATAATGCTATAATGGCACGAGCCAAGTCCAGTATAGCATCGCCCATTGGTCCTTCTGTCCTCATCCAGATTGGCCTTGGTTGGGATGAGCTAGCTCCGTTGTGGGTATTCTAGCTAATCGTTTTGGAGCATGACTTTGTGGCATGGCTCCCGCCCCTTGTGGCACTTTACATTGTTATTGGTTCCGGTACCGGGTTTCTCTTCAGCTTTTATGCTACTATGAAGAGGGTTTGTTTGATTGATGGGTTGATTGGTCGCTTCTGACCGGGGATTTCTCTTCAGCTTTCATGCTATTATGAAGATGATGATTTGTTGATTATTGAAGCTGCGCAGCGACCTTTATTTGGTTCTTTCAGTTGGGAAACCTTGGCTAATATCCTTTGTTATGTGTTATCTTTCCGCTGCTATCTGTTGACTGTTAATTGTTACATGCTATGTGATATTTATCATTGTTTATTGCTTATTGCATTATAGCATGTCATGTAATTGCATTAGTAACTTACTGAGATTTTATCTCACCCCGTTTATTTCCATCTTTGTTTTTCCTTAACCCCCCCCAGGAGGAAAAGGATTAGGATTCGCGGATCGAGGAGGACGTCGAGAGGATTGAGATTTTGGGGCAGGTTGTTATGGATCGGTTTACATTATTTAAATGTATAACCTTTTGGGGATAGTTTTACCATTATTGACGTCATTAAGGATTGTATAATTTATTCTTTTTTTTGGCATAAGCTGTGGAGCTTATGTTAGATGCACTTTGTTGATTTAAACTTGGATTTGTAAAACCTTGTGTTATCATCTTTTTGTTCAAAATGAAATTTTTAACTTCTATATTTTAGAGTTTTGGGTTTTAAGTCGACGTCCAGATCACGGTCTCGGGCCCGCGGGGTTCGGGGTCGCGACACGGAGTAGTTCTTTTCGCCTCCTTGAAATCGGCGACTGACAAAATAAATGGTGTTCTCCTTTATGGAGTCTCGTTGCTCTTGTGCAAGCATAGCCCTTAGGGCTTCATCATTTACTGTGAGGTAAAGCAAGAGAGGCTTCTCCTTGTGAGGTGGAACCAAGACTGGAGGGCATGTCAAGTAATTCTTCACTTGGTCGAAGGCTTCTTGGCAAGCGTCGGTCCATTCTAGAGCCACATTCTTCTTGAGTAGCTTGAAGATTGGCTCGCACATGGAAGTAAGCTGGTGCACGAACCGACTGATGTACTGAAGTCTGCCCATGAAACCTTTGATTTCTTTCTGTGTCTTGGGAGGAGGCATGTCAATGATTTCCTTGATTTTTGAGGGATCCGCTTCAATTCCCCTTTCTATGACCATGTAGCCAAGAACTTTGCCTCGGATAACCCCAAAAGTGAACTTTGCGGGATTGAGCCTCATTTTGTGTTGCCGAAGCCTTTCAAAGAACTTGCGGAGGTCGATCAAGTGCTGACCGTCGGTTCCTTTTGAATGGATTATCATGTCGTCCACATAGACCTCAATCTCTTTGTGAATCATGTCATGGAACAAGTCTGTCACGACCCTTTGATAAGTAGCCCCAGCGTTACTTAACCCAAACGGCATAACTGTGTAGCAAAAGGTGCCCCACGGTGTTGTGAAAGCAGTCTTGTGTTGATCCTCCTCGCCCATGAGAATCTGATTGTACCCAGCGAAACCATCCACAAACGAGCGGACCTCGTAGGTAGCAGTGGAGTCGACTAGCATGTCGATGTTGGGTAGTGGAAATTCATCCTTTGGAGAAGCTTTGTTCAAATCTCGGAAGTCCACACATACACGGACCTTACCATTAGCCTTTCGGACTGTGACCACATTGCTAACCATGTTGGATACTCAATAACTTTGATGAAGCCCACACTGAGAAGCTTCTCTATCTCTTATTTGACTTCTAAAGACCATTCTGGCTTCATCTTTCTGAGTTTCTGCTTTATCGGCTTAGCGTCATCTCTGATAGGAATTCTGTGCTCAGGGACCTCTCTATCTAAACCCGGCATGTCTTTGTATAACCATGCAAATACATCCACGAACTCTTTGAGCAGTGCAGTCAATCTGTCTTTCTCTTCCCCCTTGAAGAAGCTTCCGATCTTGGTTTCTTTCGGCTCTTCGTCGGTACCCAGATTAACAACATGCAATTCTTCGTCAGCCCCTAGACCATTTTCACCACAGCTACGGACCTGTTGAGCAAGTTCATTTAAGTATGTTGTGTTTTCGTGGTATATTTCATCATTATTTGAATCGTTATTAACTAGTTCATTAGATTCATTATTAGTTAATTCATCATTCATGATGTTTGCAATCTCAGGGTACTCGGAAAGATCAATTTTTTCATTAACAAAGAAAGGGAACACACGCTCGGCTATGGCTTCCATATCCTCTTGGGTGAGGGTATCGGAAACACTCTCGGACTTGAAAGTGAATGTGAACAAGTCTTCCTTTGTGACCTTGCACGGAATGCAACCCATCCTTTCGACCGAGAATTCCTCGGATACCATGGGCCCCTTCGTAGAATACCAGTTGTTGATTGGCTCGGACCTTGGCTAGATCTCACTGAAAGTCTCCCTTCTCGTGTCAGTGTCAGAGATGGCATTCACTTGGCACTCGTCCATGATGGCGGGTTCTTCAAACATGGAGGCTAAATCCGTCAATTCTTCCCCCACGGTAATCTCTATCTCGGACTCTATGGTTACTTTCTTTCCCCCACCATTCTCGGGGTGAGATGGGGGTTGGTTCCCCTTCGGATTTCTGGACCTCACAGTCGGCAAAGACTTCGAGACCGGGCTTTCTGATACCCTTGCTGTTAATCCACGGCTCGGGAAAGATTATGTACGGGACATCCTCCCCTTGGTGTACAAAGTAACCATTTAGTGTCTTGCGGTAAGGCCTCAAATTAGGAATCTCATAATGACGGCCTTCCCTTCGAGCTCGGGCCTTCTCATTCTTGACGGCTTGCTCATATTTCATGTCATCTTTGGAAGGCTCATATCCCAAACCGAATTTGATCTTGACGAATGGGAACTCCACGGGTTGTATTCTACCCTATTGGTATTTCCCTAGGCCTAGACCGGGAAAGTAATTCATATTCCTCATCATGCGAAGGACTTTGTGGTTTACGAGGGTCCATGATCCATTTCCCCCTTGTTCATCGATGGCGTTGATTGAGACGCCTGAGAGGGTGGAGTCTTCTAAACCGTGTTGAACTTGGTGGATGGGTTCCCCCATTCTGTGGATAGTGACGTTTTCTGCCATGACGGTCACTATTTCATCCCTATTTCTGAACTTCATACACTGATGGAGAGTCGAAGGCACGGCATTAGAACTTTGTATCCACGGTCGGCCCAAGAGAAAATTGAATGAGGAAGGTACATCGAGCACTTGGAACGGGACGGACATGACTATGCTCCCAAACTCAATGTCTATTTCCACCATACCAATGACTGTGCGGGCAGTGCTGTCGTAACCTCGGATCACTTGAGTAGAAGGCTTTAAGTCTGAATTCTTAAGTCCCAGTATGCATATGATTCGGTCGGGCATCAAGTTAAGTGCGGAACCACCGTCAACCAAGACTCTTGAAATAAGTCTCCCCCTTTCTCTCACTTTGAGATAAATGCCATCATTGTGATAGGACCCAAATGGTGGAAGGTCAATGTCGGCAAAAGTGATGACATTGCCAAAATGAATGTGGCCTATCATTGCAGTAAGGTCCTCAGGAGTTGTTTCGGGAGATATCGATGTGTCGTCGAGATTACTGATGACAAGATCTCAGTGCTTCTTTGAGGATGCAATGAGGTCCCAAATGGAGATGTTGGCTTGAGTTTTCTTGAGTTGTATCAACAAAGGATCTTCGGGAGTGTCGCGAGCTTGCGATCTTTGAGAAGAGGTGCTTGGTGCAGAAGTAGTGGGGTTGCTTGCTATGACTCGTCCGGATCGAGTTAGCATGTTGACGTTCCCATCTTGCCTCTTTTTCCTATTCTCTAATACTTTCCTCATTACCTCATCGTAAGTCACAACGTAACAAGAATTGTCAAATTTATTCATCACATTGGAGCCCTCATTCACAATTGGGATTGAATGAGTGGTCTCCTCAAACTCTCCTATCTCTATTACATTGACATCGTCACCACTAGGCACTATGAACTCTTTCTTGTCTATGAGATCTTGGATGAAATTGCGGAGGACAATGCATTCCTCGGTGGTGTGGCAACTATGTTGGTGGTAGCCACAATATTTGTGATGAGCATGATTGGCATTGATCGACTTGGGTTGATACCCTTGTATAGATGTGATTTGGCCCTTTGCTTTGAGAACTTCGAAGGCCTCGGTTTGAGTCATTCCTTGGAGAGGAGTGTAGACATGGTCATTTTAAGATCTCTTGCCTTGAGGTGGAGGAACCTTTTTGTAATTCCCCTTGTCGGTAGTGACGGCATTGACCGAAGCTTCTTTGGTGGAGTTAGATGCGGCCTTGTAACGGAAACTAGGAGCACTTTTCTTGATCTCCTTGAGAAACTCATCCATTCGGATCCCCGCCTCATACATTTGAGAGAAATCCGCATAGTAATCCCCACTTAGGTGGGTGCGAAGATCAATCTTTAGACACTTGAGAAATATGTCCATTTGCTCCTTGGTATTAGGCCTATCGACAATTTCGGAAAGTTTGTGATTCCACATTCTCGTGAAGTCTATAAAGGACTCATTATCCCTTTGAGTAGTGTTCTCGAGCTCTTTCTTGGTCGGGCAGTGAGTGGTGTTGCCTTGGTATTGACTTTTGAAGGCGAGCATGGCGGCATCCCAATCAAGACGGACCGTGAGCGGGAGAGTTGCATACCAATCTTTTGCCGACCCCTCGAGAGTAAGAGGGAAGCATTGTGCCATAACTTTAGGAGAGACCTTCTTTGGAACCATAGCCCATATGTAGGTCTCGATGTGTGCCATGGGGCAAGAGTTGCCCTTGAACTTGCTTATGTCGGGCATCTTGAACTTGTCGGGAAGAGAAGCCATTGTGTTCATGAGAATGGATGATTGATAAAGGCTTGTGTCGGTGCCTTTCCCCATGTTGAGACCGTTAAAGCGTTGGTCTATGTAGGCCATGATTGAATCAACCAGCTTGTGCTCATTGTTCTCGGTGCTTGGTTCCCCCACTTTCTTGGCACGGGCACTAACATAAGGGCTTTGAAACAAACCCTTAGTCCACTCGGATTCATCATTGTTCTCTTTGTCTTTACCACTCGAAAGCTTGGTGAGCTTAGCCTTCATTTGGTCCATCTCAGCCTCGTGAGCCTCCCTTTAATTGTCAAGATGGGATTTGTTGTTCAAATATATGTATAGGACATAGAATTGCTTAATCCCAATCATAGTTAACACTTAGGATCCCCTAATTTTATTAGAACCTTTATAAGGTACCATTAGGATTCTTTGTGACCAGCACAGGTGTATAACAACTTTTCAATCAAGGCAAACCAGCTAGAGGAAGCAAATCGGCAAGCCAACATCAAGTTGCCGATAAACTTACTTATCAGTTAGACTCATCAATCAGCAAGGACAGTCTGTACTTCACCGGTTGTCAGGTTTCATCGCTCTACCTCAAAGTCAACCTTACTGATTGTCTTTGTCCTTTCCTACTGTCTTATCCGAAAGTAGTTTATCTGCTCTGTTATGATTACTGCGTCGTCTGACACATAGCTATTTTTAGCTCTACTCTGTCTCTACTTTCTTTTGCAGGTAACCGGTTGAGACAAAAGGGTCTTTACCCATAAGACTTTTCAAGACATGCGTGTACTCCATATCTTCGCCATTAATGCTGAAGATACCGCATTTAATGCTCCTCAATCACCCAGCTGGATATTCAAATTGAAAGCCTTCTTTCTCAAGACTCAAGTCTTTAACTCCTCTTATAAATTGAGGACTTAGAGCATTGAAGAAGGTTGGTGATTTTAGTGCATTGAAGAGAGTTGATTGTTTAGAGCATTCATTGGAGCTCAAACATTCTGTCTAGATAATCATTAGATCATTTATTAGGACATACTAACTCATCAACATTGTAAGTATTCCCGAGCTAGATTATTTTAAGGAATAATTTGCTTGAGTTATTCACACACCCACCTGAGTGAGATAAGTTCTCTTGGACTTGCCGCTCAAATACACTTGGTCAGATTTGTATTATGATCCATTAGTGATCTCTAGAATTTAGTCATTGTATCCGGCAAAGCCGCTCTTGTAATAGACTAGGGATATCTAATATAGCTCTTACCCCAAATCCAAGTTCTGACCAAACTTGGTAGAGAACGTAGCAGTATTTACACTGTGAACCTATCCAAATCATTGTGTCCCTTTTTACTTATTTTATCCTTGCCGGTTGGAACTCTATCACCGGCATATCTTACTTGTTCTTACTGATTCATTGTAATTTCTATTTACCAATCTCTTAAAACTGCATTGTACTTTTATAAATCACTTTGTATTTAAACCAAGCTCTCAAAACCATTTCATACTGATTTTGTGTGAGTTAAACTAAGTCATATCTTCTCCGCTGCGCTTACTGATAATAGTTTGCAAACTGATAAGTGACTTTGCTTTTATAAAGTGTTTCTTTGAAAAAGTTTTAAAAAGGCTATTCACCCCCCCCCCCTTCTAGCCTATTTTCCTACCAATTGGGCCTAACAATTGGTATCAGAGCTTGGAATTTTGAAAGAAATTTCCAAGCTTTGCAGCTTGTTTACCGATACCATGGCAGGAAAAATCATGCAGTCATTCAACATCACTACCATTCCGTTGTTGATTGTCAACGAGTTTGGTGTCTGGAAATCTCGTATGATAAAGTATATGAACTCAATCGATGACCAGTTGATGAAGGTCATAAAAGGTGGCCCAATCATTCCCTTGAAAGTCTCAACCACCTATAAACCTATTCCATCCACTCCGATGACACAACATGATGATCGTGACACTGAACAAGAAACCCATGTTCAGATTGAAGAAACTTTGGTTGAGAGACCAAGAGAGGAATGGACCGATGACGAAAAACTTTCAGCTGCCCTAGATGGAAAAGCATGCCATATTATCTCTTGTGGTTTGGATGACAAGCAATACAAACTCATTGACTTGTGCTCCACGACTCAAGAATGCTGGAACAAGATCCTTGCATACTTTGAAGGTGATGAGCAGGTGAAGGACAACAGACTCTATGATTGCATTGCTGAGTTTGAATCCTTCAAGAAACAAGATGGTGAGTCACTCAGGAGTGCCTACGACAGATTCTGCGAGGTAAGTAATCTATGTGCTTCATTAGGTAAAGTTTATACTATGAAAGACCTAAATATTCGTTTTCTAAGTTCTTTGGGAAATGAGTATCATACCAAGGTCACTGCTGTTAGAGAAGTGAGAGACTTAAACAAGACTTCTATTCAGAATCTTGTGTCTAGTCTATTTCTGTATGAGAGAGAACTGCAAAAACTTAACGTTCTCGATAAAAACTTCAAAAACTTGTCTCTATCAGCTCAGTCACAGATATCCTTCCCTTCAAATAAATTCACTCCTATAGATCCCCATCCAACACCTTGCAGTTCCAAAACCCCTGAAACAACCTCAGAACAACATATGGAAGAAGATGAATTTGCGACCTTCACTAGGAACTACAAAAGATTTAAAGACTTCAAAAGGATGCAGAAAGGAAGCTACCAGCAACCAAAACCATTCACACCAGCATTTTAAAAACCAGCAAGCTATAGCAAACCCTCAACGAGTGCTACCGACGGAAAGAACAACAAAGGTGATCTTGTCTGCTTCAACTGCAGAAAACCTGGTCACTTTGCTTCTAAATGTCCTCAACCAAAATATGAGTATGTGAGGAAGTCATTTAGCAAGAGACATCCTAAGTCTCGAAGCTTTATTGACGATGAAAGCACAGAAAAGGCCTTGACGGTTTGGTGTGAAACTGACTCAGACGAAGATGCTGGTGAAGATGAAGATGCCGATGTAAGTTTTGTTGCCCTAGACTTGGAAGTTTCCGATACATTCTCATTACCGATTCCAGTCTACCGAGATCTATCTCCTCCAAGAACTCCAGTCAGAGAAGAAGCTGCTTGTCGCGACCCCGACCCCGCGGGCCCGGAATACGCGAGCTGGACGTCGACTTAAAACCAAAATTCAAAAATATAGAAGTTGAAAATTTCATTTTGAACCAAAAGATGATAACACAAGGTTTTACAAATCCAAGTTTAAATCAACAAAGTACATCTAACATAAGGTCCACAGCTTATGCCCAAAAGAATAAAATATATAATTCTTAATGACGTCAATAATGGTAAAACTATTCCCAAAAGGTTATACATTTAAATAATGTATACCGATCCATAACAACCTGCCCCAAAATCTCAATCCTCTCGACGACCTCCTCGATCCGCGAATCCTAATCCTTTTCCTTTCTAACTTAACACGCTTACCACCATTATCGATTATAAATTCCACCATACACTCATTACCCATAACAATTCACGCATCCCTCCATACTAATCAATCCCGATGTACTCACGGAGATGTACTAAAAGTAAACAAAATCTCTTAACAAGAAATCCTCGGTTGAATCCTCAACTTTTACAACTCAACCGTTACAATATAGATATTGCTCTAATTATCAGTACTACAACCTTGTACCACAACAATGCAATTTAACTCCAAGCTTCTCCTCAAACACTAGGTACTAATCGGAAGCAAATGAAAATCTTACGAATGATAAATACACCCAACAAATCGACCGAAACTAAATACTCGGATTTCAATTAAGAAAAGATAGGTATAACTCTACCCAGGGAACGGTATCAAACAGTTTTAAGAAATTAGGAATGGAGAATATAACAATCCCTCTACAACAATAGACTAAAGCAATAGTAACATCAAAATCTTGTAATAGCAATACGACCAATTTAGCAGGTAAGTTATATCTACCTTTAAGCACAACATGAGCACATAAGACTCTATCAGATATCCTACACTCCTCCTTAGGAGTAGACACTGACAACACATAAGTCAAAGACTCAAGAGAAATAAATGCAACTAAATGCACACAAACATGAGAATGCGATGATCCTAAAATGCACGCGCTCGCTCTCTCGACACAAAATTAATACCTCCTGAAACTGATGAATCACCCGTTGAGTGCTGATTGATCGCAAATACCCTACCCTGAACTTTTAGGGTTTCCCGAAGCATCTCTCTTCTGACCTTGCGCAGTACCAGTGTCACTCCCGGATGGTTGATATCTGCCCCTAAGACAATCCCTCACAAAATGCCCCAACTGACCACAATTCACACATTTTCCTTGCTTTTTCCAACACTTGTCTTCTGAGTGTCCTTTCCTCTGACAGTAACTGCAGACTTTCCCATTTCGTGTCCCCTTATTAGAACCTTGATTTCCTACTGTTGGTTGCCCTTGAAGTTGCCTTCTGAATCGAGTTTTCACTCCAGAATTACCTCTGTTATCTGAATGTTGCTGTTGTGACTCACTCTGCCCTACTTGCTTACCCGGGTTAACCATCTCAGTCTTCCTTTTGTGTTCCCCAATATCCTGCTCAATCAAGTAGGCTCGATCCACCGCATCCTGATAAGTCTGAATCCGCTGTGCTATAAACTGAGTCCGGATGGATGTCTTCAAACCCTTGATTAATCTCATCGCTTTCTGCTCCTCGGTCCGCACAAGGTATTCACAACACCTGGCTAATTCTGTGAACTTAGCTGAGTACTGTGCTACTGACATCATGCCTTGCTCCAAGCTAATGAACTCGATTTCTTTCCCGTTTTGATTCACCAGAGAGATAAAATGATCCTTGAATTTCCTCACGAACCACTCCCAAGGATATGGTACAAGAGTCGCATCCCAACTGGTCTTCAGTGCCTTCCACCAATGTTCCGCAGCACCAACTAACATATAAGCTGCAAACCGAACCCTATCCTTATCAGTGCAACCAAAGACATCGTAGATCTTCTCCATCGATTCTATCCATAGCTCGGCCTTCTTCACATCAGGCTCACCGTCGTACTTACTTGGTTTCAACTTCAAGAACTGCTCCAACCCATATCGCGGAGATGCTACATGTTCCTCTCTCAGCCCTTGGTCATGAATTGCTTTCACGGCCGCTTCAAACCTGTCCTGAAACATTGCACGGCTTTCTTCCCGTAGACCATTCTGATTCTGAGCCCCACTAGAACTTTCACCCGTTCTTCTTCTAGCCATCACAAACAAATACCTGCATAAAATACTCATCGTTACTCACTCCGAACCCATCTACCCTCCTAGGTCATTCTAGTCCACCTATACTTATACATAGAGCTAAACCATAGCTCTGATACCAACTGTCACGACCCCGACCCCGCGGGCCCGGAATACGCGAGCTGGATGTCGACTTAAAACCAAAATTCAAAAATATAGAAGTTGAAAATTTCATTTTGAACCAAAAGATGATAACACAAGGTTTTACAAATCCAAGTTTAAATCAACAAAGTACATCTAACATAAGCTCCACAGCTTATGCCCAAAATAATAAAATATATAATTCTTAATGACGTCAATAATGGTAAAACTATTCCCAAAAGGTTATACATTTAAATAATGTATACCGATCCATAACAACCTGCCCCAAAATCTCAATCCTCTCGACGACCTCCTCGATCCGCAAATCCTAATCCTTTTCCTCCTGGGGGGGGGGTTAAGGAAAAACAAAGATGGAAATAAACGGGGTGAGATAAAATCTCAGTAAGTTACTAATGCAACTACATGACATGCTAATATGCAATGACCGATAGCAATTAACATAAGATAGATAGCAGCGGAATAATAAGTGACATGCTGACGAACAGTAACATCCAATAATCAATCATATAAATAAACATATAACAACAAATGAGAGGCTCCCTATCGCCAACCGTCCCATACCGGTTGGAAATAACGACCAGCTCAACATGCAACACATAAAGCTGAAATAAACACTCATAAGTGGATACATAGCCAAGGTTTCACCCAACTGAAAGAACCAAATAAAGGTCGCTGCGCAGCTTGAATAATCCACAAATCGTCATCTTCATAATAGCATGAAAGCTGAAAAGAAATCCCCGGTACCGGAACCAATAACCAAATGAAGTGTCACAAGGGACGGGAGACATGCCACAAAGTCATGCTCCAAGTAAAGCTAAAATGCACACAAAAGAGCTAGCTCTTCTCACATCCAAGGCCAATCTGGAGGAGGGTAATAATTGGGTAAAACAATGGTCAACATCATAATGGACTTAGCTTGTGCCATCATAATATTTCGCATCGCCCGAAACACACACACAATGCCAGCTGGGCTTTCAAGTAAAGGCTAAGTAATAAAATACTAGCACAATAAACAACCATTGATTCCAAAGTAGGGAATCATACCAATTAATCACCATAAAAGATGCAAACGATTACTCAAGAAGAGTTCAACAACAATAGCACAAGGAGTTTCTCATAAAAGAGTCCAACAACATTGACCATTAAAACATAATGATTCCAAGATAAGGCACGTACCAAATACATCCTAAATATGATACCCACAAGTTAATCATAAAGAGCACAACCCAAACGGTAGCTCACAAATGGCACAATGACTATTACCAAAATGACCCTAAACATTTACTCATAAAGATATATTAGGACTATGAACTCAACCATCTCATCACACCTGGAATTCCAAAGTAGGAAATCAGAATGGGTACACCTTAAGGTTAATAAAACCGTAAGTACCAAATTGCCAATTCACGCTTTACCTCCGTCCACAACGAACCAATTCTAAACACCCCAAACGAATCCAAAAGGTTACCCTTATTAGAACATGATCACGACCGGACTAAACCCTACACTTTCGTGTTCCGAAACAAACCTCTAGGTACTATAGGATATCACCTAAACCTAGACCAAGCCTTA
Organism: Campanula takesimana; assembly: GCA_026119855.1. Lineage (NCBI taxonomy): Eukaryota > Viridiplantae > Streptophyta > Magnoliopsida > Asterales > Campanulaceae > Campanula > Campanula takesimana. The sequence goes on from JAOWBW010001410.1 coordinate 65,062, forward strand.
TTCTAAAATCAATCCGATCAGTAAAATAACTTTGAATTAAAGGGTCTCAAGGTATTAAGTCCTCACTTATATCCCCAAAATGATCATAACAACTCAATAAGGTCACTCAATTGGATTTACAAAACTTGTTCACAATGGATCGATACAACTCCTCTTAACCTCAAACACCCAATAAAATCCCGATGTATAAAACTTATAACTTAACTTAAAAACCTATACCATCTTGTAGTACTCGAACAGAGCTTCGAAACGATAGTTTACACGCCTAAAACGGAGTTCGGATGAGAAAGTTATGGCCTCCGAAAGATCGAACGAAAAACGGACAAACTGGAAAAAGAGGGGTGCGCGCGCCTCCAAAAAAAGTGATGCGCGCGCCTCCCTAGGTCAGAAGGCTGCGTTTTCGAAGCAGAAAAGGGCGCGCACGCCTCCCAAAACATGGTGCGCGCGCCTCCTTGCTCGGAGGGACGAAATCCGGCCAAAAACTGGGTTTCTACCATTTTTCTTACCCATTTCACATAACAATCAAAATCAAACATAATCAACCTTCCTCCAAGCATAAAGATGAACCCAAAACAACTTATAACTAGAATGGAGACTCAAATAATACCATTCATCAACCAAGATCAAGATTCAAACCCAACATTCCTAAAATCACCATTTTTTGACCAAAACTCCAAATTAATTCCAAATAAACTCCAAACTCAACCAAACTTCAAATATAACACATCAAGCATAATATAAACATGATATGAACATTTTAGCATAAAAATGGGGGAAAAGCAACTTACCCGGATTTTCTCAAAGGTGACGGAACTCGAAATTTCTTGGCTTCCTACGATCCTATCGACGATCTAAACATGATTCATGTTTTAAGAAATGAGAAATAACAAGAGGAAGAGGAAGATAATGAAGAGAGAAGGAGAGAAGAAAACTTACCTCTTTCACCTATGGAAGAGAGAGAGAAGTGGCTGGGAAAATGAGGGAGTGAGGGAGGAGAGTGGTGATGGAGAGTGTAAGTAAGATGGTTTTAAAAAGTTACACTTAGGGCCCCTCCCCTACTACTCACAAATTCTTATACTCCCCACTAACAATTGAGACCCAACTATTCTACACTAGCACAAATAACAAATTAAATGCTAGTCATAAAACACAAATCCACAAAATGCACACAATATTATTTGAATAAATAAATAATTTAAATAAATAAATAAATAAGCAAATAAATAAATAATAATTATTTATTACTAATAAAATAGAGCCTAGTTTTCGGGTCGTGACACTGCTGGAAGACCTCAACCACACTTCAAGGAAATAACTGTCAAAGCAGAAAACCCAAATGGATACAAAGTTCATCAAGTGGGAACCTGTAGACACCCCGCCTTGGACCGCTCACCCCGATTGCACACTTGATTTTGTGTTTCTCCCTCTTTTAAGTGTTTTCTGTTAGTTTTTGTTACTTTGGTTAAGTTCCAAATGGACTCCGTTAAGTCCCGGGGCTAAACTGAACAACAGTTCTAACTTTCTAGTCCATTATCTTAAAAATTGCTTCTCAGAGTCGCACGCCTCCGCCCCTTGAGGCCAGACGCGGGCGCCTTCCGCCGCCTAGGTGGGATGCGCGCGCTTCTGGGGCGTGTCAGTTACAGATTCTGCCCAAGAATCTCTCCCTTGCTGATTTTTCCCGGGAAAGATTTCTTGGAGACTCCATTTGGCTCCAAAAACAGTCACTTTTCAACTATAAAAACCCCTCCAATCCATCATTGGAGGAGGACCTTGGACTTGGAAAATCATTACTTTCAAACATTTTTACTCACTTCTTTCATAGACTTTTCTTGGGATTTCTTCAACAAAGCATTCAACCTCTTCTTCAAGGCTTTACAAGAGGTTCTTTTTGAAGGATAATATAGGTAAAGGTCTTAAACATCTCTCCTCTCCTTCTTCTTCTTCTTCTTCTTCAAGTCAAATGTGCAATCACCCAAAACCATTTGGGACATGACACCAAGGTCCTTTCATTACATTGAATTGGCCTAGGAGTCATCTCCCTACATTTCAAACTCTAAAACCCCTTTTTATCATCATTTTAATAGGAAGAACACATTTATCTTAAAAAGTGAATTATGAACAAACAAGACCGACTTTGCTCGGGCGAAATGGGTGTTTAAGTACTTCCCATTTCGTAACATAACCCCCGAACCCCTCATCCCAAAGAATCTCTGTTTTCGTAAATCAAACTTAGGCTCATAAACATTAGATTTTCTTACGTTCCTCAAAAACGTGGGTGGCGACTCTAAAACATCAATTAGACATCCTAGGATAATTCACCGCTCTACCCAAGCGGGGGGTTTCCCCCGGGGTATCTACAGTGGCGACTCTGCTGGGGACATTGCTTGAGGGTTAAACTTGTGTTTCTTTTCATAATTCACTTTTCTGGGCATTCTGGAAATTGACATGGGAAGCGCGCGCCTCGGGCCTTCATGGTCCAAAGCGCGCGCGTCCCGCGTCAAAATCCAGAATCGCCCGCCTTCCATGTGTTCTTCCTATTCTTCCTATTATTTCGTGCTAACAAACATTGCAGGGGTTCCATCACACAATCGGGACCAGGGCAATCCCCTGAGTCCATAAGTTTCTGACAATCTGACAGGTGAGCCCAGACGCGGGCGCCTCCCAGTTTTTATGCGCCAGTCGCGCGCTTCCCACAACACTATCCCGAGGCGCACGCTTCTGGGTCAATTTCCAGGGCAAGAACAGGTTTCAGTGACTGGACAGAACAGTGGGGTGTGGGCACAGTTGCCTGCATCAGACCAGAATTGAACCCTTGGACTGTTTAATTTTATGTTTTATTTACCGGTCACACAGGTGATTCGGGAGTTGTAATTTATGTGTTTATGTGTTCTTATCTTTTCTTTTCAAAAAAAATAAAATAAAAAAGTTTGTCACGTGATAGACCTCACACTACGTGCACATTACTCCTATAAGCTGCTCACTATCGAGTCGCACAAGTCCAACCCCAAACCCGTCGAGGCCCGTCCTAGAAAGTTTCAAGCTCCACTCGACCTTGGCTCTTTCGAAGCGGTAAACCTCAGCCCGTGGCGTAGTTCATGACTACATGCCGGGGGTGACCTTTGAGCCTCATATTCAAGCCGAGCACAAACCACACAATTCTAGTTAGGGTCTAACACTCCGTGACTGAAGTCGGTTTCCATGTACCGAGATTTCCCTAAACTAATGTCTTCAAATCATACATGCCAACTTGTTGAAACGGACGCAATAAAAATCCGTCCCCAAAAGTGGTTATTTTGGACGAAAATAAAAATCCGTCCCCGCATGTATGCTTTACTACATTAATTTAGTTTAATCCCGACACATGTAGGATTCACAAACGTGATGGAATCCGATGAGTATATGGGACCGCGAGATGGTCTATATACTAGTGTGACGATTCCATTATCTTCTTAGAAACCCCAAAAGGGACCCATTCCCTCCGACTTATAAAAAAAAAAGAGTCTTTTTCTTATGTGGTTCAAGTCGTGTGCCCAACTGTGTGTTCTCAACCTCTTCATGGACCGAAAGTGTGAACCGAGACTGACAAGGGCTACTTCTCCAATTATAGGTCCGATTGGTACTCTCCGCATCTACAGAGATTCATCTAACATGCTTGTCCGTGAACCGATCACTCCAACAGCTTCTACATCATCAATGGCCGGCGACTCCAGCACCAACAACGCCATGACTCTCGAACAGCTTTCTGCCATGGTTCAAACACTCCAACAACAAATCACCACTCTCAACAACGAGGCTCAAACCAAAGAAGCCTTGTGGCAAGCTCATGTCGACAGTCAAAGGGAGGCCCACGAGGCCGAGGTTGACCAACTGAAAGCCAAGCTCCTCAAGCTCTCCAAGAACAAGGGGGTTAATGACAATGAGGAATCCGAGTAGACCAAGGGTTTGTTTGAAAGCCCATATGTCAGTGCCTGCACCAAAAAAGTGGGGGGACCAAGCACCAACAACAACGAGCCCAAAATGGTCGATTCCATCATGGCCTATATTGATCAGAAATTTGACGGCCTCAACATGGGAAAAGGCTCCAACACAAGACTTTATCAGTCATCCATCCTCATGAGCACGATGGCCGCTCTTCCGGACAAATTCAAGATGCCCGACATTAGCAAGTTTAAGGGCAACTCATGGCCGATGGCCCACATCGAGACTTATATTTGGGCTATGGTTCCGAAAAAGGTCTCCCCAAAAGTTATGGCTCAATGCTTTCCTCTCACCCTCGAGGGGGCGGCCAAGGATTGGTATGCAACTCTCCCGCTCATTGTCCGTCTTGATTGGGATGCCTCTATGCTTGCCTTCAAGAATCAATATCAAGGCAACACCACTCACCGGCCCACAAGGAAAGAGCTCGAGAACACCACTCAAAGAGACAACGAGTCCTTCATTGACTTCACAAGGAGATGGAATGACAAGCTCTCTGAAATTGATGAAAGGCCAAACACAAAAGAACAAATGGACATCTTTCTCAAATGTCTCAAGATTGATATCCGCACCCACCTAAGTGGGGCTTGCTACTCCAACTTATCCCAAATGTATGAGGCGGGGGTACGCATGGATGACTTGCTCAAGGAGATTAAGAAGGCCACTCCTACTTACCGATACAAGGCCACCTCTTGTTCAAACAAAGAGGCTTTTGTCAATGCCGTTACTACTGACAAGGGGAATTACAAGAAGGTTCCCCCACCACAAGGCAAGCGGTTCCAAAACGACCGCGTCTACACTCCTCTCAACGGCATGACCATCACCAAGGCCTATGAAGCTCTAAAGGCCAAGGGATAAAACACCCCTCTTCAAGGGTACAAGCAACCACAACCGCTCCGTGCCAATCATGCTCACCACAAATGGTGTGACTACCATCAATGCACCGGCCACCTCACCAAGGATTGCTTCTCCATCTGCAACACCATCCAAGACCTCATATACAAAAAGGAATTCATAATCCCTAATGAGGGTGGTGTCAATGTAATAGAGGTAGGAGAGTTTGAAGGAACCACTCATTCGATCCCAATTGTGAATGAGGGCTCCGATGATATGAATGAACTTGATAATTCTTGTTATGTTATGACTTATGATGAGATTATGAGGGAAGTCTTAGAGAATAGGAAGAAGAAGCTACAAGGGACCATGAACGTGCTCACTCACAGCGGCCGAGTAGTAACGAGCACAATCCCTCCCAATACTGCAGCAACCAGCACCTCTTCTCAAAGATCGCAAGCACACGACATACCCGAAGACCCTTTGTTAACACAACTCATGAAGACGCAAGCCAACATATCCATCTGGGTACTTATTGCATCATCAAAGAAACACTGAGACCTCGTCATTAAGAACTTGGATGACACATCAGTCTCTCCCGACACGACTCCCGAGGACCTCACGGCAATGATAGGTCACATCCACTTCGGCAATGTCATCACTTTCGCCGACATGGACCTCACGCCATTTGGGTCCGAACACAATGAAGCCATCTACCTCAAAGTAAGGGCAGGGGGGAGACCCATCTCAAGAGTCCTAGTAGACGGTGGTTCCGCACTGAACTTAATGCCAAGCCGAGTCATGGGCATACTGGGGCTAAAAAAATCCGATTTACAACCCTATGCACAAGTCATTAGAGGGTACGACAGCACTGCCCGTACAGTCATGGGAATGATAGAAGTTGATATCGAATTTCGAAGCATGATCATGTTCGTCCCATTCCAAGTACTTGATGTCCCCGCTTCATTCAACTTACTTCTGGGCCGACCTTGGATCCACAGTTCCAATGCGGTACCTTCCACTCTCCATCAGTGTGTCAAGATCAGAAATGGGGACGAGATAGTCACTATCATGGCCGAGAATGTCACCATCCACAGAAATGGGGGACAAGCCGTTCACCAAGTCCAAGCCAACGCCATCTCCGACAACACAGAAATGGAGAACCCATCTATTAGCGAGATTCAGCCAAGCTCCAAGCCAATCAACTACTTGTATTCAACGAAGGGGCCCATAATATCCGAGGATTTCTTGATCCGAGAAATGGGTTGCATACCCCGCTCATCAACAAAGGAAGAGCGGCTCACACTTACTTTCGAGTCCGAGAGTGTTTTGAATGCCCTCACCTAAGAGGATATGGAGGCAATAGCCGAGCGTGTGTTTCCTTTCTTTGCTAATGAAAAATTTGATATTTCTGAGTACCCTGAGATTGCAAACATCATAAATGATGAATTAACTAATAACGAACTTAATGAACAAGTTAATAACGATTCAAATTATGATGTAATAGACCACGAAAACATAACATACCTAAATGAACTAGCTCAACAGGTTCGTTGTCGTGGTGAAAATGGTCCAGGGGCTGATAAAGAATTGCATGTTGTTAATCTGGGTACCGACGATGAGCCGAAAGAAAAGAAGATTGGCAGCTTCTTCAAGGGGGAAGACAAAGACAAACTGACTGCACTGCTCAGAGAATTTGTGGATGTGTTCGCATGGTCATACAAAGACATGCCGGGTTTGGACAGAAAGGTCGCGGAGCACAGAATTCCGATTAGAGAGGACGTCAAGCCAGTAAAGCAGAAGCACAGAAAGATCAAGCCAGAATGGTCTCTACAAGTCAAAGAAGAGATTGAAAAGCTCCTCAGTGTGGGTTTCATCAAAGTCATTGAGTATCCGACTTGGCTAGCCAACATTGTGACAGTCAGAAAGGCAAACAGCAAGGTTCGAGTTTGTGTGGACTTCCGGGATTTGAACAAAGCTTCCCCGAAAGATGATTTTCCACTACCAAACATCGACATGCTCGTCGACTCAACTGCCAACTATGAAGTCCGCTCATTTGTGGACGGTTTTTCCGGTTACAATCAGATCCTCATGTCTGAAGAAGATCAACACAAGACAACTTTCACAACTCCATGGGGCACTTTCTGCTACACAATCATGCCATTCGGACTAAGGAACGCCGGGGCTACTTACCAGAGGGCTGTTACGGATCTATTTCATGACATGATTCATAAAGAGATCGAGGTCTATGTAGACGACATGATAATCCATTCGAAGGGAACCAATGGTTAACATTTGATCGATCTTCGCTAATTCTTTGAAAGGCTTCGGCAACACAAGATGAGACTCAATCCCGCAAAGTGCACTTTTGGGGTCATCAGAGGAAAGGTTCTTGGTTACCTGGTCACTGAAAGAGGAATTGAAGCCGATCCCTCCAAAATCAAGGCAATCATAGACATGCCTCCCCCAAGGACGTAGAAAGAAATCAAAGGTTTCATGGGCAGACTTCAATACATCAGTCGGTTTGTGCACCAACTCACTTCCATGTGTGAGCCAATCTTCAAGCTACTAAAAAAGAATGTGGCTCTAGAATGGACCGATGCGTGCCAAGAAGCCTTCGACCAAGTGAAGCATTACTTGACATGCCCTCCAGTTTTGGTTCCGCCACACGAAGCGAAGCCTCTCTTGCTCTATCTCACTGTCAATGATGAAGCCCTAGGGGCTATGTTAGCACAAGAACAGCGAGACTCCACAAAAGAGAATGCCATCTACTTTGTCAGCCGACGGTTTCAAGGAGCTGAAAAGAACTACTCTGTCTTAGAGAAGTCTTGTGCTGCATTGGTTTGGGTTACTCAAAAGCTCAAGCATTACATGGAGGCCTTCCCAATCAAGTTGGTAGCAAAAGTGGACCCGCTCCGCTACATCTTCGAGAAGCCTTTCATGTCAACAAGAATAGCCAAATGGTATTTCATGCTCGCCGGCTACGATATCACTTACGTCACACTCAAATCCATCAGGGGGAAGGTGTTCAGTGATCAGCTTGCTGGATTTCCGTGTGACGAATTGAAGGGGGAAGATGTACAGTTCCCCGACGAGCATTTAATTTGCGCTACAACAGAGGAAAATAAGTGGCAACTTTTTTTCGATGGCGCAGCCAATAAGTATGGATATGGCCTAGGGATGTTACTCGTTGATCCAAAGGATATGTATACTCCAATCGCCATCTGCCTCGAATTTGAAGCCACTAACAACACAGCTGAGTACGAAGCTTGCATAGCGGGGCTCGAAGCAGCCCTCGAGAGAAATGTCACAAGTTTAGAAGTATTCGGTGATTCCTTGCTCATCATCAATCTGACATCTGGAAAATGGAAGATTCAAGACTCGACCCTGCAACGGTATGGTCAACATCTCGAGGAGTTGGTTGAACAATTTCAAGAAATCACCTTCAATTACCTACCAAGGGACAAGAACCGTTTTGCTGATTCACTAGCCACCATCGCTTCACTGGTCGAAATGCCTGAGGGTAAAATGGTGAAGCCCTTCAAAATTTCCCGACGAAACAGTCCGGCATACTGCATGAGTATCGAGATCAACGAGGTCCAAGCAAACTCCCCGTGGTACGCAGATATCATGAATTTCTTCAAGGATGGTACTTATCCCGAGAACAGTAATAAGAAGTCTCAAATGGCATTGCAAAGATTAGCCTCCCGATACGAACTGATTGGGGACCGAGTCTACAAAAGACACCGCGAGGGGGTCAATCTCCTATGTGCAAATGAGACCGAAGCTCAAGAAATAATGCATGAGATCCACGAAGGTGAATGTAGGCCTCACATGAACGGGTTTATGTTGACCAAGAAGATACTCCGCATGGGTTATTATTGGAGTACCATGGAAAGGGACTGCATCGAGAAAGTCAAGAGGTGCGCCAAATGCCAATTCCATGCCAATCTACAGCACGCTCCACCCTCACAGCTTTACAATATGACTGCGCCTTGGCCTTTCTCTTGTTGGGGCATAGACATCATCGGAAAAGTTCACCCTACTGGAAGCAACGGACAATCTTTCGTCCTAGTAGCCGTGGACTATTTTACAAAATGGGTCGAAGCACAGGCTTACCGAGTTCTCAACGCCAAGAAAGTGGCCGAATTCGTGAAAACCCACATCATGTGCCGATACGGCGTTCCTCATGAGATCATCTCAAACAACGGGTCTCACTTTGAGAAAGAGATGGACGCACTCCCGGTAGAATACAAGATTACTAAGCAAAAGTCATCTCCATACCGCCCTCAAGCAAACGGCGCGGTCGAGGCAGCCAATAAGACAATCAAGACCATTGTGAAGAAAATGGCCTCCACTGGAAGGGATTGGCCCGAGAAGCTACCTCTAGCGTTGTGGGGCTACCGCACGTCAATACGGACAGCGACTGGAGAAACTCCTGATTCACTGGTATATGGTTCCGAAGCTGTGCTACCAATAGAGCTCGAAGTTCCGTCCCTGCGGGTCCTCCTCGAGAACCAAGTCAATGAAGTCGATTGGATGCAAAGTCGATATGAACAGTTAGCCCTACTCAACGAGAAAAGGCTAAGGGCAATCGAGCGTATGAGGGCCTATCAACAAAGAATGGCCAGGGCTTTCAACAAAAGGGTGAAGCCCCGAAACATCAGTGTGGGAGATTTGGTCCTAAGACAACACCCTCCTAATGCCATGAACCCCCTTGGAAAATGGGGACCCCGATGGATCGGTCCGTACGTAGTCAAGAAGATACTAAGCGGCGGTGCAGTCCGACTTGTGGACTTAGACGGAGATCAGCTGCCAAAGGAAGTCAACCTCGACAAATTGAAGAGATTTTACGTCTAATAAACGAAGACCATAAAAAAAAAAAAAAAAAAAAAAAAAAGCTCGCTAGGTTGAAAACCCGCAAGGGCGGCCTAGGCAAAAATTAGAGCACGTGCAAAAAAGAAGCCCGCTAGATTGAAAACCCGAAAGGGCGGTCTAGGCAAAAAACAGGGTGCACACAAAAAAATAATGGTCTTCGTTTGTTTGAACTACGGAGACCTGAGCCTCTACACTGGAGGAACGTAGGCAACCTTCGGGTGCGGTCTAAAACATAAACAAATACCCAAATCATTTCAAATTAACGAGATGCAATTTTTATTCATTCACTAAATCATTCTTATCATTACAATGAAAATATGGAGCTACTAAAAGACTTAAAACATTAAAATCCTAAACAAGTGGTCTATTCTAAATTGCAATCTCATGGGGTACAAAGAAATCTTAATCTTTCTTCGGTTTGGGGACCCATCGCTTTTGGCGACGGCCTTTAGTCTTCTTGGAGGGAGGCGGAGCATTCTCGAGGCCACCAAGATGAGAAAAGACACTCGGACGAGACGGAGCTTCATCAACAACCTTCTCCTTGCCCTTGCTGGAAGGAGCTTTGACCGGAACAGCCACGAGACGCTTCCACACATGAGAAGAATTCCCCTTGCCTTTCCTCTTCTTAGGCAAATAACAAGGCCTATAATCCCTCACATGGATCACCGACTTCACGGAATCCACGGCAACAACATCCTCATTTGGTCTTCCCAAACGATCAAAAACTCTAGGACGCGTCTTCACAATTGGAGCAATAGGGACGGACATATCACTTTCGGGGACGGAAACCTTGACTTCAAAAGTAAAGGTCATCGGGGCCATCGCTACAAGAATTTTGAGGTATAGAGTAAAGGAAAGGATGCAGAGTATTGCTGTGTGATCATTCTGATCGAAAATGGTTTGAATTTATATCTGTTGGAGTACCCTACTCAGAAAAGAAAGGGGCTGGAATTCAGGAAGCCAGAAGCGCGCGCCTCGGACAAGCGATTCCAGATGCGCGCGCCTCCCGACACCGGTCTAAACGGCGCGCACGTCCCGTCTCCAAGAGAGGAAGCGCCCACGTCCGAGAAGGAAGATGCTCCAGAAACAGCCTTTGTCAGTTCAAGAAGGAAGCCTAGGCACGTTCAAACGCCTTCTATCTACAGAAAAGATCAATCCCACCAATAAGAGAAGCTCAAAACGACGGCAGCAAGCACTCGGAAGGGCACACATTAATTTGGTCCGCCCTTAAGGCAGGTCTAAAAACTGAAATAGGATAGAAACTCTCACTCAAAGTAGGGTGTCTTTCATTTTTCTCAAAAGATCAGTTTTTACAATTCATCCACAGCACAAAGCATCCCGTAGTCAACTGTGCCCGCACCCCATCAAAAGTCAAAGTCAAACAGTCAAACGTCAAAGTATGACTCATGACAACAGCTTGGTCCGGGATGATCCATGGAATCACTACTTCATCATCAAACAAGATCTACATCCATTTAAAGCAAACGGTCCTCTAGGTCCCGCACTTCAGCAAACGGTCCTCTAGGTCCCGCACTTCAGCAAACGGTCCTCCGGGTCCTGCACTTCAGCAAACGGTGCTCTAGGTCCCGCACTTCATCAAACGGTCCTCCGGGTCCCGCATTCCAGCAAACGGTCCTCCGGGTCCCGCACTCCAGTAAACGGCCCTCCGGGTCCCGCATTTCAGCAAACGGCCCTCCGGGTCCCGCACTCCAGCAAACGGTCCTCCAGGTCCCGCATTCTAGCAAACGGTCCTTCGGGTCCCGCATTCTAGCAAACGGCCCTCCAGGTCCCGCACTTCAGCAAACGGTCCTCCGGGTCCCGCATTCCAGCAAACGGTCCTCCGGGTCCCGCATTCCAGGAAACTGATCTCGCCATTAGCAAATAGGTCCCGCTTCCAGCAAACGGATTTCGCTCTCAACAAACAGATCCCACTTCCAGCAAACAGATCCCGCTTCCAGCAAACGGATCCCGCTATTGGAAAAGCCGCTCACACAGGGAGCGCACCCTTATCTCTCAAAGCCGCTCACACATGGAGCACACCCCCATCCTCCGTAATTTCAAATTCCTGCTTTTATCGAGTCTTTTCCTTTTCTTGGTGATGTCCTAGGCGGATGTCTGTCTTTCGTCGGCGCGTTTGCTTCGCAATCCACGCCGCCGAGGGGCTCTGTAGACACCCCGCCTTGGACCGCTCACCCCGATTGTACACTTGATTTTGTGTTTCCCCTATTTTAAGTGTTTTCTGTTAGTTTCTGTTACTTTGGTTAAGTTCCAGACGGACTCCGTTAAGTCCCGGGGCTAAACTGAACAACAGTTCTTACTTTCTAGTCCATTCTATCAAAAATTGCTTCTCAGAGTCGCGCGCCTCCGCCCCTTGAGACCAGATGCGCGCGCCTTCCGCCGCCTAGGTGGGATGCGCGCGCTTCTGGGGCGTGTCAGTTATAGATTCTGCCCAAGAATCTCTTCCTTGCTCATTATACATGATTTTTCCCGGGAAAGATTTCTTGGAGACTCCGTTTGGCTCCAAAAACAGTCACTTTTCAACTATAAAAACCCCTCCAATCCATCATTGGAGGAGGACCTTGGACTTGGAAAATCATTACTTTCAAACCTTTTTACTCACTTCTTTCATAGACTTTTCTTAGGATTTCTTCAACAAAGCATTCAACCTCTTCTTCAAGGCTTTACAAGAGGTTCTTTTTGAAGGATACTATAGGTAAAGGTATTAAACATCTCTCCTCTCCTTCTTCTTCTTCTTCTTCTTCTTCAAGTCAAATGTGCAATCACCCAAAACCATTTGGGACATGACACCAACGGTCCTTTCATTACATTGAATTGGCCTAGGAGTCATCTCCCTACATTTCAAACTCTAAAACCCCTTTTTTATCATCATTTTATAGGAAGAACACATTTATCTTAAAAAGTGAATTATGAACAAACAAGACCGACTTTCCTCGGGCGAAATGGGTGTTTAAGTACTTCCCATTTCGTAACCTAACCCCCGAACCCCTCATCCCAAAGAATCTCTGTTTTCGTAAATCAAACTTAGGCTCATAAACATTAGGTTTTCTTACGTTCCTCAAAAACGTAGGTGGCGACTCTAAAACATCAATTAGACATCCTAGGATAATTCACCGCTCTAGCCAAGCGGGGGGTTTCCCCCGGGGTATCTACAGTGGCGACTCTACTGGGGACATTGCTTGAGGGTTAAACTTGTGTTTCTGTTCATAATTCACTTTTCTGGGCATTCTGGAAATTGACATGGGAAGCGCGCGCCTCGGGCCTTCATGGTCCAAAGCGCGCGCGTCCCGCGTCAAAATCCAGAATCGCCCGCCTTCCATGTGTTCTTCCTATTCTTCCTATTATTTCGTGCTAACAAACATTGCAGGGGTTCCATCACACAATCGGGACCAGGGCAATCCCCTGAGTCCATAAGTTTCTGATAATCTGACAGGTGAGCCCAGAAGCGGGCACCTCCCAGTTTCTATGCGCCAGTCGCGCGCTTCCCACAACACTATCCCGAGGCGCGCGCTTCTGGGTCAATTTCCAGGGCAAGAACAGGTTTCAGTGACTGGACAGAACAGTGGGGTGTGGGCACAGTTGCCTGCATCAGAACAGAATTGAACCATTGGACTGTTTAATTTTATGTTTTATTTACTGGTCACACGGGTGATTCGGGAGTTGTAATTTATGTGTTTATGTGTTCTTATCTTTTGTTTTCAAAAAAAAAATAAAAAATAAAAAAAAATTGTCACGTGATAGACCTCACACTACGTGCACATTACTCCTATAAAGTGCTCACTATCGAGTCGCACAAGTCCAACCCCAAACCCGTCGAGGCCCGTCCTAGAAAGTTTCAAGCTCCACTCGACCTTGGCTCTTTCGAAGCGGTAAACCTCAGCCCGTGGCATAGTTCATGACTACATGCCGGGGGTGACCTTTGAGCCTCATATTCAAGCCGAGCACAAACCACACAATTCTAGTTAGGGTCTAACACTCCGTGACTCAAGTCGGTTTCCATGTACCGAGATTTCCCTAAACTAATGTCTTCAAATCATACATGCCAACTTGTTGAAACGAACGCAATAAAAATCCGTCCCCAAAAGTGGTTATTTTGGACGAAAATAAAAATCCGTCCCCGCATGTATGCTTTACTACATTAATTTAGTTTAATCCCGACACATGTAGGATTCACAAACGTGATGGAATCCGATGAGTATATGGGACCGCGAGATGGTCTATATACTAGTGTGACGATTCCATTATCTTCTTAGAAACCCCAAAAGGGACCCATTCCCTCCGACTTATAAAAAAAAAGAGTCTTTTTCTTATGTGGTTCGAGTCGTGTGCCCAACTGTGTGTTCTCAACATCTTCATGGACCGAAAGTGTGAACCAAGACTGACAAGGGCTACTTATCCAATTATAGGTCCGATTGGTACTCTCCGCATCTACAGAGATTCATCTAACAGGCTTGTCCGTGAACCGATCACTCCAACAGCTTCTACATCATCAATGGCCGGCGACTCCAGCACCAACAACGCCATGACTCTCGAACAGCTTTCTGCCATGGTTCAAACACTCCAACAACAAATCACCACTCTCAACAATGAGGATCAAACCAAAGAAGCCTTGTGGCAAGCTCATGTCGACAGTCAAAGGGAGGCCCACGAGGCCGAGGTTGACCAACTGAAAGCCAAGCTCATCAAGCTCTCCAAGAACAAGGGGGTTAATGACAATGAGGAATCCGAGTGGACCAAAGGTTTGTTTGAAAGCCCATATGTCAGCGCCCGCACCAAAAAAGTGGGGGGACCAAGCACCGACTACAACGACCCCAAAATGGTCGATTCTATCATGGCCTATATTCATCAGAAATTTGACGGCCTCAACATGGGAAAAGGCTCCAACACAAGACTTTATCAGTCATCCATCCTCATGAGCACGATGGCTGCTCTTCTGAACAAATTCAAGATGCCCGACATTAGCAAGTTTAAGGGCAACTCATGCCCGATGGCCCACATCGAGACTTACATTTGGGCTATGGTTCCGAAGAAGGTCTCCCCAAAAGTTATGGCTCAATGCTTTCCTCTCACCCTCGAGGGGGCGGCCAAGGATTGGTATGCAACTCTTCCGCTCACTGTCCGTCTTGATTGGGATGCCGCTATGCTTGCCTTCAAGAATCAATATCAAGGCAACACTACTCACCGGCCCACAAGGAAAGAGCTCGAGAACACCACTCAAAGAGAGAACGAGTCCTTCATTGACTTCACAAGGAGATGGAATGACAAGCTCTCTGAAATTGATGAAAGGCCAAACACAAAAGAACAAATGGACATCTTTCTCAAATGTCTCAAGATTGATCTCCGCACCCACCTAAGTGGGGCTTGCTACTCCGACTTCTCCCAAATGTATGAGGCGGGGGTACACATGGATGACTTGCTCAAGGAGATTAAGAAGGCCACTCCTACTTACCGATACAAGGCCACCTCTAGTTCAAACAAAGAGGCTTCTGTCAATGCCGTTACTACTGACAAGGGGAATTACAAGAAGGTTCCCCCACCACAAGGCAAGCGGTTCCAAAACGACTGCGTCTACACTCCTCTTAACGGCATGACCATCACCGAGGCCTATGAAGCTCTAAAGGCTAAGGGACAAATCACCCCTCTTCAAGGGTACAAGCAACCACAACTGCTCCGTGCCAATCATGCTCACCACTAATGGTGTGACTACCATCAATGCACCGGCCACCTCACCGAGGATTGCTTCTCCATCCGCAATGTCACGACCTGAAAACCCGCCTCTATTTTCTTAGTAATAAATATTTAATTATTTATTTATGGCTTATTTATTTATTTAAATTATTTATTTATTTAAATATTCATGTGTGCATTTTGTGTTTCATGATGTATTCGTGCCTAGCATTTAATTGGTTAATTGTGCTAGTGTAGAGTGTTGGGTCTTAAATGTTAGTGGGGAGTATAAGATTATTGTGTTAGTGTGTAGGGGAGGGGGTCTATGTGTAAATTCTTTAAATCATCCTACTTACTCCCTCTTTTCCCCTCACCTCCCTCACTTTCATCCTCACTCCATTCCCAGTCATTTCTCTCTCTCTACATAGCCATTGGTGAAGGTAAGAAACTTCTCTCTCTCTCTCTCTTCTTATTGACCATCTTCTAGTCCTTGTTTCTCATTTCTCATTATACGAAAAATGTTTAGATCGTCGATAGGATCGTAGAGAACAAAGAAAATTCAAATTCCGTCAACTTTCATAAAATCCGGGTAAGTTACTTTTCCCCCATTTATGTTAAAAATATCTTTAACTCTATTGATGTTCTTGTTGATATCCATGGCTTCTTTGGTTGAGTTTAGAATTTATTTGGATTTTTGGTTAAAAGTTGTGATAATATGAATGTTGAGATTTAATCTTGATTTGTGTGGTTAAATGTCGTTATCTAGGTCTCCTAGAAGTTCATATGTTGTTTTAGTACATTGTTAAGAGTATTGGAAGTGTTGGTTTTGGGTATATATGAATTAGCAAGATTTTGGGGTTTGATTTTGGTATGAATGTGTTAAACCCAGCAGGATTTTGCCCAGCCGCGTAGACCGGGCGCCCGCCCATAAGGCCTCAGGCGCCCGCCCACTTTCCCTTTTTTTGACCCTTAGTTTCTGTCATAATGGGCGCCCGCCCGCCCCTGTTCAGGCGCCCGCCCGCCCTGCTTTTCTGGAAATCATTTCTTGTTTGTTTTAGGTTGAATTGTATACTCGGCCTAGACTTTGGGTGCCACTCTAATTTAATTAAATAGACATTGTGGGATACTCTAGTGTTGAAAGTGGTTCCTTTGTGAATAATGGTGTTATGGAATTTGATCAAGGGTTGTTTGGGAATGTTTAGGCATCTTATGATGTGTTCGTGATTGTTCCAATCGAATTGATTTTGGATAAGACTTGGTCTAAGTTTTGGGTGATATCCTATAGCACTTAGAGGGTTATTCTGGAGCACCAAAGTGTTTGGTATGGGCTCTTGTCTTGAACTCGTCTTGTTTTAATGATCATTGTTGGATGAGCTCTTTATGAGAAATTCCGTTTATCGTTATTGAACTCTCTTATGTGGAACTTCTTGGGTTCGTTGTTGATTGAACTCTTCGTGAATAACCGTTTGTAACTTTATGGTGATTGTTTGGATTGGTTCACCTTTTTGGTGATTATTTGGAATGGTTCCCTACTTCGGAATCATGAGTTGTTTATTTTAGCTAGTATTTATTACTTGGCATTTATTTAAAAGTCCAGCTAGTGGTTGTGTCGGGCGATGGAAAAGATTATAATGGCAACGAGCCGAGTCCATTATAATGTTGACCATTGTTTTGCCCCATTATTTCCCTCCTCCAGATTGGCCTTGGATGTGAGATGAGCTAGCTCCTTTTTTGGGAACAATCTAGCTATTATAAGGGGTTGCGACTTTGTGTCGTATACTCAGTTATCGTTTGGTTATTGGTTCCGGTACCGGGTTTTCTCTTCAGCTATTATGCTGCTATCGTTGATTGGTTTATCGGCTCTTTGATGCTGCTTATTGATGCTGCTCTTCGATGCGGCCCTATCGTCATTGATTAGATTGTTATATCCTTTATTGGGGAAACCTTGGCTCAGTATCCTTTGTTACTTGTTTATTTCCGCTGCTATCTGTTAATTGATATTTGCTACGTGCTATGTGAGATCATTATTATTGTTTATTGCATCTTAGCATGTCATGTAGTTGAATTAGTAACTTATTGAGATTTAACTCACCCCCTTTCTTTTATCTTTGTTTTTCCTTAACCCCCCCCAGGAGGAAAGGATTAGGATTGCGGATCGAGGAGGACGTCGAGAGAATTGAGATTTTGGGCAGGTGGTTATTGATCGGTTTACATTATTTAAATGTATGACCTTTTGGGGATAGTTTTACCAACAATGACGTCATTAAGATTTGTAATCTTTTGTATTTTGGTGTAAGCTTGTGGAGCTTATACTAGTAGTTTATTGTTGTTGTTAAACTTGGATTTCTAAAACTTTGCTTTAAACCTTTTGGGTATAAAAATGGAATTTTTATCTTCAGTATTTTAGCATTTGTGGGTTAAGTCGACGTCCAGCTCGCGAGTTCCGGGCCCGCGGGGTCGGGGTCGCGACAGTTGGTATCAGAGCTGTGGTTTAGCTCTAAGTATAAGTATGGGTGGACTAGAATGACCTAGGAGGGTAGTTGTGTTCGGAGTGAGTAACTGTTGATGTTTTATGCAGGTAATTGTTCTAAATGGCTAGAAGAAGAGCTGGTGAAGGTTCTAGTGGGACTCCGAATCAGAATGATCTACGGGAAGAGAACCGTGCAATGTTTCAGGGGATGTTTGAAGCGGCAATGAAAGCAATTCATGACCACGGGCCGGGAGAGGAACATGTAGCACCTCCACGTTATGGGTTGGAGCAGTTTTTGAAGTTAAAACCGAGTGAGTACGACGGTGAGCCTGATGTGAAGAAGGCCGAGCTATGGATAGAATCAATGGAGAAAATCTACGATGTTTTTGGTTGCACGGACGAGGATAGGGTTCGGTTTGTAGAGTATATGTTAGTTGGTGCTGCGGAACATTGGTGGAAGGCACTGAGGGCCAGTTGGGACGCTACTCTTGTCCTTTATGCTTGGGAGTTATTTGTGAGAAAATTCAAGGAACACTTCATCCCTCTAGTGGATCAGAACCAGAAAGAGATCGAGTTCCTCAACTTGGAGCAAGGCGTGTTGACAGTAGCACAGTACTCGGCTAAGTTCACATAATTAGCCAGGTATTGTGACTACCTTGTGCGGACCGAGGAGCAGAAGGCAATGAGGTTTATCAGGGGTTTGAAGACAGCTATTAGGACACAGTTAATAGCCCAGATAATTCAACTTTTTCAGGATGTGGTGGACCGTGCCTATTTGATAGGGCAGGACATTGGGGAACATAAGAGGAAGACTGAGATGGTTAACCCGAGTAAGCCAGGAGGGCAGAGCAAGTCACAACCGCAACGATCGGATAACCGAGATAAATTTGGAGGGCAGCCGATAGTGAGAAATCAAGGTACAAATCAGGGGACACGAAATGGGAAGATCTGCAACTATTGTCAGAGGGAAGGACACTCAGAAGACAAGTGTTGGAAGAAGCAAGGAAAATGTGTGAATTGTGGTCAGTTGGGGCATTTTGTGAGGGATTGTCTTAGGGGCAGATATCAACCATCCGGGAGTAACGCTGGTACTGCATAAGGTCAGAAGAGAGATAATTCGGGAAACCCTAAAGGTTCAGGGTAGGGTATTTGCAATCAATCAGCACTCAACGGGTGACTCATCAGTTTCAGGAGGTATTAATTTTGTGTCGAGAGAGCGAGCGCGTGCATTTTTAGGATCATCGCATTCATATGTTTCTGTGCATTTAGTTGCATTTATTTCTCCTGAGTCTTTGACTTATGTGTTATCAGTGTCTACTCCTATGGAGGAGTGTAGGATATCTGATGGAGTCTTATGTGCTCCTGTTGTGCTTAAAGGTAGATATAGCTTACCTGCTAAATTTGTCATATTGCTATTATAAGGTTTTGATGTTATTTTGAGAAGGGAAATGTTATGCTTTAGTCGATTGTTGTAGGAGGATTGTTACATTCTCTATTCCTGATTTCCAAAAATCGTTGTGAGACCGTTCCTTTGGGTAGAGTTATACACATCTTTTCTTATATGGGATTTGAATATATAACTTAGGTAGGTGTCAATGGGATGTCTATACCGAATTGTTGGGTATATGTATCATTTGTAAGATTTCTATTTTCGTCTGAATAGTGCCTAGTGTTTGGAGAGGAACTTGAGTTAAATTGAGTGGTTATGATACAAGGTGGTAGTGCTAATAATTAGATCAATATCCATATTGTATCGGTTGGGTTATAAGAGCTGAGGATTCAATTGAGGATTTCATGATAGGAGATTTTTGTTTATTTTTAGTACATCTACGTGAGCGCAGCTGAATTAGTTAGTATGAAGAAATGCATGATTTGCCATGAGTGACTAGTATATTGTGGAAGTTATAACCATTAATGGTGGTAAGCGCGTTAAGTTTGAAAGGACTAAGCACATTTTGAGAGGGAAAGAATTTCTCGAATTGTATTAAAGGCATTTTGAGTTTTAGTTAAATGGTTGTTTTATGGTCCTAAATCTTTTCTTGGTGGCGTTTCTCGATTTGGATTAAGGGTATGTGAAGAAAGTTGGGTATCAATACTTGGGCATATTAAAGAGTACCATGAATTGGTATTGGGCCAGTTGGATTGTGGCTAGTCAATTGGTTTATTATGGTGGTAGTACGATTGGGCTTAAGTATCATTGAGATTATAAATGTATATGTGAAAGACTAAGGTAGGTTAGCCATTGAAGATTTAGGGATTGTTAAATTTCCTTGGGGTGTGTAAGCACGAATTATCAGTTTAAAAGGGAGTTAGAGGAAATCCCTTGGAGATAAAAATTTTACTGAGTGTTTGTAATTGTTTTAGGCTCTCAAAGATTTGGGGTAAGGTGATGATGAAATTATAGCGTGGAGTTAAGCAAACATTTTGTATTAAGATTTTGGACTTACATTGTACATCTAGTTTAAGGTGCCATCTAAGGTGAAAACACTATAATGGAAATCCTTGGAGATATTGCCGCCTTGGTGAATATTGTGGGGACGGAAAATTTGTTTATCTTTCCATATTTTAAGAAGCTGACTTAGCTCGAGATTGTTTAATGTTTTGAATCTCTGGGGAGTAATACTAAGTATGCGGTTTACGAGTGGAAGTATCCTTGTAGTGTAATTAAGTTATGAAATGAGATAAGCTTGTTGTATCTCGAGAATTATGTTTAGGAGTAGTTTGGATTCTTCGATTTTGAATATGGATTCTAATTGGTAGTGAAGGTAACGATTGAAGGAAGTTAAGTACGAGAGGTTGTTATGTTGTAAGCATTATTTAAGGTTACCATATGATGGTTTAAATTGGATGATTGAAAAATTCGAGAAGTGGCGGAATTTGCGTATCCGTGGCTATTTGATCTTTCGGGTAAGTAATTTAAAATTCGGGACGAATTTTCTTTTAAGTGGAGTGAATGTCACGACCCGAAATCCGGCCTCTATTTTCTTAGTAATAAATATTTAATTATTTATTTATGGCTTATTTATTTATTTAAATTATTTATTTATTTAAATATTCATGTGTGCATTTTGTGTTTCATGATGTATTCGTGCCTAGCATTTAATTGGTTAATTGTGCTAGTGTAGAGTGTTGGGTCTTAAATGTTAGTGGGGAGTATAAGATTATTGTGTTAGTGTGTAGGGGAGGGGGTCTATGTGAAACTTCCTTAAATCATCCTACTTACTCCCTCTTTTCCTCTCACCTCCCTCACTTTCATCCTCACTCCATTCCCAATCATTTCTCTCTCTCTACATAGCCATTGGTGAAGGTAAGAAACTTCTCTCTCTCTCTCTCTTCTTATTGACCATCTTCTAGTCCTTGTTTCTCATTTCTCATTATACGAAAAATGTTTAGATCGTCGATAGGATCGTAGAGAACAAAGAAAATTCAAATTCCGTCAACTTTCATAAAATCCGGGTAAGTTACTTTTCCCCCATTTATGTTAAAAATGCTCATCTTTAACTCTATTGATGTTCTTGTTGATATCCATGGCTTCTTTGGTTGAGTTTAGAATTTATTTGGATTTTTGGTTAAAAGTTGTGATAATATGAATGTTGAGATTTAATCTTGATTTGTGTGGTTAAATGTCGTTATCTAGGTCTCCTAGAAGTTCATATGTTGTTTTAGTACATTGTTAAGAGTATTGGAAGTGTTGGTTTTGGGTATATATGAATTTGCAAGATTTTGGGGTTTGATTTTGGTATGAATGTGTTAAACCCAGCAGGATTTTGCCCAGCCGCGTAGACCGGGTGCCCGCCCATAAGGCCTCAGGCGCCCGCCCACTTTCCCTTTTTTTGACCCTTAGTTTCTGTCATAATGGGCGCCCGCCCGTCCCTGTTCAGGCGCCCGCCCGCCCTGCTTTTCTGGAAATCATTTCTTGTTTGTTTTAGGTTGAATTGTATACTCGGCCTAGACTTTGGGTGCCACTCTAATTTAATTAAATAGACATTGTGGGATACTCTAGTGTTGAAAGTGGTTCCTTTGTGAATAATGGTGTTATGGAATTTGATCAAGGGTTGTTTGGGAATGTTTAGGCATCTTATGATGTGTTCGTGATTGTTCCAATCGGATTGATTTTGGATAAGACTTGGTCTAAGTTTTGGGTGATATCCTATAGCACTTAGAGGGTTATTCTGGAGCACCAAAGTGTTTGGTATGGGCTCTTGTCTTGAACTCGTCTTGTTTTAATGATCATTGTTGGATGAGCTCTTTATGTGAAATTCCGTTTATCGTTATTGAACTCTCTTATGTGGAACTTCTTGGGTTCGTTGTTGATTGAACTCTTCGTGAATAACCGTTTGTAACTTTATGGTGATTGTTTGGATTGGTTCACCTTTTTGGTGATTATTTGGAATGGTTCCATACTTCGGAATCATGAGTTGTTTATTTTAGCTAGTATTTATTACTTGGCATTTATTTAAAAGTCCAGCTGGTATTCGTGGTTGTGTCGGGCGATGGAAAAGATTATAATGGCAACGAGCCGAGTCCATTATAATGTTGACCATTGTTTTGCCCCATTATTTCCCTCCTCCAGATTGGCCTTGGATGTGAGATGAGCTAGCTCCTTTTTTTGGGAACAATCTAGCTATTATAAGGGGTTGCGACTTTGTGTCGTATACTCAGTTATCGTTTGGTTATTGGTTCCGGTACCGGGTTTTCTCTTCAGCTATTATGCTGCTATCGTTGATTGGTTTATCGGCTCTTTGATGCTGCTTATTGATGCTGCTCTTCGATGCGGCCCTATCGTCATTGATCAGATTGTTATATCCTTTATTGGGGAAACCTTGGCTGAGTATCCTTTGTTACTTGTTTATTTCCACTGCTATCTGTTAATTGATATTTGCTACGTGCTATGTGAGATCATTATTATTGTTTATTGCATCTTAGCATGTCATGTAGTTGCATTAGTAACTTATTGAGATTTATCTCACCCCCTTTCTTTTATCTTTGTTTTTCCTTAACCCCCCCCCAGGAGGAAAGGATTAGGATTGCGGATCGAGGAGGACGTCGAGAGGATTGAGATTTTGGGCAGGTGGTTATTGATCGGTTTACATTATTTAAATGTATGACCTTTTGGGGATAGTTTTACCAAAAATGACGTCATTAAGATTTGTAATCTTTTGTATTTTGGTGTAAGCTTGTGGAGCTTATACAAGTAGTTTATTGTTGTTGTTAAACTTGGATTTCTAAAACTTTGCTTTAAACCTTTTGGGTATAAAAATGGAATTTTTATCTTCAGTATTTTAGCATTTGTGGGTTAAGTCGACGTCCAGCTCGCGAGTTCCGGGCCCGCGGGGTCGGGGTTCCGACACGCAACACCATCCAATACCTCATAGACAATAAGGAATTCATAATCCCTAATGAGGGTGGTGTCAATGTAATAGAGGTAGGAGGGTTTGAAGGAACCACTCATTCGATCCCAATTGTGAATGAGGGCTCCGATGATATGAATGAACTTGATAATTCTTGTTATGTTGTGACTTATGATGAGATTATGAGGGAAGTCTTAGAGAATAAGAAGAAGAAGCTACAAGGGACCGTGAACGTGCTCACTCGCAGTGGCCGAGTAACAACGAGCGCAATCCCTCCTAATACTGCAGCAACCAGCACCTCTTCTCAAAGATCGCAAGCACGCGACATACCCGAAGAACCTTTGTTAACACAACTCATGAAGACGCAAGCCAACATATCCATCTGGGACCTTATTGCATCATCAAAGAAACACCGAGACCTCGTCATTAAGAACTTGGATGACACATCAGTCTCTCCCGACACGACTCCCGAGGACCTCACGGCAATGATAGGTCACATCCACTTCGGCAATGTCATCACTTTCGCCGACATGGACCTCACGCCATTAGGGTCCGAACACAATGAAGCCATCTACCTCAAAGTAAGGGCAAGGGGGAGACCCATCTGAAGATTCCTAGTAGATGGTGGTTCCGCACTCAACTTAATGCCAAGCCGAGTCATGGGCATACTGGGGCTCAAAAACTCCGATTTACAACCCTCTGCACAAGTCATTAGAGGGTACGACAGCACTGACCGTACAGCCATGGGAATGATAGAAGTTGATATCGAATTTGGAAGCATGATCATGTCCGTCCCATTCCAAGTACTTGATGTCCCCGCTTCATTCAACTTACTTCTGGGCCGACCTTGGATCCACAGTTCCAATGTGGTACCTTCCACTCTCCATCAGTGTGTCAAGATCAGAAATGGGGACAAGATAGTCACTATCATGGCCGAGAATGTCACCATCCACAAAAATGGGGGACAACCCGTTCACCAAGTC
Source organism: Campanula takesimana (assembly GCA_026119855.1). Taxonomy (NCBI): domain Eukaryota; kingdom Viridiplantae; phylum Streptophyta; class Magnoliopsida; order Asterales; family Campanulaceae; genus Campanula; species Campanula takesimana. Next base: position 89,238 of record JAOWBW010001410.1, read on the forward strand.
CAACACGGGATAGAAGATGCCACTCTCTCCGGCGTCAACACCATTGACAAAGAAGGGGGAAACAAACAATGGACCCCCGGCAATCCTAAAGTCCTCCGCATGATGAGGAACATGAATCACTTTCCCGGTCTTGGCCTAGGGAAGCATCAACAAGGGATATTACACCCTGTGGAAGTTCCTTTTGTCAAGAACAAGTTTGGTCTGGGATACGAGCCTACCAAGGACGACTTGAAAGAAGAGCAAGCAGTCAAGAATCAAAAGACCCAAGCTCGCAAAGAAGGTCGACAATATGAAATCCCTGACTTGAGACCTTACCGCAACACACTAAACGGTTATTTTGTTCGCCAAGGGGAAGATGTTCCGTACATGATCTTTCCCGAACCATGGGTTAACGACAAAGGCGTCAAAAAGCCCGGTCTCGAGATCTTCACCTATTGTGAAATACCGGCACAAGAAAGGGAGCCTACTCCAATGTCACCCCGAGAGTGGTGGGGCAAGAAAATGACCATAGAGTCCGAGGTAGAGGTTACCGTGGGGGAAGAACTATCCGATCTAGCCTCCATGTTCGAAGAATTTGCCATCATGGACGATTGTCAAGTCAACGCCATCTCCGACAACACAGAAATGGAGAACCCATCTATTAGCGAGATTCAGCCAAGGTCCGAGCCAATCAACAACTCGTATTCAACGAAGGGGCCCATAATATCCGAGGATTTCTTGATCCGAGAAATGGGTTGCATACCCCGCTCATCAACAAAGGAAGAGCGGCTCACACTTACTTTCGAGTCCGAGAGTGTTCACCCAAGAGGATATGGAGGCAATAGCCGAGCGTGTGTTTCCTTTCTTTGCTAATGAAAATTTTTATATTTCTGAGTACCCTGAGATTGCAAACATCATAAATGATGAATTAACTAATAACGAACTTAATGAACAAGTTAATAACGATTCAAATTATGATGAAATTGACCACGAAAACATAACATACCTAAATGAACTAGCTCAACAGGTTCGTTGTCGTGGTGAAAATGGTCCAGGGGCTGATAAAGAATTGCATTTTGTTAATCTAGGTACCGACGATGAGCCGAAAGAAACGAAGATTGGCAGCTTCTTCAAGGGGGAAGACAAAGACAAACTGACTGCACTGCTCAGAGAATTTGTGGATGTGTTCGCATGGTCATACAAAGACATGCAGGCTTTAGACAGAAAGGTTGCGGAGCACAGAATTCCGATCAGAGAGGACGTCAAGCCAGTAAAGCAGAAGCACAGAAAGATCAAGCCAGAATGGTCTCTACAAGTCAAAGAAGAGATTGAAAAGCTCCTCAGTGTGGGTTTCATCAAAGTCATTGAGTATCCGACTTGGATAGCCAACATTGTGACAGTCAAAAAGGCAAACAGCAAGGTTCGAGTTTGTGTGGACTTCCGGGATTTGAACAAAGCTTCCCCGAAAGATGATTTTCCACTACCAAACATCGACATGCTCGTCGACTCAACTGCCAACTATGAAGTCCGCTCATTTGTGGACGGTTTTGCCGGTTACAATCAGATCCTCATATCTGAAGAAGATCAACACAAGACATCTTTCACAACTCCGTGGGGCACTTTCTGCTACACAGTCATGCCGTTCGGACTAAGGAACGCCGGGGCTACTTACCAGAGGGCTGTTACGGATCTATTTCACGACATGATTCATAAAGAGATCGAGGTCTATGTAGACGACATGATCATCCATTCGAAGGGAACCAATGGTCAACATTTGATCGATCTTCGCAAATTCTTTGAAAGGCTTCGGCAACACAAGATGAGACTCAATCCCGCAAAGTGCACTTTTGGGGTCATCAAAGGAAAGGTTCTTGGTTACCTGGTCACTGAAAGAGGAATTGAAGCCGATCCCTCAAAGATCGAGGCAATCATTGACATGCCTCCCCCAAGGACGCAGAAAAAAATCAAAGGTTTCATGGGCAGACTTCAATACATCAGTCAGTTTGTGCACCAACTCACTTCCATGTGTAAGCCAATCTTCAAGCTACTCAAAAAGAATGTGGCTCTAGAATGGACCGATGCGTGCCAAGAAGCCTTCGACCAAGTGAAGCATTACTTGACATGCCCTCCAGTTTTGGTTCCGCCACACGAAGAGAAGCCTCTCTTGCTCTATCTCACTGTCAATGATGAAGCCCTAGGGGTTATGTTAGCACAAGAACAGCGAGACTCCACAAAAGAGAATGCCATCTACTTTGTCAGCCGACGGTTTCAAGGAGCTGAAAAGAACTACTCTGTCTTAGAGAAGTCTTGTGCTGCATTGGTTTGGGTTACTCAAAAGCTCAAGCATTACATGGAGGCCTTCCTAATCAAGTTGGTAGCGAAAGTGGACCCGCTCCGCTACATCTTCGAGAAGCCTTTCATGTCAACAAGAATAGCCAAATGGTATTTCATGCTCGCCGGCTATGATATCACTTACGTCACACTCAAATCCATCAGGGGGAAGGTGTTCAGTGATCAGCTTGCTGAATTTCCGTGTGACGAAGTGAAGGGGGAAGATGTACAGTTCCCCGACGAGCATTTAATTTGCACTACAACAGAGGAAAATAAGTGGCAACTTTTTTCGATGGGCGCAGCCAATAAGCATGGATATGGCATAGGGATGTTGCTCGTTGATCCAAAGGACATGTATACTCCAATCGCCATCCGCCTCGAATTTGAAGCCACTAACAACACAGCTGAGTACGAAGCTTGCATAGCAGGGCTCGAAGCAGCCCTCGAGAGAAATGTCACAAGTTTAGAAGTATTCGGTGATTCCTTGCTCATCATCAATCAGACATCTAGAAAATGGAAGATTCAAGACTCGACCCTGCAACGGTATGGTCAACATCTCGAGGAGTTGGTTGAACAATTTCAAGAAATCACCTTCAATTACCTACCAAGGGACAAGAACCGTTTTGCTGATGCACTAGCCACCATCGCTTCACTGGTCGAAATGCCTGAGGGTAAAATGGTGAAGCCCTTCAAAATTTCCCGACGAAACAGTCCGGCATACTGCATGAGTATCGAGATCAATGAGGTCCAAGCAAACTCCCCGTGGTACGCAGATATCATTAATTTCCTCAAGGATGGTACTTATCCCGAGAACAGTAATAAGAAGTCTCAAATGGCATTGCAAAGATTAGCCTCCCGATATGTACTGATTGGGGACCGAGTCTACAAAAGACACCACGAGGGGGTCAATCTCGTATGTGCAAATGAGACCGAAGCTCAAGAAATAATGCATGAGATCCACGAAGGTGAATGTGGGCCTCACATGAACGGGTTTATGTTGACCAAGAAGATACTCCGCATGGGTTATTATTGGAGTACCATGGAAAGGGACTGCATCGAGAAAGTCAAGAGGTGCGCCAAATGCCAATTCCATGCCAATCTACAGCACGCTCCACCCTCACAGCTTTACAATATGACTGCGCCTTGGCCTTTCTCTTGTTGGGGCATAGACATCATCGGCAAAGTTCACCCTACTGGAAGCAACGGACAATATTTCGTCCTAGTAGCCGTGGACTATTTTACAAAATGGGTCAAAGCACAGGCTTACCGAGTTCTCAACGCCGAGAAAGTGGCCAAATCCGTGAAAACCCACATCATGTGCCGATACGGCGTTCCTCATGAGATCATCTCAGACAACGGGTCTCACTTTGAGAAATAGATGGACGCACTCCTGGTAGAATACAAGATTACTAAGCACAAGTCATCTCCATACCGCCCTCAAGCAAACGGCGCGGTCGAGGCAGCTAATAAGACAATCGAGACCGTTGTGAAGAAAATGGCCTCCACTGGAAGGGATTGACCCGAGAAGCTACCTCTAGCGTTGTGGGGCTACCGCACGTCAATACGGACAGCGACTGGAGAAACTCCTGATGCACTGGTATATGGTTCCGAAGCTGTGCTACCAATAGAGCTCGAAGTTCCGTCCCTGCGGGTCCTCCTCGAGAACCAAGTCAATGAAGTCGATTGGATGCAAAGTCGATATGAACAGTTATCCCTACTCAACAAGAAATGCTAAGGGCAATAGAGCGTACGAGGGCCTATCAACAAAGAATGGCCAGGGCTTTCAACAAAAGGGTGAAGCCCCGAAACATCAGTGTTGGAGATTTGGTCCTAAGACAACACCCTCCTAATGCCATGAACCCCCTTGGAAAATGGGGACCCCGATGGATCGGTCCGTACGTAGTCAAGAAGATACTAAGCGGCGGTGCAGTCCGACTTGTGGACTTAGACGGAGATCAGCTGCCAAAGGAAGTCAACCTCGACAAATTGAAGAGATTTTACGTCTAATAACCGAAGACCATAAAAAAAAAAAAAAAAAAAAAAAAAGCTCGCTAGGTCGAAAACCCGTAAGGGCGGCCTAGGCAAAAATTAGAGCACGTGCAAAAAAAGAAGCTCGCTAGATTGAAAACCCGAAAGGGCGGTCTAGGCAAAAAATAGGGTGCACACAAAAAAAAAAAAAAAAAAAATGGTCTTCGTTTGTTTGAACTACGGAGACCTGAGCCTCTACACTGGAGGAACGTAGGCAACCTTCGGGTGCGGTCTAAAACATAAACAAATACCCAAATCATTTCAAATTAACGAGATGCAATTTTTATTCATTCACTAAATCATTCTTATCATTACAATGAAAATGTGGAGCTGCTAAAAGACTTAAAACATTAAAATCCTAAACAAGTGGTCTATTCTAAATTGCAATCTCATGGGGTACAAAGAAATATTTAATCTTTCTTCGGTTTGGGGACCCATCGCTTTTGGGACGGCCTTTAGTCTTCTTGGAGGGAGGCGGAGCATTCTCGAGGCCACCAAGATGAGAAAAGACACTCGGACGAGACGGAGCTTCATCAACAACCTTCTCCTTGCCCTTGCTGGAAGGAGCTTTGACCGGAACAGCCACGGGACGCTTCCACACATGAGAAGAATTCCCCTTGCCTTTCCTCTTCTTAGGCAAATAACGAGGCCTATAATCCCTCACATGGACCACCGGCTTCACGGAATCCACGGTAGCAACATCCTCATTTGGTCTTCCCAAACGATCAAAAACTCTAGGACGCGTCTTCACAATTGGAGAAATAGGGACGGACTTATCACCTTCGGGGACGGAAACCTTGACTTAAATAGTAAAGGTCATCGGGGCCATCGCTACAAGAATTTTGAGGAATAGAGTGTCGCGACCCCGACCCCGCGGACCCGGAACTCGCGATCTGGACGTCGACTCTAAAACCAAAACTATGAAATACGAAGTTAAAAATTCCATTTGATACCAAAAGGTGATAACAAAAGGTTTTACAAATCCAAGATTAAATCAACAAAGTGCATCTAACATAAGCTCCACAGCTTAAACCAAAAGAAAGAATAAAATATTCAATTCTTAATGACGTCAATAATGGTAAAACTATCCCCAAAAGGTTATACATTTAAATAATGTAAACCGATCCATAACAACCTACCCCAAAATCTCAATCCCCTCGACGTCCTCTTCGATCCGCGAATCCTAATCCTTTTCCTCCTGGGGGGGGTTAAGGAAAAACAAAGATGGAAATAAACGGGGTGAGATAAAGTCTCAGTAAGTTACTAATGCAACTACATGACATGCTATAATGCAATAAGCAATAAACAATGATAATTATCACATAGCATGAAACAATTAACAGTTAACAGATAGCAGCGGAAAGTAAACACATAACAAAGGATATTAGCCAAGGTTTCCCAACTGATAGAACCAATAAAGGGTCGCTGCGCAGCTTCAACAATCCACCAATCCATATCTTCACAGTAGCATAAAAGCCGAAGAGAAAACCCCGGTCAGAAGCGACCAATCAACCCATCAATCAAACAAACCATCTTCATAGTAGCATAAAAGCTGAAGAGAAACCCGGTACCGGAACCAATAACAATGATAAAGTGCCACAAGGGGCGGGAGCCATGCCACAAAGTCATGCTCCAAAACGATTAGCTAGAATACCCACAACGGAGCTAGCTCATCCCAACCAAGGCCAATCTGGATGAGGACAGAAGGACCAATGGGCGATGCTATACTGGACTTGGCTCGTGCCATTATAGCATTATCCATTGCCTGACTCGATACACAAATAACCAGCTGGACTTTCAATAATGCTAAGTAATGAATACTAGCTTTGTAAACATAAAAAGGGTTCCAAAGTAGGGAACCATACCAATTAATCACCATAAAAGATGCAAATGATTACTCAAGAAGAGTTCAACAACAATAACACAAGGAGTTTCTCATAAAAGAGTCCAACAACATTGACCATTAAAACATAATGATTCCAAGACAAGGCACGTACCAAATACATCCTAAATATTATACCCACAAGTTAGTCATAAAGAGCACAACCCAAACGGTCGCTCCCTAATGGCACAATGGCTATTACCAAAATGACCATAAACATTTACTCAAAAGATATACTAGGACTATGAACTCAACCATCTCATCACACCTGAAATTCCAAATAAGAAGTCCGAACGAATACATCTTAAGGTTAATCAAACCGTAGATACCCAATTGCCAATTCACGCTTTATCTCCGTTCATAACGAACCCATTCTAAACACCCCAAACGAATCCGAAAGGTTACCCTTATTAGAACATGATCACGCCAGGACTAAACCCTACACCTTGGTGTTCAATAACAACCCTCTAGGTACTATAGGACATCGCCTAAAACCTAGGCCAAGTCTTACGCGAAATTCAATTCGGTTGGAACAAACACAAATACATCATAAGATGCCCATACAATACTTGATCGAATTATATAACACTATTGTTCACAAAGGAACCAATTTTAATTACTAAAGTGTTCCACGGTGTTATCTTAAGTTAATTAGAATAAATAAACTTAAACTAGATAAGCCTTAAGTCTTAAACCAAGAAAAAGGGTGAATTCTGAACCAGGGGCGGGCGGGCGCCTGGTAGGGGGCGGGCGGGCGCCTGTTTCAACAGAAGGTTTGGTCAATAGGAAAGGGTATGCAGGCGGGCGCTCGGGTCAAGGCGGGCGGGCGCCTGGTCTGGATTCCAGCCGGGAAAACAGAGCTGGGTTCCTTAAGTTCTTACCCATTTCTCACCACACTCAAAATCAAACACAATCAATCTCCCACCAAGCCTAAATATGAACCACAACAACTTATAACTAGGAGGAGGACCTAGATAACATCATTTATCAAGCAAGATTAAGGTTTAATCCCAACTTTTATCAAAACACCATTTTAATCAAAACTCAAAATAAATTCCCAATAAATTCAAAACTCAATCAAACTTCGAATATAACACATCAAACATCATATAAACATGATATGAACATTTTAGCACCAAAATGGGGGAAAAGTAACTTACCCGAATTTTCTCAAAGGTGACGGAACTCGAAATTTCTTGGCTTCCTACGATCCTATCGACGATCTAAACACATTTCACGTTTTAAGAAATGAGAGATTACAAGGGGAAGATGAAGGAAATTAAGAGAGAAGGAAAGGGAGAAAATGCTTACCTTTCTATGAAGAGAGAGAGAGAGGAATGGGCTGGGAATGGGAGGGAGTGAGGGAGAAGATGAGTAGGGAGGGAGTAATTAAAATGATTTAAAGAACTTACACTTAGGCCCCCTCCTCACTCTACATACAAAACTTACACTCCCCACTTACAATTAAGACCCAACAATACTACACTAGCCCAAATAAAATGCTAGGCGTGAATTATTATAACTAATAAATTATTAATTAAGTAATAATTTAAATACATAATTAAGCAAATAAATAAATAATAATTATTTATCACCAAATAAAATAGAGCCTAGTTTTCGGGTCGTGACATTCACTCCCCTTTAAAGAAAATTCGACCCGAATTTTAACGAGACTTACCCGAAAGACCAAATAGCTACGGATACGATAGTTCCGCCATTTCTCAACTTCCTCAATTGTCCAATCTAACCCACTACAAGGAAATCTTAAATAATGCTTACGATAACACCACCTCTCGAACCGAATCATTCCATCATTAACTTCATTACTAATCAAAATTCGTACTCAAAATCGAAGAATTCAAATTATTTCCACGCATAATTCTCGAGGTATCTCAAACTCGTCTTATTCATAACCTTAACTACACCGCAAAGGTACTTCCATTTGTAAATCGCATACTTAGTATTATTCCCCAGAAATTCAAAACATCACCATCCCGAGCCTACTTAGCTTTTAAAATATAAAAAGGCTAAATGAATTTATATTTCCACAATATTCATCGTAATGGCTACATCTCTATGGATTACCATTATAGTGCTTTCACTTTGAGTTAACTCCTTAAATTAATAGTACCATACAACCCCAAAATTTCTCGTACAAAGTGCCCACTTAATCTATGTTATACTCTCATCCCTTCATTAATCCGGTCTTGAAGCCTAAACAATTCAATATACTCAATAGTCCGCAAAACGATCCAAATTTCATCTTCAAAAGATTTTCTCTAACTCCCATTTAAATTAAAATCCGTGCTCATAAACCCAAGGGAATCAACAAATCTCAAATCCTCAATAGCTAACCCAAGTTAGTCTCTCACGCATACATTTATTTACCTAATGATACTTAGGCTCAATGGTACTACCAAAATCATAAACTAATTAGCTAGCCTCATTCCAACTGACCCAATACCAAATCATTGTATTCTTTAATATGCCTAAGTATTTATACTCAACTTTCTTCACATAATTGTAATCCAAAACAAGAAATGCTACCAAGGCAAGATTTAGAACCATAGAACACCCTTTTTAACTAAAACTCAAAATGCCTTTAATATAGGTCGCAAATTTATTACTCTCCCGAACTGTGCTCAGTCCTTCCAAACTTAACGCGCTCACCACTATTGATGATTATAACTCCTACAACAGACTCATCATCCATAACACATCGTACACCTCTCCATACTAATCCATTCCGATGCATTCACGGAGATGTACTAAAAGTGACCAAAATTTTCCTTAAGAGATCCTCATTGAATCCTCAACTCCTATAACCCAACCGATACAATATGGATATTGATCTAAATATTAGCACTACAACCTTGTACCATAACAACTCAATTTAACCCCAAGCTTCTCCTCAAACACTAGGTACTATTCGGAAGAAAGTGAAAATCTCACGAATGATAAATACACCCAACAAATTGACCGAAACTGAATACTCGGATTTCAATTAAGAAAAGATAAGTATAACTGTACCCAAAGGAACGGTCTCAAATAGTTTTAAGAAATTAGGAATGGAGAATATAACAATCCCCTTACAACAATAGACTAAAGCAATAGTAACATCAAAATCATGCAATAGCAATATGGCTAATTTAGCAGGTGAGACATAACCATACTTAAGCACATCATAAGCATATAAGACTTCATCAGACACCCTAAACTCCTCCATAGGAGTAGACACCTACAACACATAAGTCAAAGACTCAGAAGAAATAAATGCAACTAATGCACAGAAACACATAAATGCGATGATCCTAAAATGCACGCGCTCGCTCTCACGACGCAAAATAATACCTCCCGAAATTTATCCGTTACCTGGTGAGTGCTGATTGGTCGCAATTACTCTGCCCTATACCTTAGGGTTCCCCGAAGCATCCCTCTTCTGACCCGGTGAAGTACTGGTTCCTGTTCCTGATGATTGAACCTTAAACCTCGGACAGTCTTTTATGAAGTGACCCAGTTGACCACAATTGATACATTTTCCTTGCTTCTTCCAACACTTATCCTCCAAATGGCCTTCCCTCTGACAGTAAGTGCAAAGCCACCTACCTTGTTTCCCTTGTTTCCCCGGAGTAGTACCCGGACTCCCTAGCGTGGTTTGTTCCTTATACTGAGATGGTGCTCCCAAATTACCTCGGTTATCTAAACGGTGTTGTGGTTGAGATTTAGCATGGCTTACTTGTTTACCCGCATGTGCAACCTCGGTCTTCCTCTTATGCTCCCCAATATCTTGCTCGATCAAGTATGCCCGGTCTACCGCATCCTGGAATGTCACAATCCTCTGGGCTATAAGCTGAGTCCGAATAGAAGTCTTCAAACCCCGAATGAATCTCATAGCTTTCTGCTCCTCGGTCCTCACAAGATAGTCACAATACCGGGCTAATTCTGTGAACTTAGCCGAGTATTGAGCTATAGACAACAAACCTTGCTCCAGGTTGAGCAGCTCGATCTCCTTTCGGTTTTGATCCACTACCGGAATGAAATGCTCCTTGAACTTTCGCACGAACAATTCCCATGCATACACTGTGTGAGTATCATCCCAACTCGCTTTAACACCCTTCCACCAATGCTCGGCGGCTCCCACAAGTTTATAAGCCGCAAACCGGACCTTGTCTTCATCGGTGCAACCAAAGACATCATAAATTTTCTCCATCGACTCAATCCATAGCTCGGCCTTCCTTACATCGGGTTCCCCATTGAAATCAACCGGTTTTAACTTCAGAAATTGTTCCAATCCGTAGCGGGGTGGTGGTACTTGTTCTACCCTCGGACCTTGATCATGTATGGCCTTCATGGCCGCCTCAAACATGCCCTGAAACATTGCACGGGCTTCATCCCTTGTTTCATTTTGATTTGCATTACCGGTATTACTTTCACCACTTCTCCTTCGAGCCATTTCAAACAAGTACCTGCATAAAATAACAATTGTTACTCACTCCGAAAACACTACCCTCCTAGGTCATACTAATCCACCTATACTTATACATAGAGCTAAACCATAGCTCTGATACCAACTGTCGCGACCCCGACCCCGCGGGCCCGGAACTCGCGATCTGGACGTCGACTCTAAAACCTAAACTATGAAATACGAAGTTAAAAATTCCATTTGATACCAAAAGGTGATAACAAAAGGTTTTACAAATCCAAGATTAAATCAACAAAGTGCATCTAACATAAGCTCCACAGCTTAAACCAAAAGAAAGAATAAAATATACAATTCTTAATGACGTCAATAATGGTAAAACTATCCCCAAAAGGTTATACATTTAAATAATGTAAACCGATCCATAACAACCTACCCCAAAATCTCAATCCCCTCGACGTCCTCTTCGATCCGCGAATCCTAATCCTTTTCCTCCTGGGGGGGGTTAAGGAAAAACAAAGATGGAAATAAACGGGGTGAGATAAAGTCTCAGTAAGTTACTAATGCATCTACATGACATGCTATAATGCAATAAGCAATAAACAATGATAATTATCACATAGCATGAAACAATTAACAGTTAACAGATAGCAGCGGAAAGTAAACACATAACAAAGGATATTAGCCAAGGTTTCCCAACTGATAGAACCAATAAAGGGTCGCTGCGCAGCTTCAACAATCCACCAATCCATATCTTCACAGTAGCATAAAATCCGAAGAGAAAACCCCGGTCAGAAGTGACCAATCAACCCATCAATCAAACAAACCATCTTCATAGTAGCATAAAAGCTGAAGAGAAACCCGGTACCGGAACCAATAACAATGATAAAGTGCCACAAGGGGCGGGAGCCATGCCACAAAGTCATGCTCCAAAACGATTAGCTAGAATACCCACAACGGAGCTAGCTCATCCCAACCAAGGCCAATCTGGATGAGGACAGAAGGACCAATGGGCGATGCTATACTGGACTTGGCTCGTGCCATTATAGCATTATCCATTGCCTGACTCGATACACAAATAACCAGCTGGACTTTCAATAATGCTAAGTAATGAATACTAGCTTTGTAAACATAAAAAGGGTTCCAAAGTAGGGAACCATACCAATTAATCACCATAAAAGATGCAAATGATTACTCAAGATGAGTTCAACAACAATAACACACGGAGTTTCTCTTAAAAAAGTCCAACAACATTGACCATTAAAACATAATGATTCCAAGACAAGGCACGTACCAAATACATCCTAAATATTATACCCACAAGTTAGTCATAAAGAGCACAACCCAAACGGTCGCTCCCTAATGGCACAATGGCTATTACCAAAATGACCATAAACATTTACTCAAAAGATATACTAGGACTATGAACTCAACCATCTCATCACACCTGAAATTCCAAATAAGAAGTCCGAACGAATACATCTTAAGGTTAATCAAACCGTAGATACCCAATTGCCAATTCACGCTTTATCTCCGTTCATAACGAACCCATTCTAAACACCCCAAACGAATCCGAAAGGTTACCCTTATTAGAACATGATCACGCCAGGACTAAACCCTACACCTTGGTGTTCAATAACAACCCTCTAGGTACTATAGGACATCGCCTAAAACCTAGGCCAAGTCTTACGCGAAATTCAATTCGGTTGGAACAAACACAAATACATCATAAGATGCCCATACAATACTTGATCGAATTATATAACACTATTGTTCACAAAGGAACCAATTTTAATTACTAAAGTGTTCCACGGTGTTATCTTAAGTTAATTAGAATAAATAAACTTAAACTAGATAAGCCTTAAGTCTTAAACCAAGAAAAAGGGTGAATTCTGAACCAGGGGCGGGCGGGCGCCTGGTAGGGGGCGGGCGGGCGCCTGTTTCAACAGAAGGTTTGGTCAATAGGAAAGGGTATGCAGGCGGGCGCTCGGGTCAAGGCGGGCGGGCGCCTGGTCTGGATTCCAGCCGGGAAAACAGAGCTGGGTTCCTTAAGTTCTTACCCATTTCTCACCACACTCAAAATCAAACACAATCAATCTCCCACCAAGCCTAAATATGAACCACAACAACTTATAACTAGGAGGAGGACCTAGATAACATCATTTATCAAGCAAGATTAAGGTTTAATCCCAACTTTTATCAAAACACCATTTTCAATCAAAACTCAAAATAAATTCCCAATAAATTCAAAACTCAATCAAACTTCGAATATAACACATCAAACATCATATAAACATGATATGAACATTTTAGCACCAAAATGGGGGAAAAGTAACTTACCCGAATTTTCTCAAAGGTGACGGAACTCGAAATTTCTTGGCTTCCTACGATCCTATCGACGATCTAAACACATTTCACGTTTTAAGAAATGAGAGATTACAAGGGGAAGATGAAGGAAATTAAGAGAGAAGGAAAGGGAGAAAATGCTTACCTTTCTATGAAGAGAGAGAGAGAGGAATGGGCTGGGAATGGGAGGGAGTGAGGGAGAAGATGAGTAGGGAGGGAGTAATTAAAATGATTTAAAGAACTTACACTTAGGCCCCCTCCTCACTCTACATACAAAACTTACACTCCCCACTTACAATTAAGACCCAACAATACTACACTAACCCAAATAAAATGCTAGGCGTGAATTATTATAACTAATAAATTATTAATTAAGTAATAATTTAAATACATAATTAAGCAAATAAATAAATAATAATTATTTATCACCAAATAAAATAGAGCCTAGTTTTCGGGTCGTGACATTCACTCCCCTTTAAAGAAAATTCGACCCGAATTTTAACGAGACTTACCCGAAAGACCAAATAGCTACGGATACGATAGTTCCGCCATTTCTCAACTTCCTCAATTGTCCAATCTAACCCACTACAAGGAAATCTTAAATAATGCTTACGATAACACCACCTCTCGAACCGAATCATTCCATCATTAACTTCATTACTAATCAAAATTCGTACTCAAAATCGAAGAATTCAAATTATTTCCACGCATAATTCTCGAGGTATCTCAAACTCGTCTTATTCATAACCTTAACTACACCGCAAAGGTACTTCCATTTGTAAATCGCATACTTAGTATTATTCCCCAGAAATTCAAAACATCACCATCCCGAGCCTACTTAGCTTTTAAAATATAAAAAGGCTAAATGAATTTATATTTCCACAATATTCATCGTAATGGCTACATCTCTATGGATTACCATTATAGTGCTTTCACTTTGAGTTAACTCCTTAAATTAATAGTACATACAACCCCAAAATTTCTCGTACAAAGTGCCCACTTAATCTATGTTATACTCTCATCCCTTCATTAATCCGGTCTTGAAGCCTAAACAATTCAATATACTCAATAGTCCGCAAAACGATCCAAATTTCATCTTCAAAAGATTTTCTCTAACTCCCATTTAAATTAAAATCCGTGCTCATAAACCCAAGGGAATCAACAAATCTCAAATCCTCAATAGCTAACCCAAGTTAGTCTCTCACGCATACATTTATTTACCTAATGATACTTAGGCTCAATGGTACTACCAAAATCATAAACTAATTAGCTAGCCTCATTCCAACTGACCCAATACCAAATCATTGTATTCTTTAATATGCCTAAGTATTTATACTCAACTTTCTTCACATAATTGTAATCCAAAACAAGAAATGCTACCAAGGCAAGATTTAGAACCATAGAACACCCTTTTTAACTAAAACTCAAAATGCCTTTAATATAGGTCGCAAATTTATTACTCTCCCGAACTGTGCTCAGTCCTTCCAAACTTAACGCGCTCACCACTATTGATGATTATAACTCCTACAACAGACTCATCATCCATAACACATCGTACACCTCTCCATACTAATCCATTCCGATGCATTCACGGAGATGTACTAAAAGTGACCAAAATTTTCCTTAAGAGATCCTCATTGAATCCTCAACTCCTATAACCCAACCGATACAATATGGATATTGATCTAAATATTAGCACTACAACCTTGTACCATAACAACTCAATTTAACCCCAAGCTTCTCCTCAAACACTAGGTACTATTCGGAAGAAAGTGAAAATCTCACGAATGATAAATACACCCAACAAATTGACCGAAACTGAATACTCGGATTTCAATTAAGAAAAGATAAGTATAACTGTACCCAAAGGAACGGTCTCAAATAGTTTTAAGAAATTAGGAATGGAGAATATAACAATCCCCTTACAACAATAGACTAAAGCAATAGTAACATCAAAATCATGCAATAGCAATATGGCCAATTTAGCAGGTGAGACATAACCATACTTAAGCACATCATAAGCATATAAGACTTCATCAGACACCCTAAACTCCTCCATAGGAGTAGACACCTACAACACATAAGTCAAAGACTCAGAAGAAATAAATGCAACTAATGCACAGAAACACATAAATGCGATGATCCTAAAATGCACGCGCTCGCTCTCACGACGCAAAATAATACCTCCCGAAATTTATCCGTTACCTGGTGAGTGCTGATTGGTCGCAATTACTCTGCCCTATACCTTAGGGTTCCCCGAAGCATCCCTCTTCTGACCCGGTGAAGTACTGGTTCCTGTTCCTGATGATTGAACCTTAAACCTCGGACAGTCTTTTATGAAGTGACCCAGTTGACCACAATTGATACATTTTCCTTGCTTCTTCCAACACTTATCCTCCAAATGGCCTTCCCTCTGACACTAAGTGCAAAGCCACCTACCTTGTTTCCCTTGTTTCCCCGGAGTAGTACCCGGACTCCCTAGCGTGGTTTGTTCCTTATACTGAGATGGTGCTCCCAAATTACCTCGGTTATCTAAACGGTGTTGTGGTTGAGATTTAGCATGGCTTACTTGTTTACCCGCATGTGCAACCTCGGTCTTCCTCTTATGCTCCCCAATATCTTGCTCGATCAAGTATGCCCGGTCTACCGCATCCTGGAATGTCACAATCCTCTGGGCTATAAGCTGAGTCCGAATAGAAGTCTTCAAACCCCGAATGAATCTCATAGCTTTCTGCTCCTCGGTCCTCACAAGATAGTCACAATACCGGGCTAATTCTGTGAACTTAGCCGAGTATTGAGCTATAGACAACAAACCTTGCTCCAGGTTGAGCAGCTCGATCTCCTTTCGGTTTTGATCCACTACCGGAATGAAATGCTCCTTGAACTTTCGCACGAACAATTCCCATGCATACACTGTGTGAGTATCATCCCAACTCGCTTTAACACCCTTCCACCAATGCTCGGCGGCTCCCACAAGTTTATAAGCCGCAAACCGGACCTTGTCTTCATCGGTGCAACCAAAGACATCATAAATTTTCTCCATCGACTCAATCCATAGCTCGGCCTTCCTTACATCGGGTTCCCCATTGAAATCAACCGGTTTTAACTTCAGAAATTGTTCCAATCCGTAGCGGGGTGGTGCTACTTGTTCTACCCTCGGACCTTGATCATGTATGGCCTTCATGGCCGCCTCAAACATGCCCTGAAACATTGCACGGGCTTCATCCCTTGTTTCATTTTGATTTGCATTACCGGTATTACTTTCACCACTTCTCCTTCGAGCCATTTCGAACAAGTACCTGCATAAAATAACAATTGTTACTCACTCCGAAAACACTACCCTCCTAGGTCATACTAATCCACCTATACTTATACATAGAGCTAAACCATAGCTCTGATACCAACTGTCGCGACCCCGACCCCGCGGGCCCGGAACTCGCGATCTGGACGTCGACTCTAAAACCAAAACTATGAAATACGAAGTTAAAAATTCCATTTGATACCAAAAGGTGATAACAAAAGGTTTTACAAATCCAAGATTAAATCAACAAAGTGCATCTAACATAAGCTCCACAGCTTAAACCAAAAGAAAGAATAAAATATACAATTCTTAATGACGTCAATAATGGTAAAACTATCCCCAAAAGGTTATACATTTAAATAATGTAAACCGATCCATAACAACCTACCCCAAAATCTCAATCCCCTCGACGTCCTCTTCGATCCGCGAATCCTAATCCTTTTCCTCCTGGGGGGGTTAAGGAAAAACAAAGATGGAAATAAACGGGGTGAGATAAAGTCTCAGTAAGTTACTAATGCATCTACATGACATGCTATAATGCAATAAGCAATAAACAATGATAATTATCACATAGCATGAAACAATTAACAGTTAACAGATAGCAGCGGAAAGTAAACACATAACAAAGGATATTAGCCAAGGTTTCCCAACTGATAGAACCAATAAAGGGTCGCTGCGCAGCTTCAACAATCCACCAATCCATATCTTCACAGTAGCATAAAAGCCGAAGAGAAAACCCCGGTCAGAAGTGACCAATCAACCCATCAATCAAACAAACCATCTTCATAGTAGCATAAAAGCTGAAGAGAAACCCGGTACCGGAACCAATAACAATGATAAAGTGCCACAAGGGGCGGGAGCCATGCCACAAAGTCATGCTCCAAAACGATTAGCTAGAATACCCACAACGGAGCTAGCTCATCCCAACCAAGGCCAATCTGGATGAGGACAGAAGGACCAATGGGCGATGCTATACTGGACTTGGCTCGTGCCATTATAGCATTATCCATTGCCTGACTCGATACACAAATAACCAGCTGGACTTTCAATAATGCTAAGTAATGAATACTAGCTTTGTAAACATAAAAAGGGTTCCAAAGTAGGGAACCATACCAATTAATCACCATAAAAGATGCAAATGATTACTCAAGATGAGTTCAACAACAATAACACACGGAGTTTCTCTTAAAAAAGTCCAACAACATTGACCATTAAAACATAATGATTCCAAGACAAGGCACGTACCAAATACATCCTAAATATTATACCCACAAGTTAGTCATAAAGAGCACAACCCAAACGGTCGCTCCCTAATGGCACAATGGCTATTACCAAAATGACCATAAACATTTACTCAAAAGATATACTAGGACTATGAACTCAACCATCTCATCACACCTGAAATTCCAAATAAGAAGTCCGAACGAATACATCTTAAGGTTAATCAAACCGTAGATACCCAATTGCCAATTCACGCTTTATCTCCGTTCATAACGAACCCATTCTAAACACCCCAAACGAATCCGAAAGGTTACCCTTATTAGAACATGATCACGCCAGGACTAAACCCTACACCTTGGTGTTCAATAACAACCCTCTAGGTACTATAGGACATCGCCTAAAACCTAGGCCAAGTCTTACGCGAAATTCAATTCGGTTGGAACAAACACAAATACATCATAAGATGCCCATACAATACTTGATCGAATTATATAACACTATTGTTCACAAAGGAACCAATTTTAATTACTAAAGTGTTCCACGGTGTTATCTTAAGTTAATTAGAATAAATAAACTTAAACTAGATAAGCCTTAAGTCTTAAACCAAGAAAAAGGGTGAATTCTGAACCAGGGGCGGGCGGGCGCCTGGTAGGGGGCGGGCGGGCGCCTGTTTCAACAGAAGGTTTGGTCAATAGGAAAGGGTATGCAGGCGGGCGCTCGGGTCAAGGCGGGCGGGCGCCTGGTCTGGATTCCAGCCGGGAAAACAGAGCTGGGTTCCTTAAGTTCTTACCCATTTCTCACCACACTCAAAATCAAACACAATCAATCTCCCACCAAGCCTAAATATGAACCACAACAACTTATAACTAGGAGGAGGACCTAGATAACATCATTTATCAAGCAAGATTAAGGTTTAATCCCAACTTTTATCAAAACACCATTTTCAATCAAAACTCAAAATAAATTCCCAATAAATTCAAAACTCAATCAAACTTCGAATATAACACATCAAACATCATATAAACATGATATGAACATTTTAGCACCAAAATGGGGGAAAAGTAACTTACCCGAATTTTCTCAAAGGTGACGGAACTCGAAATTTCTTGGCTTCCTACGATCCTATCGACGATCTAAACACATTTCACGTTTTAAGAAATGAGAGATTACAAGGGGAAGATGAAGGAAATTAAGAGAGAAGGAAAGGGAGAAAATGCTTACCTTTCTATGAAGAGAGAGAGAGAGGAATGGGCTGGGAATGGGAGGGAGTGAGGGAGAAGATGAGTAGGGAGGGAGTAATTAAAATGATTTAAAGAACTTACACTTAGGCCCCCTCCTCACTCTACATACAAAACTTACACTCCCCACTTACAATTAAGACCCAACAATACTACACTAACCCAAATAAAATGCTAGGCGTGAATTATTATAACTAATAAATTATTAATTAAGTAATAATTTAAATACATAATTAAGCAAATAAATAAATAATAATTATTTATCACCAAATAAAATAGAGCCTAGTTTTCGGGTCGTGACATTCACTCCCCTTTAAAGAAAATTCGACCCGAATTTTAACGAGACTTACCCGAAAGACCAAATAGCTACGGATACGATAGTTCCGCCATTTCTCAACTTCCTCAATTGTCCAATCTAACCCACTACAAGGAAATCTTAAATAATGCTTACGATAACACCACCTCTCGAACCGAATCATTCCATCCTTAACTTCATTACTAATCAAAATTCGTACTCAAAATCGAAGAATTCAAATTATTTCCACGCATAATTCTCGAGGTATCTCAAACTCGTCTTATTCATAACCTTAACTACACCGCAAAGGTACTTCCATTTGTAAATCGCATACTTAGTATTATTCCCCAGAAATTCAAAACATCACCATCCCGAGCCTACTTAGCTTTTAAAATATAAAAAGGCTAAATGAATTTATATTTCCACAATATTCATCGTAATGGCTACATCTCTATGGATTACCATTATAGTGCTTTCACTTTGAGTTAACTCCTTAAATTAATAGTACCATACAACCCCAAAATTTCTCGTACAAAGTGCCCACTTAATCTATGTTATACTCTCATCCCTTCATTAATCCGGTCTTGAAGCCTAAACAATTCAATATACTCAATAGTCCGCAAAAAGATCCAAATTTCATCTTCAAAAGATTTTCTCTAACTCCCATTTAAATTAAAATCCGTGCTCATAAACCCAAGGGAATCAACAAATCTCAAATCCTCAATAGCTAACCCAAGTTAGTCTCTCACGCATACATTTATTTACCTAATGATACTTATGCTCAATGGTACTACCAAAATCATAAACTAATTAGCTAGCCTCATTCCAACTGACCCAATACCAAATCATAGTATTCTTTAATATGCCTAAGTATTTATACTCAACTTTCTTCACATAATTGTAATCCAAAACAAGAAATGCTACCAAGGCAAGATTTAGAACCATAGAACACCCTTTTTAACTAAAACTCAAAATGCCTTTAATATAGGTCGCAAATTTATTACTCTCCCGAACTGTGCTCAGTCCTTCCAAACTTAACGCGCTCACCACTATTGATGATTATAACTCCTACAACAGACTCATCATCCATAACACATCGTACACCTCTCCATACTAATCCATTCCGATGCATTCACGGAGATGTACTAAAAGTGACCAAAATTTTCCTTAAGAGATCCTCATTGAATCCTCAACTCCTATAACCCAACCGATACAATATGGATATTGATCTAAATATTAGCACTACAACCTTGTACCATAACAACTCAATTTAACCCCAAGCTTCTCCTCAAACACTAGGTACTATTCGGAAGAAAGTGAAAATCTCACGAATGATAAATACACCCAACAAATTGACCGAAACTGAATACTCGGATTTCAATTAAGAAAAGATAAGTATAACTGTACCCAAAGGAACGGTCTCAAATAGTTTTAAGAAATTAGGAATGGAGAATATAACAATCCCTTTACAACAATAGACTAAAGCAATAGTAACATCAAAATCATGCAATAGCAATATGGCTAATTTAGCAGGTGAGACATAACCATACTTAAGCACATCATAAGCATATAAGACTTCATCAGACACCCTAAACTCCTCCATAGGAGTAGACACCTACAACACATAAGTCAAAGACTCAGAAGAAATAAATGCAACTAATGCACAGAAACACATAAAGGCGATGATCCTAAAATGCACGCGCTCGCTCTCACGACGCAAAATAATACCTCCCGAAATTTATCCGTTACCTGGTGAGTGCTGATTGGTCGCAATTACTCTGCCCTATACCTTAGGGTTCCCCGAAGCATCCCTCTTCTGACCCGGTGAAGTACTGGTTCCTGTTCCTGATGATTGAACCTTAAACCTCGGACAGTCTTTTATGAAGTGACCCAGTTGACCACAATTGATACATTTTCCTTGCTTCTTCCAGCACTTATCCTCCAAATGGCCTTCCCTCTGACACTAAGTGCAAAGCCACCTACCTTGTTTCCCTTGTTTCCCCGGAGTAGTACCCGGACTCCCTAGCGTGGTTTGTTCCTTATACTGAGATGGTGCTCCCAAATTACCTCGGTTATCTAAACGGTGTTGTGGTTGAGATTTAGCATGGCTTACTTGTTTACCCGCATGTGCAACCTCGGTCTTCCTCTTATGCTCCCCAATATCTTGCTCGATCAAGTATGCCCGGTCTACCGCATCCTGGAATGTCACAATCCTCTGGGCTATAAGCTGAGTCCGAATAGAAGTCTTCAAACCCCGAATGAATCTCATAGCTTTCTGCTCCTCGGTCCTCACAAGATAGTCACAATACCGGGCTAATTCTGTGAACTTAGCCGAGTATTGAGCTATAGACAACAAACCTTGCTCCAAGTTGAGAAGCTCGATCTCCTTTCGGTCCTGATCCACTACCGGAATGAAATGCTCCTTGAACTTCCGCACAAACAATTCCCATGCATACACTGTGTGAGTATCGTCCCAACTCGCTTTAACACCCTTCCACCAGTGCTCGGCGGCACCCACAAGTTTATAAGCCGCATACACTGTATTGAGCTTATAGCTGTTGGAGTACCCTGCTCAGAAAAGAAAGGGGCTGGAATTCAGCAAGCCAGAAGCGCGTGCCTCTGACAAGCGATTCCAGATGCGCGCGCCTCCCGACACCGGTCTAAACGGCGCGCGCGTCCCGTCTCCAAGAGAGGAAGCGCCCGCGTCCCAGAAGGAAGATGCTCCAGAAACAGCCTTTGTCAGTTCAAGAAGGAAGCCCAGGCACGTTCAAACACCTT
Organism: Campanula takesimana; assembly: GCA_026119855.1. NCBI lineage: Eukaryota > Viridiplantae > Streptophyta > Magnoliopsida > Asterales > Campanulaceae > Campanula > Campanula takesimana. The sequence goes on from JAOWBW010001410.1 coordinate 111,057, forward strand.
CTATCTACAGAAAAGATCAATCCAACCAACAAGAGAAGCTCAAAACGACGGTAGCAAGCACTCGAAAGGGCACACATTAATTTGGTCTGCCCTTAAGTCAGGTCTAAAAACTGAAATAGGATAGAAACTCTCACTCAAAGTAGGATGTCTTTCATTTTTCTCAAAAGATCAGTTTTTACAATTCATCCACAGCACAAAGCATCCCGCAGTCAACTATGCCCGCACCCCATCAAAAGTCAAAGTCAAACAGTCAAACATCAAAGTACGACTCACGACAACAGCTTGGTCTGGGATGATCCATGGAATCACTGCTTCATCATCAAACAAGATCTACATCCATTCAAAGCAAACGGTCCTCTAGGTCCCGCACTTCAGCAAACGGTCCTCCGGGTCCCGCACTTCAGCAAACGGTCCTCCGGGTCCCGCACTTCAGCAAACGGTCCTCTAGGTCCCGTACTCCAGAAACGGTCCTTCGGGTCCCGCATTCCAGCAAACGGTCCTCCGGGTCCCGCACTTCAGCAAACGGTCCTTCGGGTCCCGCATTCCAGCAAACGGTCCTCTGGGTCCCGCACTCCAGCAAACGGTCCTCTGGGTCCCGCATTCCAGCAAACGGATCTCGCCATCAGCAAACAGGTCCCGCTTCCAGCAAACGGATCTCGCTCTCAACAAACAGATCCCGCTTCCAGCAAACAGATCCCGCTTCCAGCAAACGTATCCCGCTATTGGCAAAGCCGCTCACACAGGGAGCGCACCCTTATCTCTCAAAGCCGCTCACACAGGGAGCGCACCCCTATCCTCCGCAATTTCAAATTCCTGCTTTTATCGAGTCTTTTCCTTTTCTTGGTGATGTCCTAGGCGGATGTCTGTCTTTCGTCGGCGCGTTTGCTTCACAATCCACGCCGCTGAGGGGCTCTGTAGACACCCCGCCTTGGACCGCTCACCCCGATTGCACACTTGATTTTGTGTTTCTCCCTCTTTTAAGTGTTTTCTGTTAGTTTCTGTTACATTGATTAAGTTCCAGACGGACTCCGTTAAGTCCCGGGGCTAAACTGAACAACAGTTCTAACTTTCTAGTCCATTCTGTCAAAAATTGCTTCTCAGAGTCGCGCGCCTCCGCCCCTTGAGGCCAGACGCGCGCGCTTTCCGCCTCCTAGGTGGGATGCGCGTGCTTCTGGGGCGTGTCAGTTGCAGATTCTGCCCAAGAATCTCTCCCTTCCTCATTATACATGATTTTGCCTAGGAAAGATTTCTTGGAGACTCCGTTTGGCTCCAAAAACAGTCACTTTTCAACTATAAAAACCCCTCCAATCCATCATTAGAGGAGGACCTTGGACTTGGAAAATCATTACTTTCAAACCTTTTTACTCACTTCTTTCATAGACTTTTCTTGGGATTTCTTCAACAAAGCATTCAACCTCTTCTTCAAGGCTTTACAAGAGGTTCTTTTTGAAGGATACTATAGGTAAAGGTCTTAAACATCTCTCCTCTCCTTCTTCTTCTTCTTCTTCTTCTTCTTCTTCTTCTTCTTCTTCTTCAAGTCAAATGTGCAATCACCCAAAACCATTTGGGACATGACACCAACGGTCCTTTAATTACATTGAATTGGCCTATGAGTCATCTCCCTACATTTCAAACTCTAAAACCCCTTTTTTATCATCATTTTAATAGGAAGAATACATTTATCTTAAAAAGTGAATTATGAACAAACAAGGCCGACTTTGCTCGGGCGAAATGGGTGTTTAAGTACTTCCCATTTCGTAACCTAACCCCCGAACCCCTCATCCCAAAGAATCTCTATTTTCGTAAATCAAACTTAGGCTCATAAACATTAGGTTTTCTTATGTTCCTCAAAAACGTGGGTGGCGACTCTAAAACATCAATTAGACATCCTAGGATAATTCACAGCTCTAGCCAAGCGGGGGGTTTCCCCCGGGGTATCTACAGAACCTCACTCTATGGCCAGTGTAACTCTTCTAAATTCACTGCCATCAAACCAAAATCCTTACCGATGACCAGAAAATTCTCATTCACTGAACATCCTAGCATTGCCAAAAGTCTATCTAAACCCATCTCTTCCCTACCTGACTTCTCTCCTAAACCTATTATCTCTACCCCTAATATTTTAGCAGATCCCTTTCCTGAAATATCTAAAACTGAAATGGTAGAGATAATGGATGAACTTTTTATTGATCATGAGAAGCTGAGTAGCGTTCATAAAGTGATGGCTGCTGATTTCAATAGAATTTCTACAGAGAATGACTTTCTTATGTCTGAACTTAAAGTTCTCAAAGGACATGAGCTTGAGTCTGTTCTTCTAAAGAAAGAAAACCTGGATCTCAAAAGTCAAGTACCAATATTGATAGCTCAAATCAAAGATCTTGTGGCAAGAAACAATCATCTCACAAGGATTGTTGATTCTTACACAAAATCTAGAGTTGCTGTTGAAACAATCCTACATACCCAAATGTCATATAAGGACCAATCTGGGTTAGGATTTGATTCCAGTAGTAGTAGCTCTACTGAAACTTGTGCGACCGAGAAAAGGGATGAGAAAGTTGAATGTAGTCCTGTTAACTCAGTGCATAAGGATGCTAAGCCAATATACAGTGCCGTGGCTATGAAGTATCCTAAGAACCAGAACAAAAGGAATGATAAGCACAAACAAAGATATGTTAAGGTTGTTGATACTGAGTCTGCCGATAACGGTATTCTTGGTGAATACATCAGCAGAGCAAGTGCTGCCGGTCTAACCACCTCTGCTGCTGATGGACAAGTACCTAAAAAGGTAACTGCCAAAGGTAAACAGAATGGAAAGAAAGGAAACACTAGAACCTTCAAACCTGCTAAGTTTGTGCCTGCTCAATTCTCTAGTTCTGCCGATGCACTGACTAAATAGAATGATGTTCTACCGACTCCACAGCCTATCAGTCAAGTGAGATGTTCTAATTGTTCTGATTTTGGGTCACAAGGCTCATGAATGCCTCTTGAAGAGCCTATCTAGACCCACTGAGGTTGCATCCTCTAGTGGTGGCCAGATGTGGTTGCCAAAGAGGAACTAACCCTCAGACCAAAGAATAAGGGGGACCATAAGCATACTGTTTTATTTTAGGAATGCTTCATGGCCTCAACAGGTGCAAGCAAAGATTTGTGGATTCTAGATAGTAGATGTTCAAGGCACATGACAGGATTTGCAGATCTACTTGCCGATATTTCAGAAGCATCCGGTCCCTCAGTAGTTTCGGTGATAATGAAAAAGGAAATATCATCGGTATTGGTACCATCAAGAGAGGTGCAGTTACTGTACAGAAGGTCTCTCTAGTGGATGGTCTGAAACACAACCTTCTATCAATATCACAATTATGTGATAAAGGAATGCAATGTGTATTTACTACTTCCAGTTGCTATGTGAAAGACATTACTTCCAGAGAAATTCTTCTCACTGCCAAACGTAAAGGTAACATTTATGCAGTAGACTTAAGTGCTATTATTGGTGTTGCTAATGTCTGTTTTGTAGCTAAGAACATCAGTGAGAACTCATGGCTATGGCACAAGAGACTCAGTTACTTGAACTTCAAATATCTATCTAAGCTTGCCGGTTCAAATCTAGTTAGCGGTCTGCCTCAAGTGTCTGCTGATCAAGCAAAGAAATGCAAGGCCTGCCAGCTTGGAAAACAACATAAATCATCCTTCCGAAGCAAGCCCTTCATGTCAACTTCTAAGTGCCTCCAATTGCTACATATGGATCTATTTGGCCCCACAACTACAGTAAGTATTGGGGGAAGTAGATACACCTTAGTTGTAGTATATGATTTCTCTAGATATACTTGGGTGGAAACTTTCAGTCACAAAGATGACACCTATACCGTTTCTACCAAGTTATTCAGACTACTACAGACCCAGAAAGAAAGCGATATCATCAGTATGAGATCAGACAACGGCACTGAATTCAAGAACAATGGTATTGCTCAGTACTGTGATGACCATGGTATAGACCACAACTTCTCAGCTGTCGGTACACCACAACAAAATGGTGTCGTTGAGAGAAAGAACATGACTCTTATAGAAACTGGTAAAACCATGATTGCTGAAGCAAGGCTGCCGAAATACTTTTGGGCTGAAGCCATCAATACTGCCTGCTTCACTCAGAACAGATCTCTAATCAACAAATTCCACAACAAGACTCCTTATGAAATCTGGAGAGGCAGAATTCCCAACATTGGCTTCTTCAAAATATTTGGCTGCAAATGTTACGTGTTTACAACGGTAAGGAGCACAGAGGTAAATTTGATGAGAAAGCTGATGAAGGAATCTTTATTGGATACGCTAAACACAGTAAGGCCTTTCGAGTTTTCAACAAGAAACTTTTGAAAATTGTTGAATCTGTTCATGTAACCTTTGATGAATTTTATTTGTTAGAGTCTGACAAGGCTCCAAATAGTACTAATGCTTCTAGTGCTCATGAGACAGGTGAATCCAATAATTCTAACCATGCAAGTCAAGTACCAATTGCTTATCCAGTCATTTCAGTAGAAGAACTAGCAGATACTCAGAACTTTCCATCATCGGCAGATCATGATCATACTGATAATTTTCAAAATCCATTTGCCGATGCAAACTCTGCTGATCATCCTGAAGACAGATCTATCCCTCAACCAATTTCTGTTATAAGACCTAACCCTTCAAGTTCTCATCCTCCTCTCAATCAAAACTCCTCTTCTCCTCTACCATCTACTGATCTTTATCCTCCTCTAGAATCTTTACAACAAGATTCTGTAATACATGATGTGCCGAGAGAAGTTAGAGTAGTTCGTGATCATCCATTAGAAAATGTTATTGGTGATGTCTTTGGTCCCAGACTAACAAGGAACCTGAGCAAGGCATTTGATGAAAGTCTCTTCTCATTTGCTATGGTTTCCAACATAGAACCAAAGAAGACTGAAGAAGCTCTTGCCTATCCTGGTTGGGTTGAGCCATGCAAGAGGAACTGAATCAGTTTGAAAGATGCAATGTATGGGAACTTGTGCCAAGACCAACTACTCAACAAGTTATTGGTACAAAGTGGGTCTACAGGAACAAGTTGGATGAAGCTGGGAATATCTCTAGAAACAAAGCAAGGTTAGTTGCAAAAGGCTACCGATAAGAAGAAGGGATTGACTACGACGAGACATTTGCTCCTGTTGTAAGATTGGAAGATATAAGACTTTTCCTAGCCTATGCTTCCTTCAAAGAATTCAAACTATATTAAATGGACGTGAAAAGTGCCTTCTTGAATGGAGAACTCCAAGAACTTATTTATGTTGAACAACCACCTGGTTTTGAGGACTCCAAGAAGCCTGATCATGTCTACCGATTGAAGAAAGCTATCTATGGCTTGAAGCAAGCTCCAAGGGCATGGTATGAAACCCTTTCTAAGTTCTTACTTAGTGATATCTTAGGTTTCACTCGAGGTAAAATCGATACTACTTTATTTGTTGCCAAGCATAAGGGTCATTCATTGTTTGTTCAAATATATGTCGATGATATTATTTTTGGTTCTACTAATGAATCACTTTGCAAGAGATTTGAGAAGCTAATGCAGAGCAAGTTCGAGATGAGCATGATGGGTGAATTAACATATTTCCTTGGACTTCAAGTCAAGCAAACCAATGAAGGAATATTCATCAGTCAAGCCAAGTATGCAAAAGAACTTATCAAGAAGTTTGGCTTTGACAATGGTCATTATCAAAGCACACCGATGGGAACTAACATTCATATAGATAAGGATGAGTCTGGTAAGAAAGTAAATATGACTGTCTACCGAGGTATGATTGGCTCACTCCTCTATCTAACTGCCAATAGACCAGATATCATATTTGCCGTTTGTGTATGTGCCAGGTTTCAAGCTGACCCTAGGGAATCTTATCTGTAGGATGTAAAACGCATTATTAAATACTTATGTGGTTCTGCTAACCTTGGATTATGGTATGCTATAGATTCTTCTTTTAATCTAGTAGGTTATTCAGATGCAGACTTTGCAGCGTGTAGGGTGACCAGAAAAAGTACAAGTGGAACATGCCAATTTCTTGTTGATCGGTTGGTGTCTTGGTCTTGTAAAAAGCAAGCATCAATCTCCACTTCAACTACTGAAGCTGAGTATATAGCTACTAGCAGTTGCTGTTCATAGATCCTTTGGATGAAGCAGCAGCTGGTTGACTATGAAGTTCCATCTCAAGTTTGTCAAATTTATTATGACAATCAATCTGCTATCTCAGTATCAAACAATCCGGTCATGCACTCCAAAACCAAGCACATAGACATCAAATACCACTTTCTGAAAGAACATGTAGAAAAGGGAAATGTTGTGCTGCTCAAGGTTCATACCGATTTCCAAAGAGCAGACATACTGACCAAACCCTTAGATCATAAAAGATTTGAATTCCTCAGAGGCGAACTAGTTATGATTGATTACAATGGTTAAAATTGTGCTGACTTTGCTACTTGTGTCAGTCTACCGATCAAATCAGCAAAGCGACTATATCTTGCCGATGAACATTATGCCAACAACATCTTGCCGACTTTATGTCTTACCGATTTTTCAAAATTCAAAATTCAAACTCATCGGTAGATCTCATTCTTAACGGATAAGGATTCTCTGACACATAACGTAAGCAATGTCAAATCAAAGGTACAATCAGTCACACCACCTCTCTGACACGTGTGTGCACCTCCTTACCCAAATCGTGTCAAAGATTTATCCCAAATCCTTGTGATAAATCGGAAAGGTAACTTTTATACTTACCATATTATTGTTGCCGTCTTTACCCCTTCTCTCTCCTAAGTTTAACCGTCTAATTTCAACCGTCCAGTTCGCGCATTAAATTCATGGTGTGCGCACGTTCTCCGAGTTATTCGCTACAGTTAAACTCCTAATTATTTCTCTTCTCCCCATGTAAACCCTTCTTATTCTCTCTCTCTCTTCCATAACATATAAAAGCTTCACTTAAACCTCTTCTTATTCTTTTCTCTCTTCACTCACCTGAACTCTCCTTGTTGCTTGTGTTCATCATCATCATCTACTACCAGTCTACAAAGATCTTACTCTAATCTCTGGTAACCATTTGATGATTTACATTTGTTCCTATAATTTAGTTTAAATTAATTGATTTCTAACTTGTGAGATTTCTTGAGTGATTTTGCAGATAATGTCAAGCAACGAGAAGGATATCTATGGAGGCTACGTTGACTCACTGTTCTTTAATGACTCAACTGACGGTGACTTCTTGAGAAATCTATTGATTGGTTCTCTTCTGGACTCCTTCATCACTCCAACTGGTGTTGAGTTCATATTTTTGGGTCAAGTGCAAGAGTTCGTCTCCAACGCCTCAGTCATCACTGCCCCAAATGATCCGTCTACCTTCGTCTCCATCAACTCTTCTGTCACCAGCGTCCCGATCTCTATCACTCCATCATCTATTTCTACTGTTTTCCCACTCCTTGGAAGTGAAGGTGTAACTAGTCTATCTGATGATAAGTCCTTGGACAAGGCATGGACCCTTATGAGGGGAGCCGGTCCTAGACTTAGTGGAGATAATCATCTGAAAGCTCATTACAGAAGGAGATTCTTTGCTCTTGCTGAGATAGTTGATAGATGCTTAGTGTGCAGATCTGGCTCTCACAACCATGTAACTGATATACAGTTTGAGGCAATGGCAGCCATCGTGTTGCAAGAAGAATTCAACTGGTGTGCCTACCTATTCAGGGTCATTGCTATTGCCGCTGTTAAATAGAAGGAGGATAGAAGAAAGAACAAGGCTTACCCTGGTAAGGGATGTCATTATATGCTGATTAGCACCATTCTGAGGCACAACTTAGAAATAGTTAGAGCTTCCCCCGTACCTCCAAGCCTGGAGTTTGATAAGCTTAAAACCTTCAAGCTTTCTGATTGGAATAGAATCTCCAAAAAGGCTTCTACTGGCACAGTAATTGTTCAAGTTGCTGGTTCTCCAAAGAAGAAAAAGGCAAAGAAAGTTGTTAAGGTTGCCACTGTTGCTCCTACCGATGTCTCTACTCCTGCTCCATATACCGATAGGATTCTTGCTGACTCAACTCCTGCTGCTCCTAGGAAAAGGAAGTTAGTCAAGGCTGCTGATAAAGTGCAAACCAAAAAGTCAAAAGTCATATATGTCGGTGAACCATCTGCCATTCCAAAGCCAAAACCTGCTGATCAGGTTCAGTCTGTGGAAATTCCAAGTGCTGATCCTAGAGCCAAAATGATAAGATTCGCTCCATCTCTTCTCTCTGGTATTTCACTGATTAAGATTGAAGTAGAAGACATTGCTGATCTGGCTGAAGATCCTATTCCTGATGTACTGAAGAAGTCTGCTGTTGTCAGAAAATGCCGACCAGTAACAAACCCCACTTTCGATTCCTTCTATCGCAACCATTGATCATTCACTAATAAGGTCCTTCCAAAGAATTGGGTGTTTCCCATTGATCATCTCCATCCCTTTATTCGCCGACTGCTCCAGTTTTATGAGGAAAGAAAGGAATTAGTTCCTCCTGGGAATCGAGCTGATTATGTGGATCTTACTAGCTTGAACCGGATCACTGATATATTCAAAGAGAAGTTTGTCCCTCTTCGAAAATTTCAAAGGTTTTCAGAAGCTGAGCTCAGGTTAAACTTTGGGCGTTACTTTGATCTGTTGTCGACTCCGTGGAATCAAGTCTACCTCTTCCAAGATAGATTTAGACAAGACATGATGGTCCAAAGTGTATGGGTCTCCTATGCTGAGATATACGGTCAGCAGTCAAACTTCCTTGAATCTGATCCCTATCAAATGGGAAGACCAGAAGATGATGATGATTTACTGGTCTACAATAATGATGAAACTATCTCTGCTGGTCATCTTGTTGATCAGTTCTTGCAGAGAGTAGAGAAAGCCACCATTGATTTGATAGAAGAATCTGCAGTATTTCTTTCCAGAACTCCTGCCGAACAACCAGCAGTCACGCCCATTCCTTCTCCCAGTAGCTCTGTTGATGTTGCTGACTTTGTTTGTGCTCACAAGGCTGATGGTGACATTCCTACTTCTTCTGACTCAATTAGTGAGTTGGACAAGATGCCGATTAGCATAATCTTTAAGAAGCCCTCTTCTGGTCAAGTTCAAACTGCCGCTGCTCCAACCTTTGTGTCATCTGCTGAAGCATTTGCAGACTCCGTACTAGCTAGTGATGGCTCTGAGCGTGGCTCTGCTGATAAATCTATTAAACAGATTGTTGAGAAAACTTCAGACACTCAACCGGCTGATGGAACTAGTTATGCTGATGAGTCCCTGCTTAATCAAGTTGAGGAAACTATGGAAACTCAACCTCTGATTGCAGAAAGTTTAAATGAAGACCAGCTTGCATCACTTGAGCAAACTACTGATACTCAAGTTGTTGATGAAGTTGCCGTTGAAGAGTTACCGATTTCAGGAGGAGCTTGTGATGATGAAGATACAGCTGCTGATACAGACCTTGCTGATGAGCCAACTTCAGACACTCATTACTCTGAACCAACTGCTGACACTCAGATTATTCTTGCTTCTACTGGTGAAATCTCTGAGAAAACTTTAGATACTCAGATTGTTCATTTTTCCACGTCTTCTGCTGATGTGATTCTAGTTGAGTCTACTGGACTGAGAGAGGTTATTGAGTTGGGAGGAGGAGCTGCTGACAACACTACTGCCATTGATGCAATGATTGCTGCTGATCTACAGTTTGAGGAACTTCAGGGTGCTTTATTTTCTCCTGAGGAACCTCTACTTTTGACTGCTCCTGAGGCACAACCAGTTGTTGCTGATGAAGTACAACCAGTTGCTGACAGTATTGCTGCTGCTGATGAGGAAAACGCAGATGAGATAGATCTTGCTGACTATATAGAGTTGCCGGTCCTTCTGAATGAAGATGAAAGGGATTTTGCTCCACCTTCTGAGTACAACTATGAGCTTCATGCCAAGGAGATGATGAGTTTAAACTGGTGCACAACCAGTGTCTCCATTCCCACTAACAGTTTTGGCCAACAGTTGTTTCCTCTTCATCAACCTATCTTGTCGTTCCGATCTACGCTTCAGAGAATTACTTCTCCCTTCGGCAGAGAACATCCCCATTACACCAAACATTCCTTCCTTGCTGGTTCCTCTGCTACTGAAAAGATAATCTTCATGCCCTGGATTAATCCAGATTTCAAAAGGAGAAAAAAGAAGGCTCCCCAGGTGTCAAAGCTCAAGGTGAGAAGACATGTCTATGAACCTCTTCACTGCTTACCTGGGAGGATAAAGGTTGGAGGCAAAATTCACCTACCTGGTCCCTCTCCTAAGGAGGTTTGCATTGTCACGAATGGTTGGATGAGAAGGTGCATGATGATCAACGATGAACTTCATGATATACTCGAATTCTGGGCTACTGATCCTCGTGGACTGTTGTTTTTAGTGAAATCTGCTGCTCTTGCCCTGACCTTGCCGATATTTCACCCAAGACAGTGTGCTGATCATTTGGTCTATACCTCTAGGCTGATGAATGCCAGGTTAATGGCTATGATCCTTGAAGGATGGGCTTGTCTTAATCTACTTATGGCTATCTTTCTGTCAATGGAAGACAATGGTATTTTTCATTTGCTGGATGATCGTGCTATTGTTATTCATCCTGATTTTCCCATGCCGATTCCATGTGCCGATGTATTTGTTGCCGACCTTATTGCTTCCACCTCTGTTTCGGATGCATTTCTTCTTGCTGATGCCGATGCTGCTTATGCTGAATTTCTTCAACAATTTCTGCCTCCTGCTTCAATTCATGTTCTTCCTTGTCCATTGATGATCATTCTTTCTTCTGATGACGAGTTGCCAATGGAAGATTCTGCTGTTGTGCTTATAGAAGAGGCTGACTTACTCAATAAAGATTTTGTGCCATCTCTAATGGTACAATCTGCCGAGAGTTTTGCTTTGCCGATTACCATTGAGAAACCAGTGGTAGTGAATAGCCTCTATGAATTCATTCGCTTTGAGGAAGGTGACTTTTCAAATCAGCAAGTGCCTGCCACTTGTGCTGATGTCGGTGATATGGGCCTTTCTCTTGCTGACCTGATTAAGGAGACTCGTCAGGATCTTGCTAAGCGGCTTCTTAAGTCCAATCAAGAGGAGGAAAGTAGAAGAATAAAAGACTTGAAGGAACTTCTTGCTGATAGAGAAACCAGGATGGTTACTCTTTCTGAATCCTTGGGAACTAAAAATTCCATTCAGCAGCAACTTGTTGATAACCATAGGCTACAGATCAGAGATATGGAGAAAATTGAAAAAGAGCTATCTGTAACCAAGACTGCTCTTGCTGATGCTCATCTGAAGATTGCTGCTCTTGAAGCCAACAACAAGATGCTGACTGAGAGATTGGAAAGTGCACAAAGAAGACAAAAGAGGAAAGCTGACAAAGAGGCTGCCAGAGCAAAGAAGAAGTCCAAGCGTTCTGAATCTACATCAAAAGCTGCTGACCAGCAAGAAGACCCTCCCATGTCTTGAGTCAATTTAGCCAATGATATAGATATCCTGAAGACCTTCAAAGATATATCCAACAAATTCTTTGCTAACATTTTGTGTTTTGTGTATGCTTATGTTTATGTTATGCTCTTAATATATCTGCTGCTATTCATGCTAACTTTGTTTTGCAGATTATTATTTCTTTGCTGATCATTGCTATCAGCAATTCTTTTTCTCTCTCTATCTTATTTATTTTATTTTTATTTCGTTTACCTTTACTAAGACATCAAGTGTGACTTGTCTTAGGGAATGATAATAAATAGACATTCCTTATACATTCTTTTACTAAGTTAAGATAGATGTTCTTGCATAGGGTGATTGGACTTAAGAATTAGGAGGAGATTGTTGTTCAAATATATGTATAGGATATAGAATTGCTTAATTCCAATCATAGTTAACACTTAGGATCCCCCAATTTTATTAGAACCTTTATAAGGTACCATTAGGATTCTTTGTGACCAGCACAGATGTATAACAACTTTTCAATCAAGGCAAACCAGCTAGAGGAAGCAAATCGGCAAGCCAACATCAAGTTGCCGATAAACTTACTTCTCAGTTAGACTCATTAATCAGCAAGGACAGTCTGTACTTTACCGGTTGTTAGGTTTCATCGCTCTACCTCCAAGTCAACCTTACTGATTGTCTTTGTCCTTTCGTACTGTCTTATCCGAATGTAGTTTATCTGCTCTGTTATGATTACAGTGCCGTCTGACACATAGCTATTTTTAGCTCTACTCTGTCTTTACTTGCTTTTGCAGGTAACCGGTTGAGACAAAAGGGTCTTTACCCATCAGACTTTTCAAGACATGCGTGTACTCCATATCTTCGCCATCAATGCTGAAGATACTGCATTTAATGCTCCTCAACCACCTGTTGGTAGTGGTGCCCTAGGCACGTTTAATAAACGTTGTAATTGTTATCATTTATTTCATATCAATAAAGAGATGTTTTGATTATTATTGTTGTTCATGTTTACTTATAATAATCCCCGTCCCTAGTACTTGTTAAGCACTAGTATAAAGGCTAAATGATCATGGGATGATCATGTTAGATTTATGGGTACTTGTTTGGAACAAGGTACTGGACATGACCCGCTGTATGAGATTTATGTCATGGTCTATGTCGTACATATATCTCATATTAGTTATGTCATTTGAATCCTTAGACATGAAGTTATTATAGTCTTCCACTTGATGAACATTGTGTTTGACATATTAAAACGCTACCTTAACACGGTAGTTATAAAGGGTATGATTGGCATAATCGGATTCCCGTTGGGAAGAATAATAAGCTAAATGGATTTGTCCCTCCACGGAGAGATGTCAAGCTTGGGCCCCTCGAAGGAATGATGTTGATGAAATGTTCGGCCGAACTCAAATGAATTGATTGGATCAATGTCATTTGGATTATCAACATATTCGGAATCGAGAAAGTATTGAACAAAACAAGTTGACTCTTTGACCATGACTTGTGTTCAATGGCATCGTGGACAAAGGGATTGTGATATATTCTAAAGGAATGCGAACTTGTATCTAGTTATACTATTTGGGTAGGTAGGACGGTTTGCTAGAACCTAATCATATCTTATGGAATCATGTTTGAGCCCATTGCCAACTTAGTATAATCCTAGAGGGTCACACACAATAGAACGAATCTTAAATAAAAGGACTATATTGGCATTTAGGGTCGGAGGACTTCCAAGGAATTTCTGGAAAGTTCTGGGCCTCCTGGTCAACCAAGCGGGCGCTTGGGTTGCACCAGGCGGGCGCCTGAACAAGCCGGAAAAGAATTGGACTTTCTGCCCAAACAAGCGGGCGCCTGGGTAGGACCAGGCGGGCGCCCGGTATGCCGATTGGAAAATTCCTAATTCGATTAGGAAAGGTTTTTGGCACAAGTTACCTATTTGGAATAGGTCTTAATTGTGTATAAAACCACCAATTCGGCCAGACCATGTTAACAAGTGGTTTTGTGAGTCTCAAAGAGTTTGAGAGAGATTTTATTTTGTTCTAAGATATCATTGATTGAGGAACAAAATAATTCACAAAATAAATTCCATATAGTTCTTTATTAAATTGTGAAAAAGTGTTTTACAATTATTGGTCTAGCAACCAAGATCAAAGAAGCTCCTTTGATATTCGTTCGAAGTGTGGATACCGCTAGAGGGTGAAAATCATCATCTTCAAAGTTCGTGTTCAAGCTTTGTGATCGTGATCAAGTCTTCAAGTTTCTCCACCAAAGATCAAGAGAAAATTCATAGCCATCAAGGGTTAGTTATTCCTCTACTCATCTTGTTGTATTTGATTTAATCATATGAACGGATCCATGGCTTTGGGTTTTCTTAAAATTTTAATTGCTATATTCCGCTGCGCATGTTACTTGGAAACCCAACAGTGGTATCAGAGCCCCGTTCATGTTGATTAATTCAATACTTGGATCATGTTGTGTGTATATAAATTGTTTATGTGCCAAGCATGATATGAATATTGGATTATATGATGTTTATGTGTTTTGTGATTTTATGTGGTTTATTGTTTTTCCAACTTTAATCGCACGATTCAATCGCAATAAAAATTATGGTGGATTCTGAATTATTTCGATTATTGATTTTTATTGGATCAAAGTTTTAATAATCGGGGAAAAATAATTTTGAGACAAAATTTTGAACTTTAAGATTCCATACTATTCTGGCCATTCAAGCGGGCGCCTGGTCTTTTTCAGGCGGGCGCTCGGTGGTCAAGATTTGTTCTGATTTTGGTTAAAATCTGACTATGGAATTTTCGATAAATTCGACAAAACCAGTAACAGAACCAGTCCAGACTTGTTGATCTGGAATGGGTTTTGGGTAGTTGGTTTGTGTGTGGATTTTGGGGTTTGATTTTCCTATTTGTTTTAGTCTTGTGATTCCTAGATTGGTTCAAGTTTTGGATGGCTAATCTGCGTTCATCGAGATTGTGTTTCCCAAAATTGATCGCAATCAAAGTTTCAAAGATAAAACGAAGTTAGAATTATGAAGAGTTCATAATTGCTAAAATTGAGAAACAAAGTTCTTGATTCAATGATTGGAGATCCATGTGGAATTGTGAATGCAATTGGCCTACGTTCATCGAGACCATCTATTGCTTAGTTTCGGCCACATGGACTACTTTCTTGGTTTCTTGAATTAGTGCGGGATTGTGGTTGCCTAATGGCTTAGTTCGACCGCACTTCTTGTTGTCTTGATTTGGAGATAATAACCAAAGTTGAAATAGTCTCATCCTCATAATTATAGAGAAACTAATGACACATAAATATCATGCTTAAATTAATGGAGATTAATTTAGTAGCTAAACTTGATGTGTAACATGTTTATATTATGTGCTCATAAATGTGTTATATGCTATATGTGATGAACCTTCAAAGAAAGTTTTAAGTCCTTTTTGCCATGCCATGATTAAAACACTTTTTTATACATGAGTAATTTTATGTGGGCTCGCCAAAGCGAGGTGCATTGATTTTATTCATGTTTGAGCAAGATGAGTGAATAAGAGTTTCCTATGCGTTTAAAATGGTTAGACTTAATTAAGCGTCAAAACAGTTTTGGGCTTAAGGCAAAGATGAGATTTAACATGCTTTTTGAAATTGGATTTCTTAAAGGATCTCATGAAAAGAACTGAGAGTCATATGAGATATGATTGACAAGAGTTGTCTACCTAATTGATTTAATTTTGAGCGGTGCGCCAAAGCGTACTCAAAATTAGATTAAAGCGGGATCTCAACTCATTTAAATTATACTATACATTGGATGTATAAAGAAGGTTGTATAATTTAGTGGGAGTATTTTGTTTTAAAATACATTAATTATCTCTTTAATGAAAACCGGTACTTATTAAATTTTGGAAATTTTTGCATATTTGTAGATAATGACTAATAACACTCAATCAATGTCGTTGCGATCGATCCTTGAGAAGGATAAGCTCGAAGAGAATGGTACCAACTTTATGGATTGGATCCGTAGCATAAGAATCGTTCTTAGGCAAGAAGATAAGTTGTACATTCTCGATGGGCCTCTCCCCGCTGAACCACCGCCTACTGCCCCTAGGGTAGAAAGAGACAATTACAAGAAACATCGTAATGATTCTAGAGATGTAAGTTGTCTCATGCTTGCTGCTATGTGTTCAAAACTCCAACAAAGTTTGGAACATTTGGAAGCCTATGAGATAGGCGTGGAGTTGAGAACCATGTTTCAAGAGCAAGCTAGGCAAGAGAGGTACAAGACCATTGTTGCATTCACTACTAGTAAAATGAATGAAGGGCAACAAGTGAGTCCTCACTTTCTTAAAATGAAAGGTTATGTAGAGTACCTTGAGAAACTTGGCTATCCAATCCCATTGGAGCTAGCCACGGATCTCATTCTTAATTCATTGCCTAAAAGTTATAATCAGTTTGTAATGAATTATAACATGCATGGAATGGATAAGAATCTCTCTGAGTTGCATGGGATGCTCAAAACTGCAGAGATGAAAATTGTGGAGAAAGGTTCTCCCGTGCTCTTGGTTCATGATGGGAAGAAGCCTGGTGCCAAAGGCAGGGGTAAGGCAAAAGTTGTCAAACCCAAGATAAGCAAGGCAAAGGTTGCCAAGGCTTCTGAGGCAAAACCTGATTCACAAAAGGATGCAATCTGTTTCCATTGTCAAGAAATTGGTCATTGGAAACGTAATTGCAAGGCTTTCTTGGAAGAGCAAAAGAAGAAGAAGAGCAGCAAGGCTGCGTCGACTTCAGGTATCTATATGATAGATATTCTCCTTTCTACCACTGATTCTTGGGTATTGGATACCGGATGTGGTTCTCACATTTGTCTAAATGTGCAGGGACTAAAGAATAGGAGACTGCTTAAAGAAGGTGAAGTAGATCTACGTGTGGGAAATGGAGCAAGAGTTGATGCATTAGCCGTAGGGACTTATGAAGTCACTTTACCTTCCGGATTAATTCTTGTTTTGAACAATTGTTATTATGTTCCGGATTTAAGCAGAAATATTATTTCAATTTCTTGTTTGGATAATGAAGGTTTTAAGTTTCTTATTGAGAATAAGAAATTTTCTATTTATTTAAATGATGTGCTTTATGGTATTGCTAATTCATTTAATGGCCTTTATATCTTGGATGTCAAGAATGAAAATAATGTCTATCATGTAAATAAGAAATCTAAACCTAATGATGTAAATCATACTTATTTGTGGCATTGCCGTCTTGGTCATATTAATGAGAAGCGTATCTCAAAACTCCATGGGGACGGACTTTTGGGTTCATGTGACTTAGAGTCATATGATACTTGTGAGTCGTGTCTTCTTGGAAAAATGACTAAGACACCTTTTACCAAGTTGGGTGAAAGGGCAAGCGACTTATTGGGGTTGATACATTCCGATGTATGCGGACCATTAAGTAGCAATGCTTGGGGAGGATTTCAATACTTCATAACCTTCACTGATGATTATAGTAGATTTGGGTATGTTTACCTAATGAAACATAAAAATGAAGCATTTGAGATATTTAGAATATTTCAAAATGAAGTAGAAAAACAACTTGGCAAAAGTATAAAGGCACTTCGATCAGATCGAGGTGGTGAATACTTAAGTCAAGAATTTGACGATCATCTAAAGAATTGTGGAATAGTTTCACAATTGACTCCGCCCGGAACACCACAATGGAATGGTGTGTCTGAGAGGAGAAATCGGACTTTGTTAGACATGGTTCGATCAATGATGAGTCAAGTTGATCTTCCAATATCTTTTTGGGGTTACGCCCTAGAAACCGCTGCTTTCACACTAAATCAAGTTCCAACTAAATCGGTTCCAAAGACTCCATATGAGATGTGGAGTGGAAAGAAACCTAGTTTATCTTTCATGAGGATTTGGGGTTGCGAAGTTTATGTCAAGAGACTTATCTCTGACAAACTAGCACACAAATCTGATAAATGTATTTTCGTGGGATATCCTAAGGAAACTAAAGGATATTACTTTTACAACCGAGAGGACAACAAAGTGTTTGTTGCCCGAACTGGTGTCTTTCTAGAGAAATAGTTTCTCTCCAAAGAAATCAGTGGGAGTAAAATAAATCTTGAAGAAATTCGAGACCCAAAAATAACATTGAACCAATAGTGGAACAAGAACAAGAACCACAAGGAGTTGTGGAACCTGTTCAAAATACACAAGCATCTCGCAGATCTAGTAGGTTACGATCCGAGCCCGAGAGATATGGATTTCTCGTAATGGATAGTAATGAGGTAGAAATCATTGAGAATGATGAACCGTCAACCTACCAAGAGGCGATGTCTTCTCCTGATTCGGACAAGTGGCTTGGAGCCATGGAATCTGAATTGCAATCCATGCAAGACAATCAAGTTTGGAATTTGATTGATGCGCCCGAAGGTGTAAAAACCATAGGATGCAAATGGGTTTTCAAGAAGAAGACTGACATGGATGGGAAGGTGCATACTTACAAAGCTAGGCTTGTAGCGAAGGGTTATAGGCAAGTTCATGGTATTGACTATGATGAGACCTTTTCACCCGTAGCAATGATCAAGTCTATAAGAATTTTACTTGCCATTGCCGCATATCATGACTATGAAATATGGCAGATGGACGTCAAAACCGCTTTCCTGAATGGAAAACTCCAAGAGGATGTGTATATGACACAACCAGAAGTTTTGAACAACATTCTAAGGTATGCAAATTGCAGAGATCCATCTATGGATTGAAGCAAGCTTCTAGGAGTTGGAATCTCCCTTTTGATGAATCGGTCAAAGAGTTTGGTTTCATCAAGAACGAAGATGAGCCTTGTGTATACAAGAAGATTAGTGGGAGCATAGTGCTATTCCTTATTTTATATGTGGATGACATATTGCTCATTGGAAAGGACATTCCTACACTTCAGTCTGTGAAGACTTGGTTAGGAAAGTGCTTCGCAATGAAAGATATATGTGAAGCCGCATATATTCTTGGCATTAAGATCTATAGAGATAGATCAAGGAGGCTACTTGGTTTAAGCCAAAGTACATACATTGACAAGATCATTAGAAGATTCCGTATGGAAAATTCTAAGAGAGGCACCTTGCCTGTGTTACATGGAGTTTCTCTAAGCAAGACTCAATGTCCTAAGACAAACGATGAGCGTGAGAAAATGAATGATGTTCCATATGCTTCGGCAATTGGGTCCATCATGTATGCCATGATTTGTACTAGGCCGGATGTATCTTATGCTTTGAGCATGACAAGTAGATACCAATCCGACCCTGGCGAAAATCACTGGATAGCTGTAAAAGCGATTCTTAAGTACTTGAGAAGAACTAAAGACTCCTTTTTGGTCTATGGAGGAATGGAAGATGATCTCGTTGTAAATACTTACACGGATGCAAGCTTCCAAACCGACAAAGATGATAGCCGATCGCAATCGGGTTTTGTGTTTATGGTAAATGGTGGACCTGTAAGCTGGAAGAGTTCCAAGAAAAGTACAACCGTTGATTCTACAATAGAAGCTGAGTATATTGCTGCATCGGATGCTGCAAAGGAAGCTGTTTGGATTAAGAAGTTCATAACTGAACTTGAAGTGGTTCCTAGTATTGCTAATCAAATAGACCTTTATTGCGATAATAATGGTGCTATTGCTCAAGCAAAGGAACCAAGAGCACATCAAAAATCCAAACACATACTTAGGCGTTTTCATATCATTCGAGAGATCGTTGATAGGGGAGACGTAAATATATGCAAAGTATCGACTGATGACAATGTTGCGGACCCGCTAACAAAGGGACTTCCACAAGCTAAACATGATGGTCATGTTAGGTCCATGGGTATTAGATACATGGGAGATTGGGCCTAGGGCAAGTGGGATATTGTTGGTAGTGGTGCCCTAGGCACGTTTAATAAACGTTGTAATTGTTATCATTTATTTCATATCAATAAAGAGATGTTTTGATTATTATTGTTGTTCATGTTTACTTATAATAATCCCCATCCCTAGTACTTGTTAAGCACTAGTATAATGGCTAAATGATCATGGGATGATCATGTTAGATTTATGGGTACTTGTTTGGAACAAGGTACTGGACATGACCCGCTGTATGAGATTTATGTCATGGTCTATGTCGTACATATATCTCATATTAGTTATGTCATTTGAATCCTTAGACATGAAGTTATTATAGTCTTCCACTTGATGAACATTGTGTTTGACATATTCAAACGCTACCTTAACACGGTAGTTATAAAGGGTATGATTGGCATAATCGGATTCCCATTGGGAAGAATAATAAGCTAAATGGATTTGTCCCTCCACGGAGAGATGTCAAGCTTGGGCCCCTCGAAGGAATGATGTTGATGAAATGTTCGGCCGAACTCAAATGAATTGATTGGATTAATGTCATTTGGATTATCAACATATTCGGAATCGAGAAAGTATTGAACAAAACAAGTTGACTATTTGACCATGACTTGTGTTCAATGACATCGTGGACAAAGGGATTGTGACATATTCTAAAGGAATGCGAACTTGTATCTAGTAATACTATTTGGGTAGGTATGACGGTTTGCTAGAACCTAATCATATCTTATGGAATCATGTTTGAGCCCATTGCCAACTTAGTATAATCCTAGAGGGTCACACACAATAGAACGAATCTAAAATAAAAGGACTATATTGGCATTTAGGGTCGGAGGACTTCCAAGGAATTTTTGGAAAGTTCTGGGTCTCCTGGTCAACCAAGCGGGCGCTTGGGTTGCACCAGGCGGGCGCCTGAACAAGCCGGAAAAGAATTGAACTTTCTGCCCAAACAAGCGGGCGCCTGGGTAGGACCAGGCGGGCGCCCGGTATGCCGATTGGAAAATTCCTAATTCGATTAGGAAAGGTTTTTGGCACAAGTTACCTATTTGGAATAGGTCTTAATTGTGTATAAAACCACCAATTCGGCCAGACCATGTTAACAAGTGCTTTTGTGAGTCTCAAAGAGTTTGAGAAAGATTTTATTTTGTTCTAAGATATCATTGATTGAGGAACAAAATAATTCACAAAATAAATTCCATATAGTTCTTTCTTAAATTGTGAAAGCGTGTTTTACAATTATTGGTCTAGCAACCAAGATCAAAGAAGCTCCTTTGATATTCGTTCGAAGTGTGGATACCGCTAGAGGTGAAAATCATCATCTTCAAAGTTCGTGTTCAAGCTTTGTGATCGTGATCAAGTCTTCAAGTTTCTCCACCAAAGATCAAGAGAAAATTCATAGGCATCAAGGGTTAGTTATTCCTCTATTCATCTTGTTGTATTTGATTTAATCATATGAACGGATCCATGGCTTTGGGTTTTCTTAAAATTTTAATTTCTATATTCCGCTGCGCATGTTACTTGGAAGCCCAACACCACCTAGCTTGATATTCAAATTGAAAGCCTTCTTCCTCAAGACTCAAGTCTTTAACTCCTCTTATAAATAGAGGACTTAGAGAATTGAATAAGGTTGGTGATTTTAGTGCATTAAAGAGAGTTGATTGTTTAGAGCATTCATTGAAGCTCAAACATTCTGTCCAGATAATCATTAGATCATTTATTAGGACATACACTTGTGCACAAACTCATCAACATTGTAAGTATTCCCGAACTAGAGTATTTTAAGGAATACGTTGCTTGAGTTATTCACACAACCACCTGAGTGAGATAAGTTCTCTTGGACTTGCCGCTCAAATACACTTGGTCAGATTTGTATTATGATCCATTAGTGATCTCTAGAATTTAGTCTTTGTATCTAGCAAAGCCGCTCTTGTAATAGACTAGGGATATCTAATAGTGCTCTTAACCCAAATCCAGGTTCTAACCAAACTTGGTAGAGGACGTAGCAGTATTTACACTGTGAACCTCTCCAAATCATTGTGTCCCTTGTTACTTATTTTATCCTTGCCGGTTGGAACTCTATCGCCGGCATATCTTACTTGTTGTTTCTGATTCATTGTAATTTCTATTTACCAACCTCTTGAAACTGTATTGAACTTTTAGAAATCACTTTGTGTTTAAACCAAGCTCTTAAAACCATTTCATACTGATTTTGTGTGAGTTAAACTAAGTCATATCTTCTTCGCTGGGCTTACTGATAATAGTTTGCAAAGTGATAAGTGACTTTGCTTTTATAAAGTGTTTCTTTGAAAAAGTAACCCTTTCGGTCCATGAAGAGGTTTAGGACACACATTGGGCACACGACTCAAACCATATAAGAAAAAGACTCTTTTTTTTTATAAGTCGGAGGGACAGGATCCCTTTTGAGTTTCTAAGAAAAATAATGGAATCATCACACTAGTACTCACGGTCCCATATATTCATCGGATTCCATCACGTTTGTGATTCCTACATATATCGGGATTAAACTAAATTAATGTAGTAAAGCATACATGCGGGGACGTATTTTTTATTTTCGTCCATAATAACCACTTGGGGACGGCTTTTTATTTTGTCCATGATAACCATTTGGCATTTATGTTTTGAAGACATTAGTTTAGGGAAATCTCGGCACATGAAAACCGACTTAGTCACGGAGTGTTAGACCCTAACTAGAATTGTGTTGGCTTGTGCTCGGCTAATGAGAGGCTTAAGGTCACCCCCGACATGTAGTCATGAACTATGCCACGGGCTGAGGTTTACCGCTTCGAAAGAGTCAAGGTCTGGTGGAGCTTGAAACTTCCTAGGATGGGCCTCGATGGGTTTGGGGTTATGAACTTTGTGCGACTCGATAGTGAGCAATTTATAGGAATTTGTGCACGTAGTGTGAGGTCCAACATGTGACAAAACATTTTTTACTTTTTTTATGAAAGAAAAGCAAATAAGCATGTAATTACAACTCTCGAATCACCCGTGTGACCGATAAAAAACACAAAACAATTCAGTTTAAGAGGTCCAAATCAGTCCTTCATGCAGGCAACTGTGCCCACACCCTAATCATTCTGCTCTGTTTTGAAGCTGTTTCTGTTCTGGAAAACCACCCAGAAGCGCGCGCCTCTGGCCTGTATTGTGGGATGCGCGCGCATATGCGCAGAGTCTGTGGGAGGCGTCCGCTTCTGGGTAAACCTATCAGATTGTCATACTTTGGACTCAGGGGATTTCCCTGGTCCTGAATATACATTGTAACCCCTACAGAAATGATTAGTGTAGAGAATAGAAGAAGAATAGGAAGAACATATGGGAGGCGGCCGATTCTGGTCCTTGATGTGGGACGCGCGTGCCTTAGGCCAAGAAGGCCAGAGGCGCACGCTTCCCCCATCAGGAACCAGAATGCCCAAAAAAATATAGACTTTGAACAGAGATGCAAGTTTAACCCTCAAACGTCCCAGCAGAGTCGCCACTGTAGATACCCCGGGAAAAAACCACAACTTGGCTAGAGCGGTGGAAGGATCCTAGGATGTCTAATTTATTTTAATTTGTAGACTCGCCACCTATGTTTTTAGAGGAACATAAGAAAAACCTAATATTTAGCCTAAGTTTGATACGAAAACAGAGATTCTTGTTATGAGGTTCGGAGGTTAGGTTACGAGATGGGAAGTACTTAAACACCCATCTCGCTCAACTAATGTTGGTCTTGCTTGTTCAAAGTCTACATAAAATAAATATTCTTCCTATTCTTAATAATGATAAAGGGGGTGTTTGGAATGTAATGAGATGGCTCCTTGACCAACTTCAATGAAATGAAGCGATCATTGGTGTCATGTCCCAAAATAATTTGGGTGATTGCATATTTGAGTAAAGTAAAAGAAAGAGATGAACTAGAGAAGAAGGAGGAAGATGAACTTTTACCTATGCTTCGAAGGACTTCAAACACTTCTTGGTGAATTACTTGGAAAAACTTTGGAAATGATTTATGTATAGTTTTTGTAGATATAATTTTCGGTCCTTTGAAATGGTGGATTAGGAGGGTTTTTATAGGTGAAAACAAAGTGTTTTTGGTGCCAAAACTCAGTCACCAAGAAATTTTTCCCGGGCAAATCATGTAAAAAATGAGCAAGGGAGAGATTCTTGGACAGAAATATGTAACTGTCGCTCAGAGGCGCACTCTTCCTACCTCGGGGGCAGAAGGCGCGTGCATCTGGCTCCTATGGTCGGAGGCGCGCGCGTTTGGCTCCTATTGTCGGAGGCGCGCGACTCAGAGATGGCCTTTTTGATAGAATGGACTAGAAAGTCAGCCCTGTTATTTAGTTTAGTCCCTGGACTTAACAAAGTCAGTCAGGAACTTAACAGAAGTAACAGAAACTAACGAGAAACACTTAAAATAGGGAGAAACACAAGATCAAGTGTGCAATCGAGGTGAGCGGTCCAAGGCGGGGTGTCTATAGGTACCAATTTTTGGTAAAGATAACTTGACTCTGAAGAGGCGCATGAAGCGTATTGCAAAGCGCGCGCCTAGAGTCCGTGGAGAAGCCTTAGTAGATGAAGCCACAGAATCTAATTAGGCAGATGGCGCAGAAGAAGGCGCAGGTAATACTCTACCAGGTGCAGAAACTGGCGCAAACATTGGCGCAGCTCCTGGCGCAGAAGGTGATAGAGGCAAAGGGATTGCTACTGATGAAGTTGGTTTAAGTGAGGTTGGCAAGGCTAAGCATAAAAGGGTTCAACGAAGTCATGCGCCCAGGGATTTATCAGGAGGTACTATTAACTTTATTGAATGTGGTGGCAGACCACCCAAGCGCCCCAGATCGGATAAGGATGAAGAAAAGGATCTTAAACGCGCTAAGGAAGCTAGTAGGCTTGAAGCGCAAAAGAAGAGGGGTGAGGATTATCAATTGAAACAGGCTGCTGCCTTAGCTCAAAAAGAGAGGAAAAAAGGCGCAGGTTCAAGCGCTGATGTACGCGCACCTGCCCCTTCTGTGCCTCTTCCCCCTCACGTGCCTCCAACAAGATCAACAACTGCAAAGGTCACTATTTCACCCGCTCCATTTCAGAAGTCTACTCCTGCGCCAACCCCTACTCCAACACCGGTTCAACTTACTCCTCAACAATAGCAAGTCAGAGATAGGTTATCTTCTGAACTTTTTGGAGATTTGGAAGAGAAACCAGTTCAGGGGGAGCAAGAGACCCTCAAGAGGTGCAGAACTATCCCTGCACCCCCAGCTCGCATCTCTCCTGCCGCTGTTCCAACCACTTCTTTGGACTCGGTGATTAGAGAAAGATTTGTGGATGCATTTGGTGAATCAAGTACTGACTTTATTCCTTCACCAACTCCGTGCCCTACTCCAGCGCCCCAATCTAGTCATGCGCCTCCTTCTCAGAATTCTGATATGAGTTTAATTATTTCTCTTCTTCAGCAACTCCAGAATGGCCAAGTTCGTATTGAATCTCAATTGGAACTTCAAGCTTCAATGATTGCGAATCAGGCAGATGAGATTGCTGCCATTAAGGGGGAGATGGAGCGCATTGGAGGTGATATAAGGGACAAACATTTCTTGACTCCTCAACAATGAAATGATGCCATTGATTAAATGAATGATTTATTCAAGGCTACCCTTGCTTCCCTTCATGAAAAAATTGATGCAGGCATTAAACTCACTGATGACTAAGATTTCACTGATGCTATAAAATAAGTTGAGGCTAGTGTGGCGTCAGATGTGAGGAAGTTATTTAAGATGGTGGCAGGAGATATCCAGAAACGGTTATATGTGGTGGACAAGCTCAAGGAAGTAAAGAATGAGCTTGAGATTTTAAGAGTTACTACCTATGGCGCAGCAACACCAAAGGCGCCTAAGCCCTCTGCGCCTACTATGAGCGCAGACTCTGGCGCACCTATAGACTTTAGTTCCTTACTTTCAAAGATAGATGTTTTGAAGGAGTTGATTGTCACTCACTTCAGCGCAACGCATTCTAGCGTAGATAGGTGTACGGAAAGGGTTTCTGCTGACATTGTTACAGCGCAAACTGCATTTGAAGCGAACTTACAAGTGTTAGCTAAAAACTTCTCTCAACAGCAGGCCATCACTCAGCGCTCCATTGATGAGTATCAGACTATCAATGATGGGCACTTGCGCTATATCAGAGATGGAATTTCTGATACATTTTCAGCAGTCAACCGATCTTCTCAACTTACAAAGCAAATTCATCGTTCAGTGAGCGAGATTGAAGAAGGATTGAAGGAAGACTCTCCGATGCCTCCCAACCCTTAGTTTCTATTTTTTATTGTAAGTTGTTAGAACTTTTTGATGTTAGAAACTTTTGTGCTTAAATGTTTTAGCACCTTTTATCTTTGTTCTGTTGAATACTTGTAATCGTCAACTCTTATATTTCAAGTATTGATGAGAACAATGCATCACATTTCTCAAACCTTGTTCATTCAAACTTCTTGTTTGTAGAGCAATGAATGTTTTGTTTAAAATCATATGCATTATATTTGAATTGTTTCATATTTTCATGCATTGAGTTTAAACTTTGTTTAAACACATTTCAAAACTAAAACTCATACATTTTGAATGTGCTAACTGTTATTTCTATCTTTCCATTTGTAATGATTTATCTTTATTGGAATAGATTAGAAATCTCTATCTTGGACTAGTGTGTGCATTAACTTGAGACATGATTTACCAATTTCATTTATTTGGACATGTTATTATCAAGTATAATGTTTGTCCCTGATATAGTAGGTAATGGCATCAATCAAATAGGGGGAGATTGTTGGGTATGCCCACTTATATCTCAATATTTAATGTATAGGATTAATTAGATTTGATTGATCTATTACCTAAGTGTAGATATCTCGGGAGAGCCCACTGCTTGGCTAGAGCGGTGGAAGGATCCTAGGATGTCTATTCGTGTTTTAATTGTAGAGTCGCCACCTATGTTTTAGAGGAACATAAGAAAAACCTAATATTTAGCCTAAGTTTGATACGAAAACAGAGATTCTTGTTATGAGGTTCGGGGGTTAGGTTACGAGATGGGAAGTACTTAAACACCCATCCCGCCCGACTAATGTCGGTCTTGCTTGCTCAAAATCTACATAATCAAAATGTTCTTCCTATTCTTCGATGATGATAAAAGGGGTTAAAAAAAAAGGGGGTTTTGGAATGTATGGAGATGGCTCCTTGACTAGCTTCAGTGAAGTGAAGTAGTCGTTGGTGTCATGTCCCAAAATGATTTGAGATGATTGCACGTTTGATTAAAGTAAAAGAGAGAAGAAGGAGAAAGATGAACTTTTACCTATGCTTCAAGGACCTTCAAATGCTTCTTAGAGAACTTCTTGTGAAATGCCTTGGAAGTATTTTTGTGTAGAGTTTTCTTGTTCAAAAAAGAGAGTCTTTCTTTTTAAGAGTGCTAAAAAGAGTCCTTTGAAATGGTGGAGAAGAGGGGTTTTTGTAGTTGTAAAAGAGATGTTTTTGGTGCCAAAACTCAGTCACCAAGAAATCTTTCCTGGGCAAAATCATGTAAAGTGAGCAAGGGAGGGATTCTTGGTCAGAAATCTGTAACTGACGCCCAGAGGCGCGCGCTTCCCACCTTGGGTGTGGAAGGCGCGCGCTTCTGGCTCCTATGGTCGGAGGCGCCCGACTCAGTGAAGGCTTTTTTGACAGAATGGACTAGAAAGTTAGCCCTGTTATTCAGTTTAGTCCCTGGACTTAACGGGGTCAGTCAGGAATTTAACGGAAGTAACAGGAACTGACAAAAAACACTTAAAAGAGGGAGAAACACAAAATCTACCGTGCAATCGGGGTGAGCGGTCTAAGGCGGGGTGTCTACAGAGCCCCTCGACGGTGTGGATTGCGAAGCAAAATGCGCCGACGAAAGAAAAGACATCCGCCGAGGACATCACCAAGAAAAATCAAATACTAGATGAAAGCAGGAATTTGAAATTGCGAGAGAGAGGTGCGCTCCCTGTGTGAGCGGCTTTTGATAGAGGGGGTGACATGATCTGTTTGTGAATCCGCCGGTTGAATCTGTTGGATGAATCCGTTAGTGGAACCTCGTAGGCGAATCCATTAGTGAATCCGTTTGATGAATCCGTTAGCAAATGCTTTTGATGAATCCATTAGTGAATCCCTTGAATGAGTCCGTTGGTGAACCCTTGTTGACGAATCTGTTAGTGAATCCTTGAATGAGTTCGTTGGTGAACCTTTGAATGAGGCCGTTAGTGAACCTTTGAATGAGGTCGTTAGTGAACCTTTGCATGAGGCCGTTAGTAAACCTTTGTTGACGAATCCGTTAGTGAATCCTTGAATGAGGCCATTAGTAAACCTTTGCATAAGTCCGTTAGTGAACCTTTGAATGAGGCCGTTAGTGAACCCTTGCATGAGGCCGTTAGTGAACCTTTGTTGACGAATCCGTTAGTGAATCCTTGAATGAGTCCGTTTGTCACGACCCGAAATCTAGGCTCTATTTTATTAGTAATTAAATGATTATTATTTAATTATTTGCTTATTTATTTATTTAAATTATTATTTATTTAAATAATTATGTGTGCAATTCATGTGTCATAATAATTATGCCTAGCATTTTATTCGAGTTATTTGGGCTAGTGTGGAAGTGTTGAGTCTTAATTGTTAGTCGGGAGTGTAAGTAATTGTGCTAGTTAGTGGGGGAAGGGGGGCTAGGTGTAACATTTCAATCTTCATCTTCTCCCTACTCACCTCCCTCACCCTACTCTTTCACCCTCACACTCCACCTCCATCCCTCTCTCCCATCTCTCTTTCCTCCCTTAGAAGAAAAAGGGGTAAGTTTCATCTTCTTCCTTCTCTCTTCATTTACTCCTTCTTCCTCTTGTAATCTCTCATTTCTTAAAACGTGAAATGTGTTTAGATCGTCGATAGGATCGTAGGAAGCCAAAAAGAATTGAATTCCGTCAACTTTCATTATTTTCAAGTAAGTTACTTTTCCCCCATTTTTGCTAAAAATGTTCATTCCATGCTTAGATGATACTATAATTACCATTTCTTGCTTCTTTGGTTGATTTTGAGATGATTTGCATTTTATCCCATTTTGTGAAGTTTTGATGTTTGAATCATCCCTTAGATTGAGTGGTCTAATTGATGTTCTATGAGTTGTTTTAGGTGTATAGGGTGTTTGGATACCTTAGTATACCTATTGAAAGCATTGGGTTTGAGTTATGTTGTTTGGGTGGAAAATTTGGGAGAAACCCAGTTGGTTTTGGCCGTTTTCCGGCGACCTGGGTGCGTGGGCGACCACCCATGATGGGTTTGGGCGACCGCCCATGAGATCAGTTGATCCGGAAGAATTTGAACAAAGCGAGTAGACGATCGCCGACTTTTGGGTTGGGCGACCGCCCAGGAAGTCAGTTGGTTTTGGGATTGGGGTTGGGTTTTGGGCGACTGCCCAGACTGGATATGGGCGACCGCCCATACCAGCTATTCTGAGTCTCTTTGTTTTTGAATTGTTTTAAGGTCCAAGCCCGATCTAGGCTCGAAGTATCACCCTAGTTGACTTAAGTTAATGTTGTGGAACACTTATTTAAGTGGAATTGATTCTTTTGTGAATAAATGTGTTATGAAATTTATTTAAGTACCGTTTTGGGAATGTTGGGCATCTTTGATGTGCTGTTTATATTGGTTTACCTTTGTGGTGATTTAATTGGATTGGTTCCCTACTTTGGAACCTTAAGTTGTTTATCCATGCTAAATTATTATTACTTAGCATTTATTTGGAAGCCCAGCTGGCATATTTGTTGCATCGGGCGATGGGAGAGATTATAATGGCAAAGCCAAGTCCATTATAATGTTGACCATTGTTTTTCCCCCTTCTATACCCTTTTCCAGATTGGCCTTGGAAAAGTTAAGTTAGCTTCCTTTGTGAATGTATCTAGCTACCGGGCATGACTTTGTGTCATGGTCCTTGTCCTTTGTGACACTTTTATGGTTATTGGTTCCGGTACCGGGGGTTTCTCTTCGGCTTTCATGCTATTATGAAGATGATGATTTGTTGATTATTGAAGCTGCGCAGCGATCCTTTATTTGGATGTACCGGTTTGGAAAACCTTGGCTATATCCTTTGTTATGTGTTTATTTCCGCTGCTATCTGTTATGTGATAAATGCTATGTGTTACGTGATATTTATTATTGCTTATCGCTTCGTGCATCATAGCATGTCATGTAGTTGCATTAGTAACATATTGAGATTTATCTCACCCCCTTTCTTTTTATCTTTGTTTTTCCTTAACCCCCCCCAGGTGCTAAGGATTTGTCTCGCTGATCACGAGAAAGAGGACGTCGAGTGTGGATATATTCTTTTGAGGAAGGTTGTTATAGGTTGGTTTACATTATATAAATGTGTAACCTTTTGGGATATTTGTACCAAACATTGACGTCATTAGGATTTGTGTATTTTGTAACTTTGGTGTATAAGCTTATGGAGTTTATACTAGTTTTACCTTGTTGTTCAAGTTGATTTTCAAAACCTTGTGTTATCACCTTTTGGTATCAAATGGAATTTTTATCTTCGGTATTTCACAGTTTTGGTTTTAGAGTCGACGTCCAGATCGCGGTCTCGGGCCCGCGGGGTCCGGGGTCGCGACAGTTGGTATCAGAGCCTATGGTTTGGCTCTAAGTATAAGTCTAGGTGGACTAGTATGACCTAGGTGGGTAGTTGTGTTCGGAGTGAGTAACGGTTGATGTCTTATGCAGGTAATTACTCGCAATGTCTGGAAGAAGAAACAGAGGAGGTACTAGTGGGGCACAGAATCAGAATGACACAAGGGAAGAAGCCCGTGCCATGATTCAAGGCATGTTCGAGGCGGCCATGAAGGCCATACATGATCAAGGTCCGAGGGTAGAACCAGCACCACCCCGCTATGGATTGGAGCAATTTCTGAAGTTGAAACCGGTTGAATTCAATGGGGAACCCGATGTAAGGAAAGCTGAGTTATGGATTGAGTCGATGGAGAAGATTTATGATGTATTTAGGTGCACGGAAGAGGACAAGATCCGGTTCGCGGCTTATAAACTTGTGGGAGCCGCCGAGCATTGGTGGAAGGGTGTTAAAGCTAGTTGGGACGTTACTCACACGGTTTATGCATGGGAGTTGTTTGTGCGCAAATTCAAGGAGCATTTCATTCCGGTTGTTGATCAAAACCGAAAGGAGATCGAGCTACTCAACCTGGAGCAAGGTGTGTTTTCTATAGCACAATACTCGGCTAGGTTCATAGAATTAGCCCGGTATTGCGACTATTTGGTGAGGACCGAGGAACAAAAGGCTATGAGATTCATTCGGGGATTGAAGACCTCCATCCGTAATCAACTTATTGCTCAACGGATTGTGACATTCCAAGATGCGGTGGACCGAGCCTATTTGATAGAGCAAGATATTGGGGAACATAAGAGGAAGACCGAGGTGGCCAACCCGAGTAAGCAAAGAGCACGAATCAAACCACAACACCGTTTTGACAACCGAGGTAACCCGGGAGCATCATTTCAGTTTAAGGGGCAAACCTCACCGAGGAATCCGGGTACTACTCCGGGGATTCAGAATAGGAAGCCTTGTACCTTTTGTCAGAAGGTAGGCCATTCGGAGGATAAGTGTTGGAAAAAGCAAGGCAAGTGTACCAATTGTGGTGAAATGGGGCACTTTGCGAGAGAGTGCACGAGGTACCGAGGTCAAGCATCCGGGTCAGGAGTTGGTACTAATCAGGGTCAGAAAAGGGATGCCGCTGGGAAGCCCAAAGTTCCAGGGAAGGTTTATGCCATGAATCAACAACACGCTACCGATGATCCATCCGTTATTGGAGGTATTGTTTCTGTGTCTAATGTGAGCGCACGAGCATTAGTAGATCCAGAATCATCTCATTCATACATTTCTGTGCAATTTGCTTCCATGTTAAATGCTGCATTCGAGTCTTTTACCGTATGTGCTAGAGGTGTCGACCCTTATAGGAGATGCTTGATTTCTGATCGAGTCTTTCGTGCTTGTGACGTCGTTATTTGTGGTCGAGTCCTTTATGCGGATTTGGTAGTTATTCCTATCCAAGACTTTGATGTCATTTTGGGTATGGATTGGTTGAGCAAGTTTCATGCTTCCGTTGATTGCCGTAAGAAAACTGTTACTTTTTCTATTCCCGATGTGCCTAAATTTGTGTTTGAGGCTAGTCCTCTGTGTAGAAAGGTTCGCTTAATTTCTTTTATGAAAGCGAGAAAATTATTGTATAGTGGTTGTGAGGGGTATTTGGCTAGTGTTCTTGATACTAGGAAGGAATCCCCTAGTTTTGATAGTGTTCGGTTAGTCCGGGAATTTCCCGATGTTTTCTCTACCGAGTATGATATGCCGCCCGATCGTGAGATTGAGTTTTGTATAGATCTTTTGTCGGGTACGGCTCCGATTTCGAAAGCACCTTATAGGTTAGCTCCCGCAGAGTTGAAGGAATTAAAGGTCTAATTGCAAGAGTTGCTGAATCGAGGGTTTATCCGCCCTAGTGTTTCCCCGTGGGGAGCACCGGTTTTATTCGTGCGGAAGAAAGACGGTTCCTTGAGATTGTGTATAGATTACCGGAAGTTGAATCAGGTTACGGTGAAGAATAAGTATCCTCTACCGCACATCGATGATTTATTTGATCAGCTTCAAGGGTCCGTGGTTTTCTCTAAACTTGATTTGAGGAGTGGGTACCATCAGTTGAAGGTTCGATCGGAGGATATTCCGAAGACTGCTTTTCGCACTCGGTATGGTCATTACGAGTTCTTGGTTATGCCGTTTGGGTTGACTAACGCGCCGGCCGTGTTTATGGATTTGATGAACCGAGTTTTCCATCCTTATCTTGATTCGTTCGTGGTGGTCTTTATTGATGATATTCTCGTCTATTCTAAGTCTCGAGAGGAGCACGAGCAGCACTTGAGGACAGTTTTATCCATTCTTGCGAGGGAGAAATTATTTGCGAAGTTCAGTAAATGCGAATTTTGGCTCGAGAAGGTGTCATTTCTGGGTCATGTGATTTTGAAAGATGGGATTTCGGTAGATCCTTCGAAGATTGAAGCCATAGTGGATTGGAAGAGACCCGAATCAGTGACAGAGATTAGAAGCTTTCTGGGTTTAGCCGGTTATTACCGAAGATTTATTGAAGGGTTTTCGAGGATTGCTACTCCGATGACTCAGTTGACCTGGAAGAATGTTCCGTTTATGCGGACCGAGAAATGTGACAAGAGTTTCGAGGAATTGAAGAAGAGGTTGACTACCGCACCGATCTTGACCTTGCCTAATGGGAGCGATGGCCTAGTGATTTACAGTGATGCTTCGAAAGAGGGCTTGGGTTGTGTGTTGATGCAGAATGGGAAAGTAATTGCTTATGCTTTGAGGAAGTTGACCCCGAGTGAACAGAATTACCCGACTCATGATATGGAATTGGCGGCGATAGTCTTTGCGTTGCACAAGTGGAAGCACTACCTTTATGGGGCGAAGTTTGAGATTTTTACCGATCACAAGAGTTTGAAGTACCTATTCTCTCAGAAGGAATTGAACAACCGACAGCGCCGATGGATGGAATTGTTGAAGGATTATGATTGCACGATTTCTTATCATCCGGGGAAGGCGAATGTGGTAGCCGATGCGATTAGTAGAAAGTCTTATGTGGCTTCGATGATGGTTCGAGAATGGAAAATGCTTGAGGATGTTCGAGATTGGTCTCCTCGTGAATCGAGACATGGGGCTATTTTTGCGAATATTAGGGTGTCTCCGACCCTAATTCAGAGGATAAAGGAAGCTCAGAAAGAAGATCCCGAGTTGGTGAAAATAATGGGTAAACTGAAAGAGAAGAACTTCGAGGATTTTTCTATTAGCCCGGTGGGAGTGTTGACTTTCCGTGGAAGATTGTGTGTTCCGGATGTTGATGGAATTAAACAGAGAGTTCTTGATGAGGGTCACAAATCGAGGTATACTATTCATCCGGGTAGTACGAAGATGTATCAGGATTTGAAGCAACAATTTTGGTGGATTAATATGAAGAGGGAAATAGCCGAGTATGTATCGAGGTGTTTAACTTGTCAGCAGGTCAAAGCCGAGCATCAGAGACCCACGGGATTACTTCAGCCATTAGATATTCCCGAGTGGAAATGGGAGCATGTGACTATGGATTTCGTTACGGGACTACCTCGTACCCGTAGGAAGTATGACAGTGTTTGGGTAATAGTGGATAGATTGACCAAGAGTGCCCATTTCTTGCCTATTGACATCAGATATTCGATGGAGAAGCTTGCGACCCTTTATATTGATGAGATCGTTAGATTGCATGGGGTTCCGGTTAGCATTGTGTCAGATCGAGACCCGAGGTTTACTTCTAGATTCTGGAAGGCGTTTCAGGAAGCTTTGGGTACAGATTTGCGATTCAGTACAGCTTTTCATCCTCAGACAGACGGTCAATCCGAGAGGACTATTCAGATTTTGGAGGATATGTTGCGAGCGTGTTCGATAGACTTCTCTGATTCTTGGGATTCGCACCTACCGTTAGTGGAGTTCTCTTACAACAACAGTTATCAAGCTAGTATCGAGATGGCACCGTTTGAGGCCTTGTATGGAAGGAAATGTAGATCGCCTATTTGTTGGGATGAGGTTGGTGAAGCAAAAGTTGTGGGTATTGATTTCCTTCGGGATTCGGTTGAGAAAGTTAGAGTTATCCGGGATAGATTGAAGACAGCCCAGAGTCGACATAAGAGCTATGCAGATAACCGAAGGCGAGATCTTAGTTTTCAGACCAGTGATTTGGTGTTCTTGAAAGTGTCTCCGAAGGTGGGTATTCGTAGGTTTGGGAAGAAAGGCAAATTGGCTCCGAGGTTTATTGGCCCGTTTGAGATTTTGGGAAAGGTTGTACTTCTAGCGTATCGTCTCGCGTTACCGTCATCTTTAGACCGGTTGCACAACGTCTTTCACGTTTCTATGCTTCGGAAGTACGTTCATGATCCATCTCACGTGTTACTGAGGATACCGGAGGATATTGAGCCCGATATGACTTATGAGGAACGACCGGTTCGGATCCTAGATTCTAAAGTCCAAGAGTTGAGGAGCAAAAGTATTGCGTTGGTTCGAGTTCTTTGGAGGAATCATAATATCGAGGAGTCGACGTGGGAGCTTCGAGATGAGATCGAGAGGAAATTTCCGTGGCTTTTTGTTTAAGGTAAGTCTCGTTAAAATTCGGGTCGAATTTTCTTTAAGGGGGAGTGAATGTCACGACCCGAAATCTAGGCTCTATTTTATTAGTAATTAAATGATTATTATTTAATTATTTGCTTATTTATTTATTTAAATTATTATTTATTTAAATAATTATGTGTGCAATTCATGTGTCATAATAATTATGCCTAGCATTTTATTCGAGTTATTTGGGCTAGTGTAGAAGTGTTGAGTCTTAATTGTTAGTCGGGAGTGTAAGTAATTGTGCTAGTTAGTGGGGGAAGGGGGGCTAGGTGTAACATTTCAATCTTCATCTTCTCCCTACTCACCTCCCTCACCCTACTCTTTGACCCTCACACTCCACCTCCATCCCTCTCTCCCAGCTCTCTCTCCTCCCTTAGAAGAAAAAGGGGTAAGTTTCATCTTCTTCTTTCTCTCTTCATTTACTCCTTCTTCCTATTGTAATCTCTCATTTCTTAAAACGTGAAATGTGTTTAGATCGTCGATAGGATCGTAGGAAGCCAAAAAGAATTGAATTCCGTCAACTTTCATTATTTTCAAGTAAGTTACTTTTCCCCCATTTTTGCTAAAAATGTTCATTCCATGCTTAGATGATACTATAATTACCATTTCTTGCTTCTTTGGTTGATTTTGAGATGATTTGCATTTTATCCCATTTTGTGAAGTTTTGATGTTTGAATCATCCCTTAGATTGAGTGGTCTAATTGATGTTCTATGAGTTGTTTTAGGTGTATAGGGTGTTTGGATACCTTAGTATACCTATTGAAAGCATTGGGTTTGAGTTATGTTGTTTGGGTGGAAAATTTGGGAGAAACCTAGTTGGTTTTGGCCGTTTTCCGGTGACCTGGGTGCGTGGGCGACCGCCCATGATGGGTTTGGGCGACCGCCCATGAGATCAGTTGATCCGGAAGAATTTGAACAAAGCGAGTAGGCGATCGCCCACTTTTGGGTTGGGCGACCGCCCAGGAAGTCAGTTGGTTTTGGGCTTGGGGTTGGGTTTTGGCGACCGCCCAGACTGGATATGGGCGACCGCCCATACCAGCTATTCTGAGTCTCTTTGTTTTTGAATTGTTTTAAGGTCCAAGCCCGATCTAGGCTCGAAGTATCACCCTAGTTGACTTAAGTTAATGTTGTGGAACACTTATTTAAGTGGAATTGATTCTTTTGTGAGTAAATGTGTTATGAAATTTATTTAAGTACCGTTTTGGGAATGTTGGGCATCTTTGATGTGCTGTTTATATTGGTTTACCTTTCTGGTGATTTAATTGGATTGGTTCCCTACTTTGGAACCTTAAGTTGTTTATCCATGCTAAATTATTATTACTTAGCATTTATTTGGAAGCCCAGCTGGCATATTTGTTGCATCGGGCGATGGGAGAGATTATAATGGCAAAGCCAAGTCCATTATAATGTTGACCATTGTTTTGCCCTCTTCTATACCCTTTTCCAGATTGGCCTTGGAAAAGTTAAGTTAGCTTCCTTTGTGAATGTATCTAGCTACCGGGCATGACTTTGTGTCATGGTCCTTGTCCTTTGTGACACTTTTATGGTTATTGGTTCCGGTACCGGGGGTTTCTCTTCGGCTTTCATGCTATTATGAAGATGATGATTTGTTGATTATTGAAGCTGCGCAGCGATCCTTTATTTGGATGTACCGGTTTGGAAAACCTTGGCTATATCCTTTGTTATGTGTTTATTTCCGCTGCTATCTGTTATGTGATAAATGCTATGTGTTACGTGATATTTATTATTGCTTATCGCTTCGTGCATCATAGCATGTCATGTAGTTGCATTAGTAACTTATTGAGATTTATCTCACCCCCTTTCTTTTTATCTTTGTTTTTCCTTAACCCCCCCCCCAGGTGCTAAGGATTAGTCTCGCTGATCACGAGAAAGAGGACGTCGAGTGTGGATATATTCTTTTGGGGAAGGTTGTTATAGGTTGGTTTACATTATATAAATGTGTAACCTTTTGGGATATTTGTACCAAACATTGACGTCATTAGGATTTGTGTATTTTGTAACTTTGGTGTATAAGCTTATGGAGTTTATACTAGTTTTACCTTGTTGTTCAAGTTGATTTTCAAAACCTTGTGTTATCACCTTTTGGTATCAAATGGAATTTTTATCTTCGGTATTTCACAGTTTTGGTTTTAGAGTTGACGTCCAGATCGCGGTCTCGGGCCCGCGGGGTCCGGGGTCGCGACACCGTTGGTAAACCCTTATTGACGAATCCGTTAGTAAATCTGTCATGTTTGCTTGAGAAGTGGTGATTTCAGTGGATCCCTGTGGACCGAATTGCTGCTTGTAGCTTCATTTGATGTTGACTTTTCCCGAGGTGCGGGCACAGTTGTCTGCGGGCCGAAAAGAAGGTTTTCCCTTTAGCGAGGAAAATGTCGAGATTGACTTCGATTAAAAAAGAAAGACACAACCTACTTTCAGTGGAAGTTTCTATCTAATTCTAATTTAGACGTGCCTTAGGGGCGTACCAAATTAATGTGTGTCCAACTGTGTCACCAAGGGGTGGAGATTCCTACTGATTTCGGGAGCGTTTAGGTTTTTTTGTTTCTGCATGATTTCTTCTTCTAACAAGGGCCATTTAAGGCGTTTCTAGAATGGGAGGCGGGCGCCTTTGCTAGTGACTATGGGATGCGCGCGCCGGCCATATGAGTGACGGGAGGCGCGTGCTTCTGGGGAGCGAATTTTGGGGCTTGACATTTACTGGCCAAAAGATCCCCAACAGCAATAATATCAGCCTCTGTTCGAGGCTATTCTCCCAACAGCTATTTTCTGTCATTCTTGAACATTCTTTCTTTGCTCAATTTTGCTTGTAATCAACATTCTCCATGGCTTCCAATTCTTTTGTCCTTGATGCCAAGGTTGTTGGTGAGTATGAGAAGGATTTTTCGACCTCCGTGTACTCTTTCAAGACCCATCCCAAGAAAGCTTTCATCAAAGATTTTGGTTTTCGAATTCTTTTTACACTTCAGACTTTGAAGCCGGATTGGGGTTTGTTGAAGGCCGCTGTAGCCTTTTGGGATTGTGACAACCACACTTTCAACTTTTCGGCGAATGAAATGGTGCCGACTGTTGATGACTTCGGTGCCATTCTTGGTATGCCACTGGTGGGTCAAATTGCCGTCCCCAAACATCATCGCGGAGTGATCGATTCTTGGTCTGACTTATTGAACCTTCCCAGTGGATATGTGAGGAAGATGTTGCATGGCACCGTGGTAGATATAACTGAGTTGCCAATGTTCTTCAGCTTGCATTCGGAGGAACCGACGATTCAGTCCCTCAAGAGGAATGCTATGGCGGTTTGCCTTTTCGGCGAGGTTCTGTTCGTTGCACCTTTTGGGACAGCGGACGCACAGTTGGCTGAGATAATCTTGCAGGCAAAAGAGCAACAGTTTAATGTAATTCCTCTTATAGTGGGAGAAACTCTGCATGGCCTTGATGAGCTGCATCTGACAGGTGAGATGCGTCGGGGAAGCCCCTTGCTATTGACCATATGGCTTCGAGAGCATTTCAGGATTTATTCTCCGGATGGCGACATGTCTCCTTTTGCTGTTCATAGGAGAAAATTGCTGGTCCGAGACTTAACCGAGGATAGTTGGAAAAAAATCTTTGCTTCTCAGGCATCGACCGACATTGAGTGGTGTCCTCCTTCTTGGGGTCTTCGTCCCTTTATGGAATGGACCTGGGGTTTTGAGCATGTGGTCTTACTCGGCTTGAGAGACTCTTCATTTTACTATCCGGAGCGGGTTTTGAGGCAGTTCGGTCGCCAACAAATTATCCCTTTCCTTAGGAGCGGGGTGTTTCATCCAGTCTCATATATGGGTCCGAACTTTTCATCGGAGCTTCAGTCAGCTTGGGGAGATGACCGCTATCGGTGGGCTTCTGCCCCCATTTACCAGGGTAGTATCTTTTTTCCCGAAAGTTATTTGGACTATCTGTTTGGCACTCTTTACCGCGGCATTACTTGGGTTGACGTGCTTCGCGCTGAGCTGTTAGGAAAAGACTTTGAGCCTAGCAGTGCTTTGCGGTATAAGGAAGCTGCTGCTGATTCGCACAATATTTTGGCTGACCCTTTCAGTACCCCTTTGGATAGCTTCTATGCTCGGAGGCGCGTCGCTGTGCAGAAGGTTTCGGTCCACCTCAGTGTTCCTAGGCCTCCCAAGAAGAATAGGATTGAGAGCCGTTTGGGTGGCCCTTCAAAGGCTAAGAGAAAATTAGATTTTTCCTAGTACCCCAAGATTGCAATTAAATAGACCACTTGTTTAGGATTTAATGTTTTAATGTTTTTTATTGCTCAACATCATCCGTTGTAATAGCCAAATTAATTCAAGAGATGAATAAAAATTGCAATTTGTTATGACTTGATTGGGTAAAAATTTATGTTTTAGACCGCACCCGAAGGTTGCCTACGTTCCTCTTGCAGAGAGGCTCAGGTCTCCGTAGTTCAAACAAATGAAGACCATTTTTTTTTTGTGTGCACCCTGTTTTTTGCCTAGATTTCCCTTTCGAGTTTTCAATCTAGCGGCCTTCTTTTTTGCACATGCTCTAATTTTTGCCTAGGCCGCCCTTGCGGGTTTTCAACCTAGCGAGCGTTTTTTTTTTTTAATGGTCTTTATTTGTTAAGCGTAGAACTTTTTGAGCTTGTCGAGGTTAACCTCCTTTGGCAATTGATCACCATCCAAGTCTACGAGTCGGACTGCACCGCCGCTTAGTATCTTCTTGACCACGTAGGGACCGATCCATCGAGGTCCCCACTTCCCAAGGGGATTCATGGCATTGGGAGGATGTTGTCTTAGGACAAAATCTCCCACTTTGATATTTCGAGGCCTCACCTTTTTGTTGAAAGCCCTTTCCATTCTTTGTTGGTAAGCCCTTGTGCGCTCGAACGTTCTTAATCTATTTTCGTCAAGTAGGGCTAGTTTCTCGTACCGACTTTGCATCGAATCAACCTCGTTGACTTGGTTCTCGAGTAAGACCCGTAGAGAAGGAACCTCGAGTTCGACCGGGAGTACAGCTTCAGAACCATAAACCAATGAGTAAGGAGTTTCTCCCGTTGCTGACCGCATTGATGTGCCATAGCCCCATAATGCTAGTGGTAATTTCTCGGGCCAATCCCTTCCCATTGAAGACATTTTTCGTATGATGACTTCGATTGTCTTATTTGTTGCTTCAACCACTCCATTGGCTTGGGGGCGGTACGGGGATGACTTGTGCTTGGTAATTTTGTAGTTAACCAAAACCGCATCCATTTCTTT
Source organism: Campanula takesimana (assembly GCA_026119855.1). Taxonomy (NCBI): domain Eukaryota; kingdom Viridiplantae; phylum Streptophyta; class Magnoliopsida; order Asterales; family Campanulaceae; genus Campanula; species Campanula takesimana. Next base: position 150,970 of record JAOWBW010001410.1, read on the forward strand.
CTCGAAGTGAGAGCCATTGTCGGAGATGATCTCATGGGTGATACCATATCGGCACATAATATTGTTCTTCACGAATTCGGCCACTTTCTTGGTGTTGAGAACTCGGTAAGCTTGTGCTTCGACCCATTTTGTGAAATAGTCTACGGCCACTAGGATGAATGACTATCCGTTGCTCCCCGTAGGATGGACTTTTCCGATGATATCTATGCCCCAACAAGTGAATGGCCAAGGTGTGGTCATGTTACACAGTTGTGAAGGCGGAGCATGTTGTAGATTAGCATGGAACTGGCACTTGGCACATTTCTTGACTTTCTCGATGCAGTCTATTTCCATTGTAGTCCAATAGTAGCCAATACGAAGTATCTTCTTGGCTAACATAATCTCATTCATGTGGGGTCCACACTCGCCTTTATGGACTTCGTGCATGATTTCTTGAGCTTCTGAGTCGTTTGCACATAAAAGATTGATCCCTTGATGATGTCTCTTATAGACTCGGTTTCCAATCAACACATATCTGGTAGCTAGCTTCTGTAGTGCCACTCGAGATTTCCCATTGCTATTGTCGGGGAAGGTGCCGTTGTTGAGAAAGTTCATGATGTCAGTGTACCACGGGGGGTTATCTTGGACTTCATTGATCTCAATGTTCATGCAGTATGCCGGACTGGTCCTCCTTGAAATTTTGAAGGGTTTCACCATTTTTCCTTTGGGCATCTCAACCAGTGAGGCTATAGTATCCAAAGCATCGGCAAAGCGATTCTTGTCCCTTGGCAAATAAGTGAACGTGATGTCTTGGAACTGTTCGACTAATTCCTTGAGGTTTCAACTGAACTGTTGAAGGTCGGGTCTTGAATTTTCCATTTACCCGATGTTTGGTTGATAAGGAGCAAGGAGTCACCGAATACTTCTAGTTCTGTGACATTTCTTTCTAGAGCTTCTTCTAGCCCCACTATGCATGCCTCATATTCGGCAATGTTGTTGGTAGCTTCGAATTCGAGATGGATGGCAATTGGAATGTAGATGTCCTTTGGATCGACAAGTAACATTCCTATCCCAAAACCATGTTTATTGGCGGTGCCATCGAAAAAAAGTTGCCACTTATTTTCCACGGTTGTAGTGCAAACCAAGTGCTCGTCGGGAAACTGTAAGTCTTCCCCCTTCACTTCGTCACACGGAAATTCAGCAAGGTGATCACTGAACACTTTCCCCCTGATGGATTTGAGTGTGACGTAAGTGATGTCATAGACGGCGAGCATGAAGTACCATTTGGCTATCCTTGTCGACATGAAAGGCTTCTCGAAGATGTAGCGGAGCGGGTCCACTTTTGCTACTAGCTTGATCGGAAAGGCTTCCATGTAATGTTTGAGCTTTTGAGTAACCCAAACCAGTGCTGCACATGACTTCTCTAAGACAGAGTAGTTCTTTTCGCCTCCTTGAAATCGGCGACTGACAAAGTAAATGGCATTCTCCTTTGTGGAGTCTCGTTGCTCTTGTGCTAGCATAGCCCCAAGGGCTTCATCGTTCACTGTGAGGTAGAGCAGGAGAGGCTTCTCCTTGTGAGGTGGAACCAAGACTGGAGGGCATTTCAAGTAATGCTCACTTGGTCAAAAGCTTCTTGGCAAGTGTCATTCCATTCTAGAGCCACATTCTTCTTGAGTAGCTTGAAGATTGGCTCACACATGGAAGTAAGCTGGTGCACAAACCGACTGATGTACTAAAGTTTGCCCATGAAACCTTTGATTTCATTTTGTGTCTTGGGAGGAGGCATATCGATGATCGCCTTGATTTTTGAGGGATCTGCTTCAATTCCCCTCTCGGTAACCATGTAGCCCAGGACTTTGCCTCGGATAACCCCAAAAGTGCACTTTGCGGGATTAAGCCTCATCTTGTGTTGACGAAGCCTTTCGAAGAACTTACGGAGATCGATCAAATGTTGACCGTCGGTCCCTTTTGAGTGGATGATCATGTCGCTGTAGATACCCCGGGGAACCACGGCTTGGCTAGAGCGCGTGAATTACCTAGGATGTCTACTCGATTTTAAGAGTCGCCACCCACGTTTTAGAGGAACGCAAGAAAACCTAAGAAAATAGCCTTTTATTGATTACGAAACCAAAGATTCTTGAGATGAGGGGTTCGGGGGTTAGGCGACGGAGTGGGAAGTACTTAAACACCCACTCCGCCCCGCTTACGCAGGTCTTGCTACTTTTGGTATTCTTATATTTACATGTCCTTCAATTGATAAAATATGCTAACAACTACAAAGTAAAGATAAGGGGAAAATGAAAGCTAAATGATTTTATTGATTGAGTGTCTAATGGTTACATGTTGAATATTTTCTAAACAATTACATTAAGAGATGAAATAGAATTAAATTAATGTTGGAATGTTGGGATGCAACCTTGGCCAAACTTCAATAGTGAAGTGGCCTTTTGGTTGTATCCCTTTTTATGGAGGTTTCATACTAGTAGGACACAAATAAAATAAAAGAATAGAAAAGTTGTACCTTTAGAAAAGGGACTTTGAACTTGGATTTGAAAATGGTTCTGTTGTAGGGAAATTGTTGTAGAACAATTTGTGTAGAGTCTTGTCACGAAGAACTCTTGTAGGGAGAATTTGTGTATAGAATTGTGTATAGTGTGTGTGTAAGAAAAGTTTCAAGTCTAAGAAGAAGGTCCAAGAGAGGTAGAAGAGAGATGAAAAGGGATCAAAAAGAAATGAAAAAGAGGCCTCTCTAATAGTGGATTGGAGGGGTTTTTATAGTTGAAAGGGGATGTTTTTGGTGCCAAGACGGAGTCACAAAGATCAGTTTCCCAGGCAAAATCATATAAAATGAGCAAGGGAGAGATTCTTGGACAGAAATCAGTAACTGACACTCCCAGACGCGCGCGCATCCCGTATAGTCGGCGGGAGGCGCGCGCTTCTGGCCCCAAAGGGCAGAGGCGCGCGACTTTGAAATGGCGATTTTGACAGAATGGACTAGAAAGTTAACTCTGTTATGCAGTTTAGTCCAAAACTGACGGAATCAGTTAGGAACGTAACCGAACTAACAGAAATTAACAAAAACAAGTAAAGTAAAAATACTATGTATGCAATCGGGGTGAGAGGTCCAAGGCGGGGTGTCTACAGAGCCCCTCGGCGATGTGGATTGCAAAGCAAAACGCGTCGATGAAAGAAAGATAACCGCCGAGGACATCGACAAGAGAAAACAAAGACTCGATAAAGCAGGAATTTGAAATTACAAAGGATAGGAGTGCGCTCCCTGTGTGAGCGACTTAATTGATATAGAAAGGATATAGCGGGATCCGTTTGCTGAAGCGGGATCCGTTTGCTGATGCGGGATCCGTTTACTGATGCGGGATCCGTTTGCTGATGCGGGATCCGTTTTGCTGAAGCGGGATCCGTTTGCTGAAGCGGGATCCGTTTGCTGAAGCGGGATCCGTTTGCTGATGCGGGATCCGTTTGCTGATGCGGGATCCGTTTCCTGATGCGGGATCCGTTTGCTGATGCGGGATCCGTTTGCTGATGCGGGATCCGTTTGCTGATGCAGGATCTGAGGCTCTGTCTGCCTATATATGATATTGTTGTGTTGCTTGATGGAAAGGTGGTGATTTTGCGGCTCACCATGGACCGAGTTGTTGTCATTGAATTGTAATTGTTTGACTCTGTGGGATGCGGGCATGGTTGACTGTAGACCATTTTCTGCTGGGGATGAAGTGCCTTGAGTAGCGGATGCTGTTGACTTCGTGGTGGTACCTGTTATGTGTGTGTGCTTGGCAGGTATATGTGCTTGTGACATGTATGAGATGTGAAATGGCAGTTTATGAGAGAAATTGTGCTTGTGAAGGCAGTTTTGCATGAGAGAGAATTTTTGTAAGAATGGAGAAAGTGATTTTGTGTGCGGTGTGATTTGAGGAAAGCCTCGGATGTATTCATACCTTCACTTACCATTTCCGCTTGAAGGATGTTGATGCTTTTGATGAAGAATGTCCATGCTTTGGATGGAGAATGATGATGTTGGTGATGATGAATTGTTCTTGCCTTTGATGGAGTGTTGGCGAGATGGTATTCTGGATGATGGGTTGGTCATGCCAAAAGGCTGCCTACGTATCCCTTGGAAGGAATCAGACCAGCGTAGTTCAAGGATGATGGAGAATGCTGGAGGAGAAGCTAGGAGCAAAGCAAAGTAAAGCACATACTTTTGCACATAGAAGGAGAAAAAGAAAAAGATATTTTTTTATTTTTTTTATTTAGATAAGAAGGGAAAGAATATGCACACATGTGACAAAAAGATTTTTTTTTTTTAGTTCGTGGGTGAACCATTTTAAACCATTGTGTGTTTGTAAAGCCAACCCAAGATCAATTCGTGTTCAATCGAAGTCCGGATTGCCTTGTTGAATTATGTCGTTGTTGCCGTGGTGTCCAACGAAATTGATGTCTAGCCCCAAGAGATTTGTCGATTATGGGGCTTCAAAAGGGACTATTGATGCCGAGATGCCAAGGGGTTGCTGATTGTAAATCTCCTCGAATGCTGAACTTTGAGTGGCTTATGAAGCCTCAAGATGAATCAACTCTTAGCCCATTCAAATAAACTGTCTTTTGTTGTCGACGTGGGCAAGCCCCAAGAGAAGATTATTAATACCAAGCTTCGGGAGATCGCTAAGCCCCAAATGTCATGTGGGCTTCGAGATGGCGGGATGTGAAGACCTTTCGATGTGAAGCCCCAAATCGGCTTAGCTTTGTATTGAGAGCGGATGCCACATCGGGTAGGACTCTTGAAGGTGATATCCTTCTTTCTCTTGCTTGGAGATGGATGTCCCTTTTGGTGGTTGATACCCAAATGGCGGAAGGTCCATGTTGAAAATGTAGTACGGTCTTTGGGAGACGTCTCGTGGGAGATGGTGATGTTGTTGCAGATGATAAGGTCTTGGTGCGATAAAGTCTCGAACGGTATGTTTGCTCGAGTCTTCTTGAGTTGAACCGACGGCAGATCTTCGGATGCAGCCTGTGCTTTTGATCTTGGAGAAGGGGGTGCTGTATTGCAGAAACATTGGGATTGGCCGTAACTCTGCATATAGAGTTAACATATTGGCATTGCCCGCTATAACTCAGCCGGGTGAGTCTAGCATATTGAATCTTTTTCCTTTTCTCTAAGACTTCCATCAGAATCTCGCTGTGAGTTCTAACAAGAATCATCAAATTCATTCATATCATTGGAGCCTTCATTTAAAACCAAGAGGCCTTTTGACTGGAAGTGTTGAGGGACCATTGAAGCTTGATCCCTTTCATGGAGCTATAAGACTACTCCCAAATTGCATTGCTCGGGTACCACTGCCCAAAAGCTTGTTAATTGCGAAGCCCCAATATTGCCCTTTGCTTGGATTGTTGTAATGCCGTAGCCTAAAGGATTGTAGATTGCGAAGCCCCTTGAGACCTTCGGTGTCGAATTGAGAAAGCTTCCAATGTTACACATGACTCCGTCGGGGACACTGAAGTGAATTTCTTCTTGCCGAGGGAGCCTTTAAGACTTGACCGTAGCCCCTAGAGTGCCATCATTGATTGCGAGAAAGGTCCATCCTTGATTGGGGGAACGAGTACGGGCACACATGACAAGAGGGCTTTCTGATATCCCTTTTGAGAGACTTTGCAGATAGTCTCACACATCTTTCTCAAGCATAGCCCCTAGGGCTTATTGATTGTCAAATGAAGCAAAAGAAGCCCTTGTTCTTGATTCACATAGCCCCTAGGGTGTCACCATTTGTTGAGCACAGCAAGAGTGACTCATCCTCGTGCGAGGGAACAAACATGAGAGGACATGGCAAGAGCTACTCCATTTCTCGGGAGCCTTTCGGCGTACTTTAGAAGCACATACTTGCAGAAGCTTTTAAAACTGAGACACATGTTATTGCTATTTGCTGCCTAAGCCAATTGACTAGCTAGGGATTATTTGTGCAACCTCGTGCCCTTTTATGATGGGCTCGTTCTCAGATGGGTCTTGGTTACCACAGGCCTTCTTTTCATGAACCCAAAAATGCACACTGCTGGAGAATGATGCCAATAACCCAAGACAACCTTTGATGGTGCCATATCTTGTCGAGCCATTTGCAATCCCAAAGTTGACTTGGTGGGGAATTGATTTGTTGAGGAGATCCAATGTAGAGCTTGTGCAGTTGTCTTCCTTAGAGGCCGGAGATCTCCATTTCTCTTTCCCTTCTCTCTCTCACTCTCTCATCATTTTTTTTATGACGCACCCTGTTTTTTGCCTAGACCGCCCTTTCGGGTTTTCAATCTAGCGGGCATCTCTTTTGCGTCTTCTTTTTTTGACTTGATTAATGAGGAAGTGTGCATTGACTCTGGCTGAGGAGATAAGACATGTGATTTTGCGGTGAAGACCTCTTGTCACTAAAGATGAGTGACATTGACTCGACTAGAGAAGTGTCCCTAGTATTGACTTTGTATATATTTGTTGAATGACTCACGAAGGCAAGTAAGTCATTAAGAGAGAAGAGAAGGAAAGCCCCAATTTGATTGCAAGAAATTGGGAGTATGCAGAAAGAATAGAAGCCCTAGACTCGACAAGGAACGGAAAGTGATTCCAAATCTAGGAAAGTTGTTCAATCTTGAGGTGATTAATTCATTGGCAAATGAATCGTACAAAGATGTCTTGACAAATTCGAGATGAAGGCCGATCACCATAACGCGCTAGGGCTAAATATATTTTCTTTCTTGCATGAGACCGGACCCGAAGGTTGCCTACGTTCCTCCAGTGAAGAGGCTCAGGTCACCGTAGTTCTTGTTGATGAATTGTTGATTCGTCGTGATTGTTGTCGATGTTGCTTCGTCCTTCGTTTGGTGGAATGATGTTGTTGTTGTGAACTTCTTTGAATGAAGGGGGATTTTTTTTTTTTTTTTTTTTTTTGTGCTCTAACTTTTGCCTAGGTTGATTTGAGGATTTCAACCTAGCGAGCCTTTTTTTTTATCCCCTTTTGAAAACTTTGCTTCATGATCGTTGCTCCACCTTTCTTTGTCTTGATTTCGTCGTTGTTGATGTCTTCGTTGTTGATGCCGTCGTTGATGTTTAGCCCCTAGGCGTTCAAGCGATGGCCTTCATTCCAAAACTTGTTTAGACATTTTTTCATCATTTTGCCAAGAATTAATTGAACAACTTGGAAAAGTATATGACGACAAGAACGACTTTTATTTGATGACTCAATGGACTCGAACATTTAACATAGGACGAGAGAAAACATTAATGCACACTAAAGAGGACTTTGACTCTTTTTTTTTATTCCTATTACTAGGTAGAGAAAGAGAAACGGAGATTGTTGTCGTCATCCCCCATGTCGTGGTAGTCCTCATTGTCGTTGTAGTCTTCCATGTCACTACATTCTTCCATGTCATTGCTTGGGAACCCTTTGTCGTTGAAGCTTGTGTCATAGGAGGACTCGGCCACTTCTCGGAGCAAATTGTCAATTCTAACCCCCGCATCATACATGCTTGAAAAATCGGAGTGAAAAGCCCCACTAAGATGAGTGTGGTAGTCCATTTTCAAACACTTCAAGAAGATGTCCATTTGTTCCTTCTTGGAAGGCCTATCAACCATCTCGGATAGCTTGTCATTCCAACGGCGATAGAAGTCCCCAAATGATTCATCACCCATTTGCACGGTGCTCTCCAATTCCTTCTTGGTGGGGCGAAATATGTAGTTGCCTTGATATTGTGACTTGAAGGCAAGCATAGCGACATCCCAATTGAGGCGGGTGGAAATTGGAAGACCCATATACCAATCTTTTGCGTCCCCCTCGTGAGTAAGCGGGAAGCATTGTGCCATTATTTGAGGAGACACTTTCTTTTGTAGCATGGCCCAAATGTAGGAGTCAACATGAGCGTCGGGGAAAGAGTTTCCATTGAACTTGCCAATATCGGGCATCTTGAACTTTTTGGGAAGAGCCTCCATTGTGTTCATGAGGAGAGAAGCTTGATGAAGATCGGTGCTTGGGCTCTTGTGCAAATTTAGCCCACTAAGCCTTTGGTCAATGTAGGACATGAGAGTGTTGACCAAACCGGTATCAATGCTTTGGACCTTTCTTTCACTCGTGAGCCCTTTCAATTGGTTCTTGAGCTGAGCAACTTCTTTCTTGTGGGCCGTTTTCACATGCTCGTAACGGGCTCGCCATAAATCATCCTTGCGGCGGACATTTTCGGCTAGTGTATCAACTTGCCCTTTCAATGCTTCCACCATGCGGAATAACCCTTCGTTGGACACGGGAATGCCGTTGTCGTTGCCGTTTGAAGCCATTGGACCTATGGAAAGAACACGGTCGACCTTAGGATGGCCCCACAAATACCTTTTGAATCCTATGATTTAACCCACAAACAAGAGAAAAGACTCAAACCACATAAGGAAAATGAATCTTTTTTTTATTATTATTTACTTACAAAAGTCGGAAGGACGTGGTCCTTTTTGGGGTTTCTAGAAAAATAGTGGAATCGTCACACTAGTATATAGACCTTCTCGCGGTCCCATATACTCATCTGATTCCACCACGCTTGTGAATCCTACATGTGTCGGGATTAAACTAAATTAATGTTGTAAAGCATACATGCGGGGACGGATTTTTTATTTGCGTCCATTATGACCACTTGGGGACGGATTTTTATTTCATCCAAAACAACGAGTGGCATGTATGATTTGAAGACATTAGTTTAGGGAAATCTAGGCACGTGGAAACCGACTTGAGTCACGGAGTGTTAGACCCTAACTAGAATTGTGTGGTTTGTGCTCGGCTAAAGAGAGGCTTAAAGGTCACCCCCGGCATGTAGTCGTGAACTATGCCACGCGCTGAGGTTTACCGCTTCGAAAGAGTCAAGGTCGGGTGGAGCTTGAAACTTTCTAGGACGGGCCTCGACGGGTTTGGGGTTGGACTTGTGCGTGTAGACACCCCGCTTTGGACCTCTCACCCCGATTGCATACATAGTATTTTTATTTAACTTGTTTTTATTAATTTCTGTTACTTCCGTTAAGTTCCTAACTGATTCCTTTAGTTTTGGATTAAACTGCATAACAGAATTAACTTTAGAGTCATTTCTGTCATTCTGTCTTTTCCACCCGCGGGCGCTTCCGACACTGTTTGTGGACTGCGCGCGCGTCTCTCTCCTAAAGCGGGACTCGCGCGCCTCCCATTATGGCAGTAACGGATTGCACCTTATTTTCCTCCCTTTTCTTATTTACAAAATCTCTTCTTGATCACAAAAGAGCCTCTTTTTACCTCCACATTCATCCCCCCTAGTTTTATTGTAATGCCCATCCTTAATTTCGTTAAATATTTGACTTATTTGTTAAATTTTTGACTTGCTTGTTAAATTCTTGGCTAGCATAATTATATGCTATTTTATTTGAGTTAATTATTTAATTACTTTAGAAAATTAAGGTGGTTAAATGTCAAAGTTGGAAGTTTAGGGGCCTTTTTGTAATTAGTAAAACTTGAGGGGCCTAGTTGTAATTCTTGGAAAGTTCCAAGTATATAATGTTGGTTTGCCTGAGAAAGGCAATTCCTTTCTCAAACTTTCTCGTTCTTTCCTCTGTTCCATAATAGGGAGTTCAATTTTACCCTATTCTCGACTCCTCGAGCTTAATTATCCCTCTGTTCGTGATTCTGGTCCCGGATAAATATTCGTGGCGTTGAATAGAGCGTTTCCGACCGATCAGAAATTAATTTGGGTCAACTTGATTTCGGACTAGGTAAGTTATTGACTCCCCCTTACTTGTAATAACATGCATATATGTTATTCCCGATACTTGTTCTTGTTAAAATTGTGTTTTGAGCAATTTTTGTGATACTTGTAAATTTGGGACGAAGGGAGTATTCGTATGAAAACAAATGCTTTAAACTTGAATCAGAGAATGAATGAAAAGTATTAGTAAAGGAAATTATACTCCTATTCGTGGGACGGAGAAATATTAACTTGATTTAAATATTATTAGAAAAATTGTACCATTATTTGTGGTACGGGGAAATGAATGGAAGTATCCCTAGATGGGTATATTAGCATAATATAAAATTGTACTTATACTTTTGGGACGGTGAAATATTTAAGTGGAATAAAAGGAAATTGTCCTATTATTTATGGGACGGTAAAAGAAATGAATTGGGCTTGAAATAGGAGTTCTAAACTTGTTAGTATACTCCTGAGAATGTTAGGAATGTTAGTTAAATGTTACTCCTACGTGTGGGACGGAGAATTAATGAAACTTGAATTCAGGGGAAAGGGCCAAAATTTGTACCGCACGGTCGTGCGCCTTTATTTGGCCCGGTCGTGCCAAAATGTTACCTTTAGGCAAATTCCCTCGTCAGTGATAGCACGGTCGTGCCAAATTGTAGTGCACGGTCGTGCCAGGGCTGAGCACGGTCATGTGCCTTTATTGGGCACGGTCGTGCCGAAAATGAATTTTGTGTGGAAATCTCTCGGCAGTGTTAGCACGGTCGTGCCAATTTCTAGAGCACGGTCGTGCCAAATGAAAATTCTGATTTGTTTTCTTGAATTGTTTCCTCCATAACTTTCTATAGGAGAGTCGGAATCAAGATCCGAAAGAAGCTGAATAAGCTAGACATAGAGAGCTATTCAAAGCAAACTTTAACTACCTAATGATATTTTGGGTGTTTGTCTAGGGAACCTAGATAGGTGTTTTGAGACATTTAATTGATTAAGTACAAGAATAAGAACTCTTTATTGTGTCTTGGAATCAAAGTTTGTGTACCTTAGGGGTATAAAACAATGTTTTGAACTTGAATATCCTAAGAATAGGATTGAGAATTGGTAAGAGTAAAGTGTATAACTCTTATACATGATTGAATGTCTAAAGATTGGAATAAAACTTGAAGTATAAGACAATAAAATCTTGTACATGACTTGAACATCCAAAGAAAAGGGATTAAAACGTGAATATAAGATTAATAAATCTTGTATATGCCTTGACACCAATATATGGGTAAGGTGTAAACTCAAAAGTGCTCAGAACAAGCATTAACGTGAATAAGAAATATTCTTGACTTGTATGTGCAATCATCGCACATAGTTGCTTGATAACAATGTGACTTCTTGATTACTTGAAGCTTGTTTCCCGTTGAGCTAGTCCACGAATCTTGGATTAGTCTCCCCTCTCGTAGCTAAAGTTTGTGTACCTAAAGGACACCAACTAATGTCTTGAGCTTGAATATCCTTGGAATAGGATCGTGAACTTGATTGGGAGATGTATAGCTCATCTTCTTAATTAAAACGTGAATATAAGATAAATAAATCTTGTACTTGTCGTAAATAACCAAAGAGTTGGATTGATAACTTAAGTATAAGTTAATTAACTCTTGTACATGTTTAACCATCCAAGAAAATGGATTGAGAACTTGGATACAAGATGATAAAATCTTGTAAAAGTCTTGACTGTCTTGATTGTCTTGAAAGTCTTGAATGTCTTGAAACCATTACATGAGTATGGTAATAAACTTGAAAGATTCTTGATGTGTATATGCAAATCTTGCATGTAGCTACTTGATAGAATGTAGCTTCTTGATTGATTGGTACATGGTATGAATAACCAAAGAATTGGGTTATGGAACTAGATAGAGAATGATTAACTCTACTACATACTTGAACTTGATACGTGTATATTGGAAGTGCTATAAATAAGAACTAAAGTGTAAATGATTTAGTTTTTAATCGTGTATATAATCAATGAAGTATATAAAATATAAAGAAGATATCTTGTCTTGAAATGAGTTCCTAAAGAAAATAAGGACTAGTGTAATATGAAGATCATTCATATAATCGTGAATACTACGATTTAAATTAATAAGAATGGTTATAGCACACAATATGTGTTAGAAAATGTATTCGATTATTAACGATACATATACGTGAAGTATGACTGTGTCTAGGTACAATGTGACCTATTCTACTACGTGTTTAGAGTCTAAGGTGTTTGGCTCTACTTGATAGTAAGGGTATCGTGATAGACACTTTAATGTGTTAAACGTGATATGAATATGTACGTGCAAACTTGGCATGTGACAAAGTGATATACCCTACTACTTGACTGAAGTCTGTTATTAATGGACTCTTACTTGGATTGATCGTGTTACATGGACACCTTATGTGCCAGTGTTATCTTGGTTTATATTCGCAATAATTGCGTACGTGTACTTGTATTCTCGTAAGCACATGATACATAATTACATGGTGTATATTCTCGTGAGCACATGATACATAATTACATGGTGCATATTCTCGTGAGCACATGATACATAATTACATGGTGCATATTCTCGTGAGCACATGATACATGATTACATGGTGCATAAAGAATAGTCCACTAATAAGGGACTGAGTTCTGTTCTCGTAGTTCAAGTAAACATCTACTTGTGCATTCTTGTGTGAGTCCAGCTGGTTCTCCTTGCTTGTTCGAAAATATATAGGTTCACGCTTGTCGCGAGAGCCGGGGCTTAAGTGACAATCGGGTCCCTATGTATTTCCGCCTGACCCCTTACTACCGGCCATAGTAAGGGCATAGCTTCCTTGGTTGGAGCAATAAGCCTGACCTAAGTGAATGCTAACTCCTGTCCTGTTCACCTCATGGATCTTGTTCTTGTGGATGACACTGGTTACCAGGTCTTCTTATATACTGCACAGCAGTCTCTTGTTCTTGTTCTTGGTTGTCCTCAGCTAGAAAAGCATCGACAACAAATAGTATTCTTGGGAGAAATAAGGAAGGATTCAGGTACAATGCGTGATAGGCCTATGTGCATCTTGGTGAGCTGGTCTAGCCTCTCACACTACTTGACTACTTGTTACCTGATCATATCTTGAGCTTGATTACTTGTTGAGTTGGTTTAGCCTCTCCTATACTTGTTACTTGATGATACTTGATATATGATTACTTGAGTATCTACTTGTATTGCATGATAACATGACATATAGTTGCATGTTAATAGCTTACTGAGATTTATCTCACCCTTTATTTGTTTAATTGTTTCCCCCCCCCAGGAAAGCAGGGGATAGTACGCAGTGAGGCTCGACTTAGCTGGGAACTTACTCAGCAGGATATTCTTGTTCGAAGTTAGTGTCCTTTTATATTTTGGTAAGGACGGTCTTGTATGAGTTAATAAACTCTGGGCTTGTATTGGGGTAGTATTTGTTGTCCCTAGACAGTTTTTGATGCCAGCTTATTTGCTAGGCATGTCTTCCGCTGTATGTAACCTTGTTTGGTTTTAATTTTCTTGGTCTAGAACTCGTGTGAGCTATCTTAGCTCCCTACTCTTGAGTATACATATCATGTCAGTTTTGTTTTTAACAGGTATTGTTCCTGTTTTCCGTTAGTTTCTTGTTTCTTGTTAGTTACGCGCACCAGGTTCGAGGTTCTATTAGGGGATCACGGGACTTGGGGCGTGTCATTTATAACCTCCAATCCCATTATACTAGCCATTTCTTAAAAACAAAATATTTCTTTTTATTATTATTTGATTTTCTTTTATTTATTTCATTTATTATTTTATTTATCTTATATTCTATTGGTCAATTCCATCTCACATGGATTGATCATTTTCCCTCCAACCTTTCCCTCTCTTTTCTACCTATATAAACCCCCTTCTTCTACCTTAGAAAGGGACCTTAGACCTCAACTTTGATTCACAAACTACACTATACACAAATTCTCCCAACAAGAGTTTTTAACAACAACACTCTACACAAATTGTTCTACAACAATTTCCCTACAACAACACCATTTTCAAGTCCAAGTTTGGAGTCCTCTTTCTTAAGGTACTTTATTCTTCTTCTCTCATTTTACATGTCTTAGTAATGTATGCAATCCCCATCAATTGGGACATGACCAAATGACCACTTTACTATATTAAAGTTGGTTAAGGTTATCTCCCTACATTTTAATCTCTACTTTAATTTACCATTCTTTTCTTAATATAATTGTTAGAATAGTTTGACATGTAATCTTTACCATTAAATAAATAAAACAATTCTCTTTTATTTTCCTTTTAATTTTCCCCTTTCTTTCCATTGTAATTGTTAGCACTTCTTACATTAATAATTGAAGGACTTTTCTTTTTAGTATTAGAACACCAAAAGTAGCAAGACCCGCGTAAGCGGGGCGGAGTGGGTGTTTAAGTACTTCCCACTCCGTCACCTAACCTCCGAACCCCACATCTCAAGAATCTTTGGCTTCGTAATCAATAAAAAAGGCTATTTTCTTAGGTTTTCTCGCGTTCCTCTAAAACGTGGGTGGCGACTCTTAAAATCAAGTAGACATCCTAGGTTAATTCACCGCTCAAGCCAAGCCGTGGTTCCCCGGGGTATCTACAGTGGCGACTCCGCTGGGGACATAGAAGGTTAAACTTGCATTTTTAAATTTTTGGTGTTCTTTTTACAGTTTTCTGGGCATTCTGGTGGAAAAAGGTGAGACGCGTGCGCCTCTGGCCTTCTTGGCCTAAGGCGCGCGCATCCCACCTTCACCACCAGAATCGCCCGCCTCTCAGCTTGTCCTTCAAATTTCATGTTATTGTGCTAACAGTTTCTGCAGGGGAAAAGTGTTTTTATTTAGGGTTAAGACAGTCCCTTGAACCCATGAATTTGCAGGTACTGCCCAGAAGCGGGCGCCTCTGCCCTCTAGTGCCTAAGGCGCGCGCCTCCCATCCTCACAGCATAAAGCGCGCGCGTCTGGGTAACTTTCCAGAACAGAACAGTGCACAGAACAGAGCAGTTTTGACAGTGTGTGGGCACCGAGCCTGCACAAAACCACCTTTTAATTCTCTGTTTATTTTTATCGGTCACACGGGTGATTCGAAAGTTGTAAATATGTGATTATTTGTTTTTTTATTATTTCTTTAAAAAAAAATTTGTCACGTGATGGACCTCACACTACGCGCACATAATTCCTATTAACTGCTCACTATCGAGTCGCACAAGTCCAACCCCAAACCCGTCGAGGCCCGTCTTAGAAAGTTTCAAGCTCCACTCGACCTTGACTCTTTCGAAGCGGTAAACCTCAGCCCGTGGCGTAGTTCATGACTACATGCCGGGGGTGACCTTAAGCCTCTCTTTAGCCGAGCACCAACCACACAATTCTAGTTAGGGTCTAACACTCCGTGACCAAGTCGGTTTTCATGTACCGAGATTTCCCTAAACTAATGTCATCAAATCATACATGCCGTTTTCAAAAGAAACAAATGGTTGTTATGGGACAAAATAAAACTCCGTCCCCAAAGTGGTTATTATGGACGAAAGTAAAAAATTCCGTCCCCGCATGTATGTTTTATGACATTAATTTAGTTTAATCCCGACACATGTAGGAATCACAAGCGTGGTGGAATCCGATGTGTTGGGTTTCCAAGTAACATGCGCAGCGGAATATAGCAATTAAAATTTTAAGAAACCCAAAGTCATGGATCCGTTCATATGATTAAATCAAATACAACAACATGAATAAAGGATGAACTAACCCTTGATGACTATCAAAGTTTTCTTCGGTTTTGGTGGAGAAATTTGAAGCTTTATCACGGACAAAATCACGAACTTTGTAGATGATAAAATTCACCCTCTAGCTGTGTCCACACTTCGAATGAATATCAAGAGGCTCCTTGATCTTGGTTGCTAGACCAATAATTATGAAACACACTTTCACAATTTTAATAAAGAACTATATGGAATTTATTTGTGAATTATTTTGTTCCTCAATCAATGATATCTTAGAACAAAATAAAATCTCTCTCAAACTCTTTGAGACTCACAAAAGAACTAGTGAATATGGTCTGGCCGAATTGGGATTTTTATACACAATTAAGACCTATTCCAAATAGGTAACTTGTGCCAAAAACCTTTCCTAATCGAATTAGGAATTATTCTGCCGCCTAGACCAAGCGCCCGCCCGGTACCACCCGAGCGCCCGCTCATTTGACCAAAAGGTCCAGGCCTTTTAGAAATCATTCAGGCGCCCGCCTGGTTCAATCCAAGCGCCCGCTTGGTTGACCAGGAAGCCCAGAATTTTCCAGAAATTCCTTGGAGGTCCTCCGACCCTAAATGCCAACATAGTCCTCTTATTTAAGATTCGTTCTATTGTGTGTGACCCTCTAGGATTATACTAAGTTGGCAATGGGCTCAAACATGATCCCATAAGATATGATTGGGTTCTAGCAAACCGTCATACCTACCCAAATAGTATAACTAGATACAAGTTCGCATTCCTTTAGAATATGTCATAATCCCTTTGTCCACGATGTCATTGAACACAAGTCATGGTTAAACAGTCAACTTGTCTTGTTCAATACATTCTCGATTCCGAATATGTTGATAATTCAAATGCTATTGATCCAATCAATCCATTTGAGTCCGGCCGAACATTTCATCAACATCATTCCTTCGAGGAGCCCAAGCTTGACATCTCTCCGTAGAGGGAAAAATCCATTTAGCTTATTATTCTTCCCTACGTGAATTCGATTATGCCAATCATACCCTTTATGAAAACTCGTACTTCTTTCCATCGGTGTTCTAGATTATTTCTTAGGTTTTGGAACTGCAGGTTTTGGATGGGGATGGAGAGGAGGGAACTTGAAGTAAGGATATCTGTGATGAGCTGATAGAGACAAGTTTTTTAAATATTTATCGAGAACGTTAAGTTTTTGCAGTTCTCTCTCATACAGAAATAGACTAGACACAAGTTTTTGAATAAAAGTCTTGTTTAATTCTCTCACTTCTCTAACAGCAGTGACCTTGGTATGATACTCATTTCCCAAAGAACTTAGAAAACTAATATTTAGGTCTTTCATGTATATACCTTACCTAATGAAGCATATAAATTACTTACCTCGCAGCAGTATCTATCGTAGGCACTCCTGAGTGACTCACCATCTTGTTTCTTGAAGGATTCAAACTCAGTAATGCAATCATAGAGTCTGTTGTCCTTCACCTTCTCATCTCCTTAAAAGTATGCTAGGAGTTTGTTCCAGCATTGCCATGGAGCACAAGTCAATGAGTTTGTATTGCTTGTCATCCAATCCACAAGAGATAATGTGGCATGCTTTTCCATCTAAGGCAGCTGAAAGTTTGTTATCCTCGTTCCATTTATCTCTAGGTTTTTCAACCAGAGTTTCTTCAATTTGAACATGGGTTTCTTGTTCAGTGTCACGATCAGCATGTTGAGTCAGCGGCATGGAGGGAATAGGTCGGTAGGTGGTTGAGACCTTTAACGGAATGATTTGACCACCTTCTATGACCTTCATCAACCGGTCATCGATTGAGTTCATATACTTTATCATACGAGATTTCCAGGCACCAAACTCGTTGACATTCAATAACAGGATGGTAGTGATATTGAATGACTGCATGATTTTTCCTGCCATGGTATCGGCAAACAAGATGCATAGCTTGGAAATTTCATTCAAAATTCCAAGCTCTGATACTAATTGTTAGGCCCAATTGGTAGGAAAACATGCTAGAGGGGGGTGAATAGCCTAATAAAAACTTTTTCAAAGAAACACTTTATAAAAGCAAAGTCACTAATCGAAAAGCAACCAATAATCAGTAAGCGCAGTGGAGAAGATGTGACTAAGTTTAACTCACAAAAAATCAAATATGAAAAGAGTTTGAGAGCTTGGTTGCAACACAAAGTAGTTACTAAAATTTCAATGCAGTTTCAAGATATTGGTCAATGGAAATTACAATGAATCAGTATGTAAAATGAAGTTGCCGGTGATAGATTTCCAAACCGGAAAATGACAAATCAGTAATAAGGTAAACACAAAGAGACACGAGTATTTGGAGAGGTTCACAGTGTAAATACTACTACATCCTCTACCAAGTTCGGTCAAAACTTGGATTTGGGTTAAGAGCACTATTAGATTTCCCTAGTCTATTAAAAGAATGGCTTTGCCAGTTTACAAAGACCTAAACTCTAGGAATCACTAATGGATCGTAATACAAATACTGACCAAGTGTTTTGAGCGGCAAGTCCAAAAGAACTTATCTCACTCAGGTGGGTGTGTGGAAGAACTCAAACAATGTATTCCTTAAATAATCTAGTTCGGGAATACTAACAATATTGATGAGTTGCGCACAAGTGTATGTCCTATTAAATGTCTAATGATTTCTGGGACAAGGAATGTTTTGAGCTTCAATGAATGCTCAAACAACTCAATTCTCTTCAATGCACACCCCTCCTTTAATGCTTCGAGTCTTGTATTTATAAAGGAAGTAAATGACTTGAGTCTTGGGAGAGAAGGGTTTATAATTTGAATTTCCAGCGGGTTAGGTGAAGAGCATTAAATGTGCTATCTCTAGCATTAATGGCGAAGATACGCATGCCTGCAAAAATCTGATGGGACAAGACCACTTATCGCGACCCCGGACCCCGCGGGCCCGAGACCGCGATCTGGACGTCGACTCTAAAACCAAAACTGTGAAATACCGAAGTTAAAAATTCCATTTGATACCAAAAGGTAATGATCCAAAGTTTTACAAAACCAAGTTCGATAAAAACCAATAACAACTATCATAAACTTCCACAAGTTTATGCCCAACAAAATACAAATATAAAATTCTTAACGACGTCATTGCTTGGTACAACTATCCCAAAATGGTTACACATTTACATAATGTAAACCAACCTATAACAACCTTCCCCAAAAGAATGTATCCACACTCGACGTCCTCTTTTCTCGTGATCAGCGAGACTAATCCTTAGCCACCTGGGGGGGGGTTAAGGAAAAAACAAAGATAAAAGAAAAGGGAGTGAGATAAATCTCAATAAGTTACTAATGCAACTACATGACATGCTAAGACGCAAGAAGCAATAAGCAATAATAAATATCACATAGCATATAGCATTTATCACATAACAGATAGCAGCGGAAATAAACACATAACAAAGGATATAGCCAAGGTTTTCCAAACTGGAACATCCAAATAAAGGATCCTGCGCAGCTTCAATAATCAACAAATCATCATCTTCATAATAGCATGAAAGCCGAAGAGAAAACCCCGTACCGGAACCAATAACCATAACAGTGTCACAAAGGACAAGGACCATGACACAAAGTCATGCCCGGTAGCTAGATACATTCACAGAGGAACGCTAACTTGACTTTTCCAAGGCCAATCTGGAAAAGGGGTAAGGAAGGGGGCAAAACAATGGTCAACATTATAATGGACTTGGCTTTGCCATTATAATCTTTCCCATCGCCCAATGAAACAAATATGCCAGCTGGGCTTCCAAATAAATGCTAAGTAATAATAATTTAGCATGAATGAACAACTTAAGGTTCCAAAGTAGGAACCATTCCAATTAAATTACCACAAAGGTAAACCAATCCAAACCGCCATTAATAAGATGCCCAACATTACCAAAACGGTACTTAAATAAATTTCACATCATATTTATTCACAAAGAACCAAATCCACACAATAAAGTGTTCCACGGTGTTATCTTAAGTTAATTAGAAGGATTAAACCTAAACTAGTTAAGCCATTTAGTTTAAACAAGCAAAAAGGTCAAATTCCTGGAACAGGGGCGGGCGGGCGCCTGGTCATAGGCAGGCGCGCGCTTGAATGGACAGAAGGTCAGGCGCTATAAAAAGTGGGAGTAGGCGGGCGCCTGGGAAGGGGCAGGCGGGCGCCTGGTCTACGGGCTGGGAAGAATTCCCAGCTGGGTTCTTCAAATTTCCTTACCAATTCCACACCATTTTCATAATACCCAAAATCAACACTCTCCCAACACGATTCCTAAGGTATCCAAACATCATTTAACCAAAAAGGGGACCTAAATAACACCCTTTAATCACCCAAACCAACACCAAATCCCCAACATTCAAGATTTCACCATTTTAACCAAAAACTCAAATAAATTCCAAACAAATTCAAAAACCCAACCAAACTTCAAATATAACACATCAAACATCATATAAACATGATATGAACATTTTAGCATAAAAATGGGGGAAAAGTAACTTACTTGATAAATCTCAAAGTTGACGGAATTCAATTCTTTTTTATTCTACGCGATCCTAACGACGATCTAAACAATGTTCACTTTTAAGAAATGAGAGATTATGATGGGAAGATGGAGAAAATGAAGAGAGAAGTAAGGAGAAGAAAACTTACCACAATGGAGGAGAGAGGGAGGGAGTTGGCTGGGAAGGAGAGGGGAGAGTGAGGGAGAAGGTGAGGGAGGTGAGGGGGAAATAGGGAAATTATTCAAAAACTTACACTTAGGCCCCCTCTCTCACACTACACACAACACTACACTCCCTACTAACAATTAAGACTCAACATTTCTACACTAGCACAAATGACCCAAATAGAATGCTAGGCATAATTATTATAACACATTAATTGCACACATAATTATTTAAATAAATAATAATTTAAATAAATAAATAAGCAAATAATTAAATAAAAATCATTTAATTACTAATAAAAGAGAGCCTAGATTTCGGGTCGTGACATTCACTCCCCCTTAAAGAAAATTCGACCCGAATTTTAACGAGACTCACCTTAAACAAAAAGCCACAGAATTTCCTCTCGACCTCATCACGAAGCTCCCACGTCGACTCCTCGATGTTATGATTCCTCCAAAGGACTCTAACCAACGCAATGCTCTTGCTCCTCAACTCTTGAACTTTAGAATCTAAGATCCGAACAGGTCGTTCCTCATAAGTCATATCGGGCTCAATATCTTCCGGTATCCTCGGTAACACGTGAGAAGGATCATGAACATACTTCCGAAGCATAGAAACGTGAAAGATGTTGTGCAACCGGTCCAAAGATGGCGGTAACGCAAGACGATACGCTAGAAAGTCCGACCTTTCCCAAAATCTCAAACGGACCAATAAACTCGGAGCCAATTTACCTTTCTTCCCGAACCTTCGGATACCTACTTTCGGAGACACCTTCAAGAACACCAAATCACCGGTCTGAAAGCTAAGATCTCGCCTTCGGTTATCTGCATAGCTCTTATATGTCGACTCTGGGCTGTCTTCAATCTATCCCGGATAACTTTAACTTCTCTCAACCGAATCCCGAAGCAAATCAATACCCACAATCTTCGCTTCACCAACCTCATCCCAACAATAGGCGATCTACACTTTCTTCCATACAAGGCCTCAAACGGTGCCATCTGATACTAGCCTGATAACTGTTGTTGTAAGAGAATTCCACTAACGGTAAATGTGAATCCCCAAGAATCGGAGAAGTCTATCGAACAAGCTCGCAACATATCCTCAAGAATCTGAATA
>JAOWBW010001410.1:172350-312014 GCA_026119855.1 Campanula takesimana
AAAAAAAACTTTTTAAAAGCTAAAAAGAACCTTTGAGACTGATTGCCAGAACATTTGAGATTGATAGCCAGAAGTTTTTTTGTGAAAGGAAATTTGAAGAGCAGTTGATGTGTTAATAGATAGCCAGAAACAATGTTTAGGATAACTAGTTGCTGTAGTACGAAGGTCCAGCGAGTGTGTTGATGAGCGGCAGATGGTTAGAAAAAACACGTTCTACATTGCTTCGATTCCTTTTTCCAAAGTCTTCATGATAAGATGATGTTAACTAATATCTGGTATAAATTCTACTAGTACATCCAACATTATATTCCTAGACACAAGCAAAATGAAAGGGAGAACTCCAAAAGCATATCCATTTAAGCATCTTTTTTATTCAACTAAAGAAGGTTGAGAAAAATACAATGCATATATTAAGAGGCCAAACGTCTCTATATTCAGCTCTTTCAATCTCTCCATAAAGAAGAAGAAGAGACATTTACACCAAACTTACTAAAATGAAAAACAAACAATGCCAAAAAAAAAAAAAAGGAAAACATATAATGGGACGGGGAGTGTAGAGGCTCAAATGGCCATCGAACTCCCCATCTCTCTGTTGAATGGGCTAGCAGAGCAACGTACATGTTGCATTGCCAAGTCTCACAAAAAGAAGATTAAAAACCCTCGAATTATTTCATTTGAAGAAATCAAGAATATAATTCTGATGGATTTAGAATGCTATCATCATTATCGAGTAGCTTATGCTTCCTATGATTAGTTTCTCCACAAACGATTGTAAATTCACACCCACATACATTCCCAAAGCACCTAAACAATGACCCCCCGCCATCGCTCATGTGCCTCCTCCTCCTCCGTGAACTAGATTTGTTACTGTCCTTTTTGGTATTTTGGTGCTCACGATAATCGTTTATTGGAGGAAGATCCATCCTCCACCTCTCGATCTTCGATTTTAGTCCTTCAACACTAGATTCTTCAACGGTCCAATCTTCTAATATCCAACTCCCAGGCTTTTGTGGGCCCGGGGTTGGCCTGGGGTACAACCCTCGAGCCACTGCAGCCGCCACAATCGACGGTGATGGTCCCACATCCGAATTACACATAGATCCATTTCCACATCCGGGTATACCCGGCACACCAACCTCCGACCCATATACTATTGATTTCCCGTTAATTATTGACCCATTGCAAGCTGAACCGTTACCAACCGAACTCGCTTTTTGACCCACTTTTTTAGGAAACTTGTTCACGTCCGTCCGATCACTAAGTGACCTCCATAGCTTGATTTCTGGCTTTTTATCAACATTCTCATTTTCCATTTTTGACCCTTTGGGATTCTTGCCATTCTTGCCCTCCATTAGATCATAATACCCAATAGCGGATGCACTAAGTTCTGTATACAATGGCATGCTCTTCATAGTATTATCCAAAAGGGTCACCCCCATATTCAAAATCCCTTGGGGGCGACCCGATGGGCGTCTAATTTGCAGCGCAACAAATCGCCTACTCGATTTGCTCTCTTTCACAAGATTTTGAGGAACAAGATTGCTAATGAGAACTCGGACGGACCCCACAGGAATGTCACGAAACCATCCTATCGCATAAATCTCAATCATGACAGCTGAGGTGTCAGAGAATAGAAATTTATCGTCCACGCGGAATAAAAACTTGTCATTCCATG
The DNA here is from genome assembly GCA_026119855.1 of Campanula takesimana. NCBI lineage: Eukaryota > Viridiplantae > Streptophyta > Magnoliopsida > Asterales > Campanulaceae > Campanula > Campanula takesimana. The sequence goes on from JAOWBW010001410.1 coordinate 174,026, forward strand.
TTGGATTTATTTGTCCATGTTGATCGATCGATGTACGCAGTTTCCTTTCCGGGTTGATCCATAAAATGGCGTAAGTGCGTAAATTCTTACGGGTAACCGGAGCGAGGTCTTGAGCAGATATGATACTTAACTCGAGTATTTGGAAGGGAAGTTTAGACATTATCGGAAAAGTTATGGGTCCCACCGCCGCTCATATATCCAGGAAGAGGACGACGAGACGGACGGAGTGGCCGGAAAATGAAAGTGCTTTAGGCGGAAAAACAAGAGGAGAAAAATGTGGTGATTGGTGTTATTTTGTTGATGTCTGAAGGTAGGGAGGTTGTTAGAATAACAAGAAGTTGGTGAAAGATCAACATTTTGGATCGATTTTTTTAGGGGTTTCAAGCGAATTTGACTCATTTCCATAAACCTGTATGTATGTCTGAATACTAGGGTGGAAATGGTTCGGCTCAAACCGCGGTTCGGAACTGAGCCGAGCCAAACCGTGCGGTTTAGCTCCGTTTTTAAACTTATGCGGTTTAGCTCGGTTTCGAAAATTGATAAACTACACGGTTCGGTTCGGCTCGCGGTCTGACCCTTCAAGCCGAACCGAGCCAAACCGTTTCGAGCTGAACCGTTGAGCTGAACCGTGGAGCCGAGCTAACTGAACCATAGAGCCCTTATATATGGACCTAGGGGCAGACGCACGTATGTGAGAGGGGGGTTAATTGACCCCCCTGACTTTCCCGTTTATACCTATTTTAACCCTTTAAAAAATTTCAAATTATAACTTTAACCCCCCCTAAAAAATTTCAATTGACCCTCCTCAAACTCCTACATATATATAATCGACTTTTACACAACTTACCCAAACTTATTACTTTTGTTTGCCGTAAGTGGGTTTATTAGTCGACGAGCGATTGCGAAGAACTGAAGAGAGACGCCGTCGCCGAAGAGAAGAAATCGGTCGAACTTGCAGCCATAGACGCCGGTCGCCGCAGGTAATCTTTCTCCCCTTTGTCGCCCTTTTTACTCTTCCGTCCCTAATCTCAAATCCCTAAATTTCCCAAAAAATCAAGTTTCGCCCTTTTTCATCCTTTATGCTTCTTCTTGTAATTTTACTTCCAATTTTGCTTTCATTTTTATTCAATTTTTTGTTTTACAGTTTTGCTGTCATTTTTGTCATTTCAGACCGTGGTTCAAACCGAGCCGAACCGTGATGGTTTAGCTCAACTCGGCTTGGACTATTTTGTGGTTCAGCTCGGTTTGGGATTTCTCTAAACCGATGTATAGCGGTTTGGCTTCTAAATTACCCCAAACCGAGCTAAACCGAACCATTTCCACCCCTACTAAATACAAATTAGCTATATTATGTTTGTTCAATTTAAATCTAGCAAAGCCTATTTTAGGCATTATCTACAATCTTTGGACTAAGAATTACAGGCTCGAGAAGACAAAAATTTAAATGAGAATAATAAACCCGTCTCATAATAAAGACGTGTAATAAAGACAGGTGAAGCATCTGGGTTGTTGGTGTAATTTTGACAAATGACTCGAACCCATGACCCAGGGTCTAATTTTTTTTATATTTTTTTTTTGTGTTTTTTCGTTTGTCAAAAGTAATACTTACCATAACTAAATATAACAAACGTGTTACTTATATGTAACAGTGTTTATAAATATTATGTACAATAGTATGTATAAAAAAGTAACAGTGTTTATTTTTTCTGTTTTTTTTTTTTTTTTTGTCAAAAGTAATACTTATTATAACTAAATGTAACAAACGTATTACTTATATATGTAACAGTGTTTATACATAAATGTAATATGGGAGTGGCTTTTGCCACTACATTTATACTCATCCACTACATGTCCTTAATTTTAGTAGTAATTGTGTTGAGGCAATTGCCCCCTTAAATACTCCCTCCGTCTCAAAATAGATGTCGTTTCAACCACTTTACACATATTAAGAAATACAATTAATGTATGTGAAAAAGTCTTATATACCCCTAAAGTAATGCAATTACCAAGGTAATTAAATAACTGTTTAAGAGATAGTCTACTATCATTAATAAGGGTAGAGTTGGTATACAACAACAAAATAGCCTTGAAAATAGTAAAACGACATGTATTTTGAGACAAAAATTAACTCTCAAAACGACATCTATTTTGAGATGGAGGGAGTACTTACCTTCTAATTTATTGAACCAATACTTTAATCTAAACACTTCCTTATTTTAAAAAAAAATAAAAAAAAATACACCTAAATCAATTAGAAGCATCATTACAAAAATCTGCAACATAGTTACTATTCATTTTTTATTTTTGTATATTCTCATTAATCACCAATGAAATTCAATCTTATTTTCCTTTTTGATAAACGAATTAAAAAAGGTGGTGTTAATAAATTGGACTATAGCTATAACATTGTTCTTGGTGAATATTTCTACTATAAAATAATAAATTAAATAATATGTTGACAATTTAAAAATATTTACTATTAAACAAGTGATGCATTCAATAATAAATGTGATTTTATAAAATTATAAAATATTTATTTATATGTTGAAAAGTACTAACTTCTACACCGGGCTTAACGAAAAACCCGTTGCCTTGGCCACTGGCAACGTCCCATTCCGTAATGGATAGGAGGATCCTTCGGGGACACGAAAGAAAGAAATTCCCTTTCCCGCTGGGTTGAAAACCCGTTGCCTGCCCCTAGACAACATCCCATTTAGTGTTCTTATTCATAATATTATGTAAAAAAAAAAAGTAGTTTCAGTTGTATGTAAAATATAATAAATTGTAATGGATCATACTATGATTCAGTTATTTTACAATGTGTTGCAGAAGATTAAAAATATAGATATAAATTAATCTGAAGGCATGTTAAAATTTAATAAAAATGTATATGCTTATTCTAGAATTCGTTTTTCATTACAAAATAAGTTAAGTATTTTAATTGCAATTTGTGTTATTATCATAATTAATTAGCTTTTGTATTTTGCATATGTAGTGGATAGGTAAAATATGTAGTGTATACAACATAACTTTAAAGTATTTCATTATCTCCTTTAAATATGGAAGGATATTTATGTCCATTTACAAAAATTGTAGTGGATAAGCAATTGTTGTAGTGGCATTAGCCCCTCCCATGTAATATATATGGAGTAAACTGCATTTTTGTCATCCGTACGATCCTGTTTTTTCAATTTTACTTACGTACTATTGAAACAACCGAACTTACATGCGTACTATTAATAAATTAGTAGAATTATAACCAAAATTCCTAACGTCCATTAATAATTTAACGTGCTATCCTAGTAAGCATCTAGTTGACTAAGTCCACGCCAACGTGTGGCTGACTTAGCAAAAACTAAACTATACTGGTTATATTTCTAACGAAATTGTTAACTCATTTATTAACTCATGAGAATGTTTTTTTTTTTAAAAAAAAAAAATCTGCTCATCTCTCTCTCAATACCATGCCGACAACCCCCCTTCACCAATCCCTTCATCTTCAAAGACCATCCCCTCCCTCTCCCTCCTCAACTATGCCTCTCAGCCCCATTTCTCTCTCCTTTCCTTCGTCTCTTACCCCTTTACCCTATCAACAAACAACACAAAATCTGGGTATTTGGTTAGGGATTGTGTTAGGATTCATTGTTAGACCGCCCTACTTAATTTGATTGATCCATGCCACGTGCCTTTTTATGGACTATAGGAAATATGTAATGAAGTTATACTTCAATTTTTAGATAAGTCCATTTTTAGATTTTTATTTGTCATATGCTGAGTTATGATCGGTTTATCGTCAGCGGTTTAATCCTTCAAACCGCAGTCGTTTCTATGCTTGAACCGCCAGCATGGAGCCGCATATCTTCATCAAAACCGCGTTCTTCAGTTTTAATGAAACCGCACTTCAAGTCCTTCATGGAACCGCTCATGCTACCTTGGTGGAATCGCAGATCATTGAAAGAAGAATTCAAGTGTTGTCATTTATTCCTTGAGACAAACATTCCATTTTCAACCATAAAGGAATGTTTATGACTTGTCAAATAACCTCAAGTTAACTTGGATTTTCTGCAAAGAATGTCGGTTTTATCTTGTAAATTCAAATATTTACCGTTAGTCCTTTCTTTGCAACAAAGGACAATGTCAGGTAGTGGTACTACAACTACCTAGGACTACAAGACAAAACCACGCCGAAAATGACAGCTCAACCAATGGGATTTTGACAGCAGTTGTACGATCAAGATTTGGACCAGATCATTGTCCAACAGTCACAAGACTGCTCCCCTATAAATAGCCTTCATTTTTCAATAATGAAGATTGCCGAGCTTCAAGTGAGAAATTTCCCAAGTGTTCAAAGTTTGCTTTGAATATTTTACCCAGATATTCAAACCTTCAAAGATCTCCTTAGCAAACCCAGAATTCTTCATAAAGCTTCAAGCCAAACAACCATTGATACTCAACCTTGTAAACCAAAAGATTTCTTGTGCTCATCATCATTTAGATCTTTAGAGCATTTGATTTCTTTCCCACACACACACCCGATTTGTATGATCATATAGATTATACATTTCGAAAACACTGGTTGTTAGAATAGCTTTGATAGGTTAGATTGTTTATTTAGAGTTTAGATTCTTCATTGTAATTTTGTAAAAGCTCCTTTAAATTAATACAAGTCTAGTACTATTAGAAAATCCTAGATTAACCATCTAGGTAGAGGACGTAGTTCATTCAAGAACGAACATCTTCAAATTGGTGTGTTTGATATTTATTTTCTGTTGTGTTCTTTAATTTTATGTTTGTGGTTTCTCACTAAGTTCATCTATGATATGATCAGAAAAATGAATTGTGTTTTCCTTTGATCTTTAAGCTCTAATTATCTTGTGCATCATTATGTTTTTCAACCCAGTCAAACCGCAAACTCTGATGTGCATTTTATTAGTTCGGTTTCATTGCCTTGAACCGCAGTTGACCAAACTGATAAGTACTCGGTTGAATTTTATAAGGGTATTTTCGAAAAAATCGAAACCTCTATTCACCCCCCTCTAGCGGTTCTATACCCTTGTTGCTATTTGGGACCAACAGATTGAAAACCCCCAAATTAATTTTCAACAAAAATTTGTAGTATGCATTAAGTTTGTTTCGCGAATCCAAAGAGTGATTGGATGGGATTTAGGGTTTCGATGGTGGGTGTGGTTTGTGAGTGAAAGGGTACACTGAGTGAGGCATAAGGAGAGAACGATGGTGGGTGTGGTTTGGAAACCGTGGAGAAGAGTATGAGAGAGTGGATTTTGGGATTGATTTGAGGAAAGGGTTTGAATCTATGAAGAAAAAGTTGATTTTGTTATTGTAGTGAATTTTTGAAGTTATGCTTGTTGTTTTAGTGGTTATGGTAGTGATGGTGGTGCTATGGTGGTGGTGGTGGTGGTGGCGACAATGGTGATGTTGGTGGTCTTAATGGTGTTGAAGGTGATGATGCATAGATACTTTACCCCTGGTTAATTAGTCAATTGATTTCTTTTACTTTTTAATGAATTTTGTTAGAATTTGAACAAGTTTCATTTATTTTTTGTCCAATCACTGACCTGTCAATATAGAGGGGCCAACTAGATGCTTACTAGGACAGTCTCATTAACTTTTTGACGATCGTTAGACAAATTGGTTAATTTTGTCAATTAATCAATAGTACGCAGGTTACATTTGTTGTTTCAGCAGTACGAGAGTTAAAATGATATTCTGGCCATAGTACGAATGTTAGAATTGCGGTTTACTCAATATATATGTATATAAAAGTATTTGTTCAACCCTTTACACCTTAGAACTAAAAACACTTATTTTAGTAACATTGCAAGAATAAGAAAATAACAATTTCTATAAATGAATGTAACACTATTATATAAAAAATTGTATTATATTTTGTTTTACCAAAGTGTAAAGTGTTAGTACATTTTAAAAATAATATGTTACATTTACAATAAAAAGTATTAATTTTTGTCTAAAAAACTGTTACATTTACTTGTATAATAACTACTCCCTCCATCCCAGAGTAAGAATCATATCTCCCATTTCCACGGAGATTAAGAAATAGTGGAAGTAAATTAAGTGTTGTGAGTGTAAAAGTAAAGTAAGAGAGAGAGAGGATTAGTGTGAGAGAATAGTAAGTTGATTGATGTTGTGAGTATAAAAGTAAAGTATGTGAGAGAATGAGTGAGATGAATAGTAAGGATTTTTTGCCATTTTAGGAAAGAGACTTTTACTTAGGACTTACGAAAATAGAAAGTATGACTCTTACTCTGGGACGGAGGGAGTATATCCACATGTTTTCAAATAATAAGTTACAATGTGTTCAATTTATCTTGATACATGTAAAATATTAAATTATCTGTAGAAATGTGTTACAAGTTTGTCTACCAAACCAAAGTGTTACATTTACTTGTACAAACAATTATATTCATGTGTATAAACTCTTATTTTTCAAATGTTACTTTCTTTCAAAAAAATAATAATAAAATGAAATCAAATACTCTAGTTCTTTTATTCTACAAAAACACTATTACATTTCAGTATAAAAACAATTACATTTTAGTTGTAGTTAGTGTTACACGTAATTATAGTTAGTAATACAGTTGAAAAATAAGTAAAATGAACTATTTTTAAAAAAAACATGTGTTACATTTACTTATAAACAATGTTACATATAAGTAACACAATTGTTACATTTAGCTATAGTAATTATTACTATTGATAGACAAAAAAACTTTAAAATAAAATTATACCCGGGTCATGAGTCGATCCGTCTTTACTATAAGACATGTCTAAGTTGTTCTTACAGGAGACCATCTCATTACTGTCAGTTTCCGCTAAATGATTTTTCAACTTTTTGTTAATATGAAATGCTTTTTCTACTTTTCTATTTCCGTTGATAAGGTATTTTGAGCAATAAATATAAATTGATTCAACTATCTTAAATAAATATTTATAAATTATTATTGATAATATTAATAATGGCATACCAATAAAATTTTCATTAAATACTGTAGCTAATATGGAGTATGAGGCTAATATAAATACTCCCTCCACCCATCGTGGCGGAGCTACCCCAAGGCCAAAGGGGGCAATTGCCCCCGTTGATTTTTAAAAAATAAAAATTTACTAGTGCATTTTTTTAAAAAATTTAGGAGTTTAGTGCAATTTATTGAAATTTGCCCCCTTTGAAATAAAAGTAATAATGCATTAGAATTTTTTTTTGCCCCCATTGATGAAAATACAGTTAAATTTTTTTATTGTGTAACTTTTGCCCCCATTAATGAAAATTCCTGGCTCCGCCATCTTAAGTTACAAAAAAGTATACAGTATATTGGGAGTCTCTTAAAAAGTTACGAAGTCCTATAAATAAAAACATGTTAATACCTCTTTAATAATGAAACTCGCTTGCATTATAACTACTAATTTACTATTTTCTATCCAACTCCACCACAAATATTTACATTCACAGTACATTACTATTCTCGCTTTTTTGTTTCTTAATTTCCAATTATTACCTTAAAATTATGCACTAAAGTGGGACAGAGGGAGTAGGTAGTAGTGTTTTGGTAGGAAAAACAATGATGTATGATCTTGGTTGAAATCAAAATAAAGGAGGGACGAATAGAATTAAAACTACATAATTGAAAGATTCAAGATTGCACAAGGATGTAACGAGGAAAGCCCATTGAGACAATAATCTCGCCGGCACAAAACCTCGGGAGGTGATTAAGAGCACCTTCCTTCTCAAACGTTTGTATTGATCTTTTTACTTTTCGAGCTATGGAGGTTTACAGAGAGTGAGTGCGTGTGTGTAAGTGTACCTCCAAGGCCCTATTTATACATAAATGGAAAAACAAGAGACCTAATCAAAATAGTATAACTAACTCTCCTATAATCTCGCATTCTATCTTCAAGAAGAGGAGACGTGGTCAATCATTCCTTTGAGAGTTGATTCACAACTTCTCCACATGTGCTATTTGATATTTAACACATGCAAATATTATTAGAAAAATAGAATATAATTAATAATGTAGAATATACCTGCTGTTCAAGACGTTGCAATCTTTGAAGGGGAATCAAGATGGATACAACTTGAAATTTCACCCACAACAATTGCCCCCAAACTTGTCTTAGCTGTATAACACGGAGAAGATAAGTTTCTGGAAAGACGTGACTTGATGGGACGGTTAATTAACCAGCGTTTTGACCTGATGCATCATCTTAATTGTGCTTTGTGAGAAGAGGAGTCTAGACCCCTAGGATCATAAAACCGCCTAAAGTTCCTCCCTCCTACTCATAATCTTCAGACGGTGGAATTGAGGTATTCTTCTCTTCCTTTTCCTCTTTTTCTCAATTTTCCTTTTCTGCAAATATTGTTTTTCGAAGAGGATGTCGAAATCTTCTAAATCTGGTACTCTCAAAGCTGTTTCTTCTAATGACCCAAATTTTTTTGTCTTAGAGAGTTTACTCGCTAAACCTGATGACGAGATTTATGTTTTCAACAATGCTCTGATTTGCTCTTTGAAAAATCGAAAATGCTTTCCGAACCAAACTGTTATTCGCCCCTTTGATGTGTCTTTAAGGGCCGATTCTGTTTCTGCGTCTTGGATTTGCTTCTATGAGTATCCCTTTGCTCTAGGGTTTAGTTTTCTCTTTCCCTCTTTGGTTTCTGAGTTCTTTGAAAAAACTCAATTGGCGTATGCTCAAATGATGCCCATGACTTGGAGAGTTTTTGATGTTGTGTTGAGAGTGAACCGAGAGCGTGGACTAGACATAGGTTTGAGTAAGATGGCCATTTGCTATGACCTACAATCTTTTGGGTCAAAAAGGTTTGTTTTTAAGAAAATACCAAAAAAGGGCTTCATGGTCCCCAAACCATCTGTAAATGATAAAGGGTGGAGAGGAAAAATTTTCTTTATTGAGAGGCCTTCATTGGAAGGTGGTGAGAATTTGGTCAAAGAGTGGAACAGGGGAGGTATGATTCTTGAAATGTCTTTTTGCTTAAGTCTGCTACATCTTTTAAGTTTTACACTTTTTTTTTTCTTCCTTTGCAGAGATTAAGTGGGAAGAATTGTTCCCTCCAAAGGCTGATTCAGAGTCTAAGATTGCCTCATTTTTTCGTCTTTCTGAGGAGGAGAGGAGTTTCAAGAGCAGACAAGTCATTGATCATACTGAAGAGGATAACATGTCTAGAGGTATAATTTTGAAATCTTGATTGAATTCCCTTCCTGTATAAACTCATGAATTTCTTTCTTGTTTTGCAGTTTCAAAGCCAACTATGGAAATTTCCTTTGACAATCTGGATAGCCTACTTGGAGATCTCTTAACCAATCCAGTGGATAAGCCCCCCGTTGTTCCAAAAATGGAGATTCAAGATTTTGCTACTGTCAGTTCAAGACTAAAGAAGAGAAAAGCAGTTGATGAAGTGAGGGAGATTGTAGAAGTTGAAGCTTTTCGAAATCTGTCTGTAGATGGAATCAAGAAGAAGTTCTTGGCTCTAGCTTCAAGTGTAAGTATCTGCATATCTTTGTTTTTGAATTATAAACTTTTACCAGTATGTCTTAACTAATCTTTTGTAAACATGCAGGCTTTTGGGAGTGTAGAAACTCAAGTTGAAGCTTTCCGGGGAAATTACGGATTTGAAGCAAGGAATCTTATCGATTCAGGATGCTAATGTTCTTGAAGTGGAAGAGATTAAGACTACTCTTACCAAGTCTGCAGCCAAGAGAATGGTAGAAATCAAGATCAGAATGATCCAAGAATTCCATGAAGGTAAACATGAGGCTTGGGAGTTAGAGAAAGAGAAGACTATTCTGAAAAGGCTGAATGGTGAGGCAGTTGAAGTTGGTGAGGTCTCTTCCAGTGTTGCAGTCCCAGTGATTGAAGGTCAAGGCGAAAAAGTTGGTCAGGAGAAGGCGGATGCCTAAGGGTAAGTTGGTTCTATTTTGAACAATGGTTGGTTTCGAACAATGTTTGGTTTTGATGGGCTGCGTCCCGAAATCTTGTATTTCAACACTTGGTATTTTCTGAATTTGTGGTTTTCTGGGTGTAATGGCTCATAAGATTCAAGGACAAGTAGTTTTTGTTGGTGTTGGTGCCCTAGGCACGTTTGTTAAACGATTGTATAAGTTATCATTTTATTCATAATGATAAAGAGATAATAAGATTATTATTATTGCTCATGTTTGCTTATAATAATCTTCATCCCTAGAGCTTGTTAAGCACTAGCATAAAGGCTAAATGATCATGGGATGATCATGTTAGATTTATAGGTACTTGTTTGGAACAAGGTACTGGACATGACCCGCTGTATGAGATTTATGTCATGGTCTATGTCATATATAAATCTCATATTAGTTATGTCATTTGAATCCTTAGACATGAAGTTATTATAGTCTTCCACTTGATGAAGATTATGTTTGATATATTCAAACGCTGCCTTAACACGGTAGTTATAAAGGGTATGATTGGCATAATCGGATTCACGTAGGGAAGAGTAATAAGCTAAATGGATTTGTCCCTCTTCGGAGAGATGTCAAGCTTAGGCCTCTCGTAGGAATGATGTTGATGAAAATGTTCGGCCGGACTCAAATGAATTGATTAGATCAATGTCATTTGTATTATCAACATATTCGGAATCGAGAAAGTGTTGAACAAAACAAGTTGACTTGTTGACCATGACTTGTGTTCAATGACATCGTGGACAAAGGGATTGTGACATGTTCTAAAGGAATGCGAACTTGTATCTAGTTATACTATTTGGGTAGGTATGACGGTTTGCTAGAACCTAATCATATCTTATGGTTTCATGTTTGAACCCATTGCCAACTTAGTATAATCTTAGAGGGTCACACACAATAGAACGAATCTTAAATAAGGACTATATTGGAATATTGAGTCGAAGGACTTTGGAGGAATTTGGAAATTAGGGAAATCTGGGAAGGTGTGCGACCGCACAAAAGGGCTTGGGCGACCGCACAGCTTGGCTCAAAAAGTACCAGAAACCTTCCAGATAGATGTGCGGCTGCACAAATGGTTTTGGGCGGCCGCACACCATGTCGGGACTGGTTTCCTGATTTGATTTGGAAAATAATTTTGGACGGGTTTAGACACAAGTTTCCTATTTGGAATAGGTCTAACTTGTATATAAACAGCAAAATTCGGCCAGAATCAAGGCTAATGCTTTTGTCCAAATCTCAAAGAGTTTGAGAGAGGTTTTATTTTGTTCTAAGACATCCTAGATTGAAGAACAAAATAATACACAAATAAAATTCCATATAGTTCATATTGATTGTGAAAACGTGTTTCACAATTTTGGTCTAGCAACCAAGATCAAGTGTTCTTGATATTCGTTCGTGGTGTGGATACCGCTAGAGGGTGAAACTTATCGTCTTCAAAGTTCGTGATTCTTGCTATGTTCATGATCAAGCTTTCAAGCCTCTATCGAATTCATGGTTGCAAAATCAAAGGCATCAAGGGTTAGTATTCTAGTATTCATTATGTTGTATTTGACTTAATCATATGAATGGATCTATGGGCTTTAGGTTTCATAAAATTTTAAATGCTATTTTCCGCTGCGCATGTTACTTGGAAACCCAACAGTGGTATCAGAGCCCCGTTCATGTTGATTATTTCAATATTTAGATCATGTCGTGTGTATATAAATTGTTTGTATGCCTAGTATGATATGAATATTGGATTATATGATGTTTATGTGTTATATGATTCTATGTGGTTTATTGTTTTACAACTTTAATCACACTATTGAATCGCACTAAAAATTATGTTGGATTCTGAATTGTTTGATTATTAATTTTTGATTGGATCAAAGTTTTAATAATCGGGGAAAACAATTTTGAGACAAATTTTCGAACTTTAAAAATTCTGTCTGATGCTACTGTGCGACCGCACAGAAAATATTGGGCGACCGCATAGATTTTCTTGGGCGGCTGCACAATTGGTCAGAATCAGAATCAGATTCTGAAATTTTGATAGGGTCCAACCGAATCAGTGACAATACCGGCCAGACCTGCTGATCTGGAGCGGGTTTTGGGCAGTTGGTTTTGGTGTGGGTCTTGGGGTTTGATTTTCCTATTTGTTTTGATCTTGTGATTCTAAGATTGGTTTAAGGTTTGGATGGCTAATCTACGTTCATCGAGATTGTGTTTGCCAAACTTGATTGCAATCAAAGTTTCAAAGATAAAATGAAGTTAGAATTATGAAGAGTTCATAATTGCTAAAATTGAGAAACAAAGTTCTTGATTCAATGATTGGAGATCCATGTGGAATTGTGGATGCAATTGGCATACGTTCATCGAGACCATCTATTGCTTAGTTTCGGCCACATGGACTACTTTCTTGGTTTCTTGAATTAGTGCGGAATTGTGGATGCCTTATGGCTCAGTTTCGGCCGTACTTATTGTTGTCTTGATTTGGAGATGATAACCAAAGTTCAAATAGTCTCATCCTCATAATTATAGAGAAACTAATGACACATAAATATTATGCTTAAATTAGTGGAGATTAATTTTGTGGCTAAACTTGATGCGTAATATGTTTATATTATGTGCTCATAAATGTGTTGTATGCTATATGTGATGAACCTTCAAAGAAAGTTTTAAGTTCTTTTTGCCATGCCATGATTAAAACACTTGTTTATACATGGGTGATTTTGATGTGAGTTCGCCTCCGCGAGGTGCATTAATTTTATTCATATATGAGCAAGATGAGGTTCATTAATTCAATGTGGGCTTGCCTCCGCAAGGTGCATTAAATTGAATGGTTCCTATACGTTTAAAATGGTTGGACTTAATTAGGCGTCAAAACAGTTTTGGGCCTAGGCAAAAGATGAGGTTAAACATGCTTTTTGAAATTGGATTTCTCAAAGAATCTCATAAAAGGATCTAAGAATCATATGGGATATGATTAACATGATTGTCTACCTAATTAATTTAGTTTTTGAGCGGTCCGCCTCCGTGGACTCAAAAGTTAAATTAAAGTTGGATCTTAGCCCAATTAAATTATATTATACATTGGATGTATAAGAAGGTTATATAATTTAAGGGGAGTATTTTTTGAAAAATACATTATTTATCTCTTTAATGAGATTGGTACTTGTAAAATTTTAGAAATTTTGCATAAGTTGTAAATAATGACAACTAAAATCATTGCGATTAATCCTTGATAAGGATATGCTTCAAAAGAATGGTACAAACTTCATGGATTGGATCCTGAGCCTAAGAATGGTTCTAAGGCAAGAAGATGGGTTGTATATTCTTGATGGGCCTATTCCTAAAGAACCTAATGCCGGAGTAGACAATCACAAGAATCATGAGTATGATTCTAGGAATGTGAGTTGTCTTATGCTCACGATTATGTGCTCTTAAACTCCAACAAAGTTTGAAACTTGTGGAAGCCTATTAAATAGGCGTGGAGTTGAGTTACATGTTTCAAAGAGCAATCTAAGCAAGAGAGGTATAAAACCATTGTTGCATTCACTCATTGCAAAATAAGTAAAGGGAAAAGAATGGAACCTCACATGCTTAAGATAAAGGCTACGTAGAGCATCTTGAGAAACTTGGTTGTCCAATTGGATTGGAGCAAGTCACGGATCTCATTCTTGATTCATTGTTCAAATGTTATGATCACTTAGTGATGGACTATGACATGCTTAGAATGAATAAGAATCTCTTCGAATTGCATTAACATGCTGAAAAATTACGAAGATGAAGATATTGGAGAATGGTTCTCCAATGCTCATGGTTCATGATGGAAAGGGGCCAAGTGCCAAATGAGAGGTAAGACAAGGGTTGTCAAACCTAAAGGAAATAATTGATGCAATTTGGTAAAATGGCAACTGGATTGACCATTTAAAATTGTAGTCAAAAGGTAAGACAAGAGTTGTCAAACCTAAAGGAAATAATTATCGTTAAAATTATAACTCTAATTGATGCAATTTGGTAAAGTGGCAATTGGATTGACCATCTAAAATTGTAGTCAAAATTCTGGACGATCAATAAAAGGAATGGTAGTGGGACTACCACTTGGGAATTTTATGTTATAAATTATTCTTTCTAAATTTAATTATTGGGTATTGGATACCAGAATAATTAGTAAGATGAAAGACTACTTATAGTAAATTTTTATCTACAAACGGTAATGATGCAATGGTTGCAACATTGTTCGTAGAACACTTGTAAAGTGACTTTACTGATGAAGTAGAAAAACATTATTTTGTTATAAGATAATGAAGGATATTAATTTCTTATTTGGAATAAGAAAATTGCTTTATTTATTATGATTTACTTTACTGTGTTATCATATAAATAAATCTTATATCCTAAATCTTGAAGAACAATGTAATAAAGGCTATAACATAAATAATTAAAATTCTTTATACATTGTTGTTTTGATCAAATAAATGAGAAATGAAAATCTAAAATTCCATGGCAAGGAGTTTTAAGTCATATGATTTGAAATCACATGATGTATGCAAATCTTATTTACTTGGACAAAGACATCTTTTATTATGATTGATAAAAAGCTAATATCTTACTTGACCTAATACATGTCGATGTATATGGTGCATTAAGTAGCAATGCTCAAAGAGAAGTTTGGTTATACTTGGTAAAACTATTCAAAGATTCTGACTCGATCGTGATGATGAATAATTGAACCGAGATTTTGATAGTTATCATTAAGGTTGTGAAATAGTTTCACAATAAACTCCACTAAGAACACTATTTGGAATGATGTGTCTACATGGAGGTATTGAACCTTATTGGATATGGTTCATAAGATGATAAAATCAAAATTGATCTTCCATTATTTGTTTTGGGGTTATGTATTATAAACTGCTATAACTACACTAATTTGAGTTCCATCAAAAGAGGTTAAATGATGAAAGAAAACTCGGTTTGTCTTTTATAAAGATTTAAGATGGTGAGACCTTTTGGAAAGGAGCTGTCTGGGACACACTCACATTTAAATCTGATAAATATACTTTCATGGGATATCCTAAGGAAAGTTGAGGATAATAATTTTACTCATAAGAAACAAATGGTTTGTTGATTATGATGATACTTTTCTAGATAAATGGTTTATCTCTAAAAGAATCAGTGGGAGTAAAATGTATCTCGAATGGTTCGAGACCTAGAAAATATATTTTAACCTAAGATGGAAGTTGAACAAGTTTTCACAAGGAGTCGTGAAAAGTCCGTTCAAGTTATACAAATACTTGTAATACATGATAGGATACAATCTATTAGTAGAAATATTGGATATTTCGAAATAGAAAGTATTGAGGTAAAGTTCATTTAGAATGAAGTATTTACTACCTATCAAAGATGCAATATCAACTCCACATTTAGATTAATGGCTTGGAGTCATAATATCTAAAAGGAAATCCATGTGTAATAATCAAGTTTGGAACTTGATCATTCTAACCTAAGGCGTAAAAACCAAAGGAGAGGAATGAGTTTTCTTGGAAGAAAATTTACATGGGTAGCAAAAATTTACTAGAATTCTCATAGTCACATGTTCATATTTGGAATATGAAATTTGATAAAATGATGTCAAAACAAGCGTTCCTCAACGGGAACTCACTTAAGGATGTATTGGATACAACCTAAAGGATTTTACAGTCAAGGAAAATTCTAATAAATTATGTAAGTTGCAGAAATCCATTGGATGGATTAAAGCAAACTTATGGGAGTTGGAATCTCCATTTTGATAAGTCAAAGATTTTGGCTTGATCAAGAACGAAGATGAACCTTGTATATACAAGAAGATTAGTGGGATCATAGCGCTATTTCTTAAATTAAATATGTGGATAACATATTGCTCATTGGAAACGACATTCCTACACGTTAGTCTGCAAAGACTTTGTAAAAAAAGTGTTTCGCAATGAAGAATATGGATAAAGCCGCATAAGTCATTGGCATTAAGATCTATAGAGATAGATCAAGGAAGCTAAATGGTTTAAAGCCAATGTACATACATTGATAAAGTCATAAGAAGATTCCGCAAGGAAAATTCTAAGAGATGACATTTGTCAGTGTTACATGGAGTTTCTCTAAGCAAGAGTCAATGTCCTAAAGACAAAAATTGAGCATGAGAAAATGAATGAGATACCATTTGTCGCGACCCCGACCCCGCGGGCCAGGAGCACGCGAGCTGGACGTCGACTTAAACAATAAACTCTAAAATAATGAAGATAAAAATTTCCTTTTTTACCCAAAAGATGATAACACAAGGTTTTGAAATCCAACTTGAACAACAAAATATAAACTAGTGTAAGCTCCACAAACTTACACTCAAAATAATAAAATATACGATTCTTAATGACGTTAAGTTGGTACAACTATTCCCTAAAACAGGTTACACATTTATGTAATATAAACCCACCAATAACAACTTGCCCCAAAAGCTCAACCCTCTCGACGTCCTGTCTCGTGATCAGCGAGTCTAATCCTTTACACCTGGGGGGGGTTAAGGAAAAACAAGACAAAAGAAAAGGGGGGTGAGATAAATCTCAATAAGTTACTAATGCAACTACATGACATGCTATAATGCAATAAGCAATAAACAATAATAGATATCACTGAGCACATAGCATTTATCAATTAACATATAGCAGCGGAAATAAACAATTAACAAAGGATATTAGCCAAGGTTTTCCAACTGAAAGAACCAAATAAAGGTCGCTGCGCAGCTTCAACAATCAACAATCAACATCTTCATAGTAGCATGAAAGCTTGAAGAGAAAACCCCCGGTACCGGAACCAATAACAATAAGGGGACAGTGACACACAGTCAAAGCCCAAAACCAATAGCTAAAGTGATTACAAAGGGGCTAGCTCATCTCACATCCAAGGCCAATCTGGAGGAGGGAAATAATGGGGCAAAACAATGGTCAACACCATAATGGACTTGGCTTGTGCCATCATAATGTTTCGCATCGCCCGAAACACACACAAATACCAGCTGGACTTTCAAGTAAAGGCTAAGTAATAAAATACTAGCACGATAAACAACTAATGATTCCAAAGTAGGGAACCAATCCAAATAAATTACCACAAAGGTAAGCCAATCCAAACAACACATCAAGGATGGACCACATTCCCAAAATGATACTTAATCAAATTCCATAACATATTTATTCACAAAAGAATCAAGTCCAATTAATAAAGTGTTCCACGATGTTAACTTAGGTTAATTAGAAGAATAAAACCTAAACTAGTTAAGCCATTAGTCCTAAACCAAGCAAAGGGGCAGAATTCTGGAACAGGGGGCGGGCGGGCGCCTGAAGGGGGTCGGGCGGGCGCTTATTCCAACAGAAGGTCTGGCCGCTGGAAAAGGGGGTGTAGGCGGGCGCCTGGCACCGCGCGGGCGGGCGCTCGGTCGACGGCTGGGAGGGATTTCAGCAGCTGGGTTCATTCCATTTCCATACCATTTTCATACCAATTTCACAACACTCAAAATCAACACTCCCAACAAGATTCCCAAAGTACCCAAACATCAATTAACCTAAAAGGGGACCTAAATAATACCATTTATCAACCACAACCAAGATTAATCTCAACATTCATCAAAAATCACCATTTTTAACCAAAAACCAAAATAAATTCCAAATAAATTCCAAACTCAATAAAACATCAAGTATAACAACTCAAGCATTATATAAACATGATATGAACAATTTTAGCATAAAAATGGGGGAAAAGCAACTTACTTGAATTTTCTCAAAGTTGCCGGAACTCGAATATTTTTAGCCCTCTACGATCCTAACGACGATCTAAACAAGTTTCATGTTTTAAGAAATGAGAAATAACAAGAGGAAGATGGTTAGATTGAATAGAGAAGGTAGAGAAAGAAACCTTACCCTAGGATTTGTCTCCTAGGCGCTTCTGCTGATGATTATGTATTGAGTTCAACTATGAATTAAATTTGAAAAAAAAAAAAATGTGCACAAACATTTAAATAAAAAAAAAAAAAAAGAGAGAGAATGCTGGGAGAGATGAGGGAGTAGGGTGATGGAAGAGGTGAGGGAGAAGAGAAGGAGTAGGGAGGGAGTAGTTAAAATCTTTTTCAAAAACTTACACTTAGGCCCCTCCTCATCTACTAACACAACCCAATTTCCCCACTAACTACTAAGACCCAAAACTCTACACTAGCACAAAAGACCAATTAAAATGCTAGGCACTAATTATTATGAGATATAAAATGCGCACATAAATATTTAAATCAAATAAATAAATAAATAATTAATTATTCATCAATAAAATAGAGACGGGTTATCGGGTCGTGACATTCACTCCCCCTAAAAGAAAATTCGGCCCGAATTTTAACGAGACTTACCCGAATTAAAAAGCCACGGAAATTTCCTCTCTATCTCATCACGAAGCTCCCAAGTCGATTCCTCAATATTGTGATTCCTCCAAAGAACTCTAACCAATGGAATGCTTTTGTTCCTCAACTCTTGGACTTTGGCATCAAGAATCCGAACCGGTCGTTCCTCGTAAGTCATATCGGGCTCTATATCCTCCGGTACCCTCGGTAACACGTGAGATGGATCATGAATATACTTCTGAAGCATAGAAACGTGAAAAACGTTATGTAATCGGTCCAAAAAAGATGGTAACGCAAGACGATACGCAAGAAGTCCCACCTTTCCCAGAATCTCAAACGGACCTATAAACCTCGGAGCCAATTTGCCTTTCTTCCCGAACCTTCGAACACCCACCTTCGGAGATACTTTCAAGAACACAAAATCACCGGTCTGAAAACTAAGATCTCGCCTTCGGTTATCTGCATAGCTCTTATGTCGACTCTGGCTGTTTTCAATCGATCCCGGATAACCCTAACTTTCTCAACTGAACCCTGAAGCAAATCAATACCCACGATCTTCGCTTCACCGACCTCATCCCAACAGATAGGCGATCTACATTTTCTCCCATATAAGGCCTCATAAGGTGCCATCTCGATACTAGCCTGATAACTGTTGTTGTAAGAGAATTCCACTAACGGTAAATGTCTATCCCAAGAATCGGAAAAATCTACCGAACAAGCTCGCAACATATCCTCCAAAGTCTGAATGGTCCTCTCGGATTGACCATCGGTCTGAGGGTGAAAAGCTGTACTGAATCGCAAATCTGTACCCAAAGCTTCCTGAAACGCCTTCCAGAATCTAGAAGTAAACCTCGGGTCTCGATCTGACACAATGCTAACCGGAACCCCATGCAATCTCACAATCTCATCAATGTAAAGGGTCGCAATCTTTTCCATCGAGTACCTAATGTCAATAGGCAAGAAATGTGCACTCTTGGTCAGTCTATCCACAATTACCCAAACACTGTCATACTTCCTACGGGTACGAGGTACTCCCGTAACGAAATCCATAGTCACATGCTCCCATTTCCACTCCGGAATCTCTAACGGCTGAAGTAGTCCTGCGGGTCTCTGATGCTCGGCTTTGACCTGCTGACAAGTTAAACATTTCGAAACATACTCGGCTATTTCCCTCTTCATGTTGTTCCACCAAAAGTGTTGTTTCAAATTTTGATACATCTTCGTACTACCCGGATGAATAGTATACCTCGATCTGTGACCCTCATCTAAAACTTGCCTCTTTATTCCACCAACATCGGGTACGCACAAACGACCACGGTAAGTCAACACCCCATTCGAACTCATAGAAAAATCCTCGAAATTCTTTTCCTTCATTTTACCCATTACTTTCACTAACTCGGGATCTTCCTTTTGAGCATCCTTTATTCTTTGAATTAGGGTCGGAGACACCCTAATATTCGCAAAAATAGCCCCATATCTCGATTCACGAGGACACCAATCTCGAACATCCTCAAGCATCTTCTACTCTCGAACCATCATCGAAGCCACATAAGACTTTCTACTAATCGCATCGGCTACCACATTCGCCTTCCCCGGATGATAAGAAATCGTACAATCATAGTCCTTTAAGAGTTCCATCCATCGACGCTGACGGTTATTCAATTCCTTTTGAGAGAAGAGGTATTTCAAACTCTTGTGATCCGTGAAAATCTCGAACTTTGCCCCATAAAAATAGTGCTTCCACTTATGCAACGCAAAGACTATCGCAGCCAACTCCATATCATGAGTAGGATAATTCTGTTCACTCGGGCTCAACTTCCTCGAAGCATACGCAATCACTTTCCCATTCTGCATCAAAACACAACCCAAACCTTCTTTCGAAGCATCATTGTAAATTACTAAATCGTCATTTCCATTCGGTAACGCAAGAATAAGAGCCGTAGTTAATCTCTTCTTCAATTCATCAAAGCTACTTTGACATTTTTCACTCTACACAAATGGTACATCCTTCCGGGTCAACTGAGTCATCGGAGTAGCAATCCTCGAAAACCCTTCTATAAATCTTCTGTAATACCCGGCTAAACCCAGAAAACTTCTGATCTCGGTCACTGACTCGGGTCTCTTCCAATCCACTATGGCTTCTATTTTCGAAGGATCCACAGAAATCCCATCTTTAGAAATAACATGACCCATAAATGAAACCTTCTCGAGCCAAAATTCGCATTTACTAAACTTCGCAAACAATTGCTCTCTCGCAAGAATGGATAAAACTGTCCTCAAGTGTTGCTCGTGCTCCTCTCGAGATTTAGAGTAGACAAGAATGTCGTCGATGAAGACCACCACAAACGAATCAAGATAAGGATGGAAAACCCGGTTCATCAAATCCATAAATACGGCAGGCGCGTTAGTCAACCCAAACGGCATAACCAAGAACTCGTAATGACCATAACGGGTGCGAAAGGCAGTCTTCGGAATATCCTCCGATTGAATCTTCAACTGATGGTACCCACTTCTCAAATCAAGTTTAGAAAACACCACGGACCCTTGAAGCTGATCAAACAAATCATCAATGTGAGGTAGAGGATACTTGTTCTTCACTGTAACCTGATTCAACTTCCTATAATCAATACACAATCTCAAAGAACCGTCTTTCTTCCGCACAAAGAAAACTGGTGCTCCCCATGGGGAAACACTAGGGCGGATAAAACCTCGATCAAGCAACTCTTGCAATTGAACCTTTAGTTCCTTCAACTCTGCGGGAGCCAACCTATACGGTGCCTTTGAAATCGGAGCCGTACCCGGCAAAAGGTCTATGCAAAATTCTATCTCACGATCTGGAGGCATATCATATTCAGAAGAGAAAACATCGGGAAATTCCCTAACTACCCGAACACTCTCCAAACTAGGGGATTCTTTCCTAGTATCAAGCACACTAGCCAAGTACCCCTCACAACCACGGTGCAATAATTTTCTCGCTTTCACATAAGAAATGATACGAAAATTTCTACCAAAAGGCATAGCCTCAAAAGTAAACTTAGGCACATCAGGGATGGAAAAATTAACGACCTTTCTACGACAATCGACAGAAGCATGAAACTTGCTCAACCAATCCATACCCAAAATAACATCAAAGTCCTGAATAGGAAGGACTACCAAGTCCGCACATAAGACACGACCACATATAAGCACATCACAAGCACGAAATACTCTATCGGTTACCAAACACTCTCCCATAGGAGTTGACACCTCTAACACATAGGGCAAAGAATCAGATGCAGCATTTAGTAAAGAAGCAAATTGTACAGAAATGTAAGAATGAGATGATCCTGGATCTACTAACGTACGCGCTCTCACATTAGATATAGAAACAATACCTCCAATCACTGAGGGATCATCTGCCTGATGCTGATTCATTGCAAACACTTTTCCTTGGACCTTGGGCATCCCCGTAGCATCCCTTTTCTAACCCTGTGGAGCCCCAGCTCCTAACCCAGTCGGTTGACCCCTGCCTCTAGTACAATCCCTCGCAAAATGTCCCATTTGACCACAATTGGTACACCTGCCCTGCTTCTTCCAACAACGGTCTTCTGAATGGCCTTCCTTTTGGCAATAGGAACAAAGTCTCCTATTTTGGTTCCCTTGGTTCCCGGAAGTAGTACCCGGGTTCCTTGGAATCGGTTGCCCTCGGAACTGAGATTGTCCTCCAAAGTTACCTCGGTTATCAATCCTTGGTTGTGACTTGCTCTGCGCTCCTTGCTTACTCGGGTTAGCTACCTCGGTCTTCCTCTTATGTTCCCTAATATCTTGCTCGATAAGGTAGGCACGGTCTACCGCATCCAGGAATATCACAATCCTCTGGGCTATAAGCTGAGTACGAATAGAAGTCTTCAAACCCCGGATGAATCTCATAGCTTTCTGTTCTTCGGTCCTCACAAGATAGTCACAATACCGGGCTAATTCTGTGAACTTAGCCGAGTACTGAGCTATAGACAACAAAACTTGCTCCAAGTTGAGAAGCTCGATCTCCTTTCGGTTATGATCCACTACCGGAATGAAATGCTCTTTGAACTTCCGAACAAACAATTCCCATGCATACACTGTGTGAGTGTCATCCCAACTAGCTTTAACCCCTTTCCACCAATGCTCGGCGGCACCCACAAGCTTATAAGCCGCGAACCGGACCCTATCCTCGTCCGTGCACCCAAACATATCATAAATTTTCTCCATAGACTCAACCCATAGTTCGGCCTTCTTCACATCGGGCTCACCATCGAACTCTGCCGGTTTCAGTTTCAAGAATTGCTCCAAACCATATCGGGGTGGTGGTGCTTGCTCTACTCTCGGTCCTTGGTCATGAATAGCCTTCATGGCCGCCTCAAACATGCCTTGGAACATGGCACGGTTCTCTTCCCGAAGATCATTCTGATTCTGAGCCCCACTAGAACCTTCACCTGTCCTTCTTCTAGCCATTGAGAACAATTACCTGCATAAAACATCAACCGTTACTCACTCCGAACACAACTACCCTCCTAGGTCATACTAGTCCACCTAGACTTATACTTAGAGCTAAACCATAGCTCTGATACCAACTGTCGCGACCCCGACCCCGCGGGCCGGGAGCACGCGAGCTGGACATCGACTTAAACAATAAACTCTAAAATAATGAAGATAAAAATTTCCGTTTTTACCCAAAAGATGATAACACAAGGTTTTGAAATCCAACTTGAACAACAAAATATAAACTAGTGTAAGCTCCACAAACTTACACTCAAAATAATAAAATATACGATTCTTAATGACGTTAAGTTGGTACAACTATTCCCAAAAACAGGTTACACATTTATGTAATGTAAACCCACCAATAACAACTTGCCCCAAAAGCTCAACCCTCGCGACGTCCTGTCTCGTGATCAACGAGCCTAATCCTTTACACCTGGGGGGGGGTTAAGGAAAAACAAGACAAAAGAAAAGGGGGGGGGGGGTGAGATAAATCTCAATAAGTTACTAATGCAACTACATGACATGCTATAATGCAATAAGCAATAAACAATAATAGATATCACTGAGCACATAGCATTTATCAATTAACATATAGCAGCGGAAATAAACAATTAACAAATGATATTAGCCAAGGTTTTCCAACTGAAAGAACCAAATAAAGGTCGCTGCGCAGCTTCAACAATCAACAATCAACATCTTCATAGTAGCATGAAAGCTTGAAGAGAAAACCCCCGGTACCGGAACCAATAACAATAAGGGGACAGTGACACACAGTCAAAGCCCAAAACCAATAACTAAAGTGATCACAAAGGGGCTAGCTCATCTCACATCCAAGGCCAATCTGGAGGAGGGAAATAATGGGGCAAAACAATGGTCAACACCATAATGGACTTGGCTTGTGCCATCATAATGTTTCGCATCGCCCGAAACACACACAAATACCAGCTGGACTTTCAAGTAAAGGCTATGTAATAAAATACTAGCACGATAAACAACTAATGATTCCAAAGTAGGGAACCAATCCAAATAAATTACCACAAAGGTAAACCAATCCAAACAACACATCAAGGATGGACCACATTCCCAAAATGATACTTAATCAAATTCCATAACATATTTATTCACAAAAGAATCAAGTCCAATTAATAAAGTGTTCCACGATGTTAACTTAGGTTAATTAGAAGAATAAAACCTAAACTAGTTAAGCCATTAGTCCTAAACCAAGCAAAGGGGCAGAATTCTGGAACAGGGGGCGGGCGGGCGCCTGAAGGGGGTCGGGCGGGCGCTTATTCCAACAGAAGGTCTGGCCGCTGGAAAAGGGGGTGTAGGCGGGCGCCTGGCACCGCGCGGGCGGGCGCTCGGTCGACGGCTGGGAGGGATTTCAGCAGCTGGGTTCTTTCCATTTCCATACCATTTTCATACCAATTTCACAAAACCCAAAGTCAACACTCCCAACAAGATTCTCAAAGTACCCAAACATCAATTAACCTAAAAGGGGACCTAAATAATACCATTTATCAACCACAACCAAGATTAATCTCAACATTCATCAATATCACCATTTTTAACCAAAAACCAAAATAAATTCCAAATAAATTCCAAACTCAATAAAACACCAAGTATAACAACTCAAGCATTATATAAACATGATATGAACAATTTTAGCATAAAAATGGGGGAAAAGCAACTTACTTGAATTTTCTCAAAGTTGCCGGAACTCGAATATTTTTAGCCCTCTACGATCCTAACGACGATCTAAACAAGTTTCATGTTTTAAGAAATGAGAAATAACAAGAGGAAGATGGTTAGATTGAAGAGAGAAGGTAGAGAAAGAAACCTTACCCTTTTTCCATGGAAAGAGAGAGAGAATGCTGGGAGAGATGAGGGAGTAGGGTGATGGAAGAGGTGAAGGAGAAGAGAAGGAGTAGGGAGGGAGTATTTAAAATCTTTTTCAAAAACTTACACTTAGGCCCCTCCTCATCTACTAACACAACCCAATTTCCCCACTAACTACTAAGACCCAAAACTCTACACTAGCACAAAAGACCAATTAAAATGCTAGGAACTAATTATTATGAGATATAAAATGCGCACATAAATATTTAAATCAAATAAATAAATAAATAATTAATTATTCATCAATAAAATAGAGACGGGTTTTCGGGTCGTGACACCATTTGCTTCGGCAATTGGATCCATGATGCCATGATAAGTACTAAGCCGGATATATCTAATGCTTGGAGCATGATGAGTAGATATCAATCCGACACCGGTGAGATTCACTGGATGGCTATGAGAGCGAGTCTTAAAGTACTTTAGAAGGACTAAAGATTCGTTTATGATCTATGAAGGTATGGAAGATGATCTCGGATGCATGCTTCCAAACCAACAAAGATGATAATTGATCGCAATCAGGTTTTATGCATATGTCAAATTGTAGAACTGTAAGTTAGAATGGTTCCAAGCAGAGTACAACCACTAATTCTACGACTAAAACTAAGTATATTGCTGCATTGGATGCTGCGATGGAAACGGTTTGGATTAAGAAGTTCATTGTTGAACTTGAGATGGTTCCTAGTATGGCTAATCCAATAGACCTTATTAGTAACAATAGTGGTGCTATTGAATCAAGCAAAGGAACCAAGAGCATATCCCAAATCTAAACACATACTTAGGCGTTTTCTTATCGTTCGAGAAATTATTGATAAGGGAGACGTAAATATATGCAAAGTACCAAGTAATGATAACGTTACGGACACGCTAACAAAGGAACTTCCACAAGCTAAACATGATAGTCATGTTAGGTCCATGGGTATTGGATACCTAGAGATTGGGCCTAGGGCAAGTGGGAGATTGTTGGTGTTGGTGCCCTAGGCACGTTTGTTAAACGATTGTATAAGTTATCATTTTATTCATAATGATAAAGAGATAATAAGATTATTATTATTTCTCATGTTTACTTATAATAATATTCGTCTCTAGAGCTTGTTAAGCACTAGTATAAAGGCTAAATGATCATGGGATGATCATGTTAGATTTATAGGTACTTGTTTGGAACAAGGTACTGGACATGACCCGCTGTATGATATTTATGTCATGGTCTATGTCATATATAAATCTCATATTAGTTATGTCATTTGAATCCTTAGATATGAAGTTATTATAGTCTTCCACTTGATGAAGATTATGTTTGACATATTCAAACGCTGCCTTAACACGGTAGTTATAAAGAGTATGATTGGAATAATCGGATTCACGTAGGGAAGAGTAATAAGCTAAATGGATTTGTCCCTCTTCGGAGAGATGTCAAGCTTAGGCCTCTCGTAGGAATGATGTTGATGAAAATGTTCGGCCGGACTCGAATGAATTGATTAGATCAATGTCATTTGTATTATCAACATAATCGGAATCGAGAAAGTATTGAACAAAACAAGTTGACTTGTTGACCATGACTTGTATTCAATGACATCATGGACAAAGGGATTGTGACATGTTCTAAAGGAATGCGAACTTGTATCTAGTTATACTATTTGGGTAGGTATGACGGTTTGCTAGAACCTAATCATATCTTATGGTTTCATGTTCGAACCCATTGCCAACTTAGTATAATCCTAGAGGGTCACATACAATAGAACGAATCTTAAATAAGGACTATATTGGAATATTGAGTCGAAGGACTTTGGAGGAATTTGGAAATTAGGGAAATCTGGGGAAGGTGTGCGACCGCACAAAAGGGCTTGGGCGGCCGCACAGATTGGCTCAAAAAGTACCAGAAACCTTCCAGATAGATGTGCGGCCGCACAGGTGCTTTTGGGCGGCCGCACACCATGTC
Organism: Campanula takesimana; assembly: GCA_026119855.1. Classification (NCBI taxonomy): domain Eukaryota; kingdom Viridiplantae; phylum Streptophyta; class Magnoliopsida; order Asterales; family Campanulaceae; genus Campanula; species Campanula takesimana. The sequence continues at coordinate 200,724 of JAOWBW010001410.1, forward strand.
GGGACTGGTTTCCTGATTTGATTTGGAAAATAATTTTGGATGGGTTTAGACACAAGTTTCCTATTTGGAATAGGTCTAACTTGTATATAAACAGGAAAATTCGGCCAGAATCAAGGCTAATGCTTTTGTGCAAATCTCAAAGAGTTTGAGAGAGGTTTTATTTTGTTCTAAGACATCCTAGATTGAAGAACAAAAATACACAAATAAAATTCCATATAGTTCATATTGATTGTGAAAACATGTTTCACAATTTTGGTCTAGCAATCAAGATCAAGTGTTCTTGATATTCGTTCGTGATGTGGATACCGCTAGAGGGTGAAACTTATCGTCTTAAAAGTTCGTTATTCTTGCTATGTTCATGATCAAGCTTTCAAGCCTCTATCGAATTCATGGTTGCAAAATCAAAGACATCAAGGGTTAGTACTCTAGTATTCATTATGTTGTATTTGACTTAATGATATGAATGGATCTATGGGCTTTGGGTTTTATAAAATTTTAAATGCTATTTTCCGCTGCGCATGTTACTTGGAAACCCAACAGTTCTTAGGTTTTCAGATGTTGGGTTGGTCCAACATGATGCAAGGTTAGGAAGATGGTTGGTGATAAATCTTTGACTGGATAGGGTAGTTTTTTGGAACTAGGTAGTTTTCTTTTGTTGATAAGTACGTCAGTGCTCCGTAGATCAAATTGTAACAATCTTGTGTATGGTGTTACGACCTTTATAATACTTTGTTTGATATGAAAATATCAAAAACCTTTTGTCTTTTAGATGACATGAATATGCCATAACCATTTGAAAATGTCTTAAGTTCAATATTTAATTAACTGGAAATGGGGGGTGCGTACATATAAACATACGTGCCCATTCCTCACCTTAACCATTATTGAAATCTTGCGCTCCAGGCGAAGGTGTATCAACCTTAATTTAAAATGAAAGAAAATCAATTTCTTTAAACCTTTGAAGGGACTTAGTACCTTGAACTTTAAGGTGAGATGGCCAATCTCAAGATGTCGTGTTCTTGAAATCTCTAAAAACAAGTGTTACTTTCTTGCAAAACTAGAATATATTAAAAATCCAACATCTTGAATAATGTCGTTTTTATGAATAAATATAAACTTTACGTAATTAAATTGAACTAAGGTAAAAATCATACCTGAATCATTAAGATGCTAACAACCTTTTAAGATGTTGACATCTTGGTGGATCTTAAGATGTTAACAACCTTTCAAGATGTTGACATCATGGTTTATTGCATTTCAGAATGGTCGTCCTAAGTTTCCTTGCAAGACAGAAACATGTTAGGATTGGGTGTTAGCTTAGCTAACACCCCTCCGATGCTTAAGTTAGTAATAGCTTGATAAATATAAATCAAAGGGAAATAATTGAAATGACTTTGTATTAAAAGCGTACATGTCTTCCTGAATTTGAATGATAACTTAAAACTTACATGAAGTATGCTTTAAGATGGATAGCATTCCAAGATCTTGGGATCCTTACACCTTCCAAGGTTGATAACCAATATGCCCCCTTTCCTGCGTCTGCATCTATTAAATAAGGTCCTTCCCATTTTGGTGCCAACTTGCCAGCATTGAGCTCCCTTGTGTTCTGATGGACCTTTCTTAGCACCAAGTCACCAACCTGGAACTTTCTTAATATGACATTCTTGTTGTAAGATCTTGCAATCCTTTGCTGGTATGCTGCCATCCTGACTCTCGCCATATCCCTCAATTCATCAATGGTGTCAAGATCTTGAGCCAAAATAATGCTATTTTGCTCAGGAGTTAACAATCCATATCTTGACGAGGGGACGATGACTTCAGCAGGAATGACCGCTTCTGATCTGAAAACTAGAGAGTAAGGAGTCTGGCCCGTCGCATTCTTGGGCGTTGTTCTATCAGCCCATAAGACGAAAGGCAACTCTTCTGCCCATCTTCCTTTTTTCTGGTCCAACCTCTTTTTCAAGTTGGAAATAATGATCTTATTCTAGACTCAACCTGTCCATTTGCTTAGGGATGCACTGGTGAAGATGCTACCATCTTAACTCCCCATCTTGTGAGAAAATCTGGAGTTTTCCTGCTAATAAATTGGGAACCGTTGTCACATATAATCTCTGATGGGATACCGAACCTGCTGAAGATATTCTTCTTTATGAAAGATATAACCTCCTTATCACGAACTTGAACATAGGCCTCGGCTTCGATCCATTTGGAAAAGTAATCTGTCATTGCTAGTAAGAACACCTTTCCTCCAGGAGCTTTAGGTAATTTCCCAACAATGTCCATTCCCCAAGTCATGAAGGGCCAAGGGGATAGAATAGGATGCATCATTTCTGCTGGTTGGTGCAAGATGTAACCATGTCTCTGGCAAGAATCACACTTCTTGGAATATTATGCTGCATCATGATGCATAGTAGGCCAAAAGTATCCCATCCTGAGGGCTTTTGCGTATAAAATCCTGCCCCCCAGAATGATTTCCACACAAGCCTTCATGAAGTTCTTTTAATATTGATGCAACTTGATCAGGTTCGAGACATCTTAAGTATGGTCCTGCAAAAGATTTTCTGAACAAAACATTATCTATCAACAAATATCTTGCATTTCTTACCCTGAATGCCTTTGCATTCTTTTCCTGTGGTGGGATGGTACCATCTTGAAGATATTTGATTATTGGTGAGATCCAAGATGGTTCAGCCTGTGCTTCGTGGATGTCATCATCTATACAGAATAATTCCAATCTTTTTATGGCTGGAATGTTGACATGAATAATGGGTATACTGGTCTGAGTCAAACTCTTGAAGGAAGAACCGAGGTTGGCTAGAGCATCTGCCTCTGAGTTTTCTTCCCAGGAAATCTATTCTATCTTAAAAACTTGAAATTTGCTGGCCAAGATCTTCACAACTCCCATGTATGACGTCATCTTGGCATTTTTAGCCGCATAAGATCCGTTAAAATGATTGACTAATAATAAAGAATCACAATATACCTGGATGACTTTGATATTAAGATCTAGTGCCACAGTTAGTCCCACAATGAGAGCTTCATATTCTGCCTCATTATTGGTAGCTTTGAAATCACAACTAATAGCCTGTGGTATAATGTCCCCTTGTGGCGATTTTAGTACAATTCCAATACCTGTTCCTCTCATGTTTGATGCCCCATCGGTGTACAGCGTCCATTCTTCCAAGGTGTCACCATCTTGAAGCTGTTGGACTTATATTTATACTTTTGGTTGCATATTTAGACTGAAATCTGCCACAAAGTCTGCAAGAGCTTGTGATTTTATCGCCGTTCTTGGTTCGTACTTGATATCATAAGTGCTGAGTTGGGCTGACCATTTCGCCATCCTACCTGACATTTCTGGTTTTCTCATAACATTCTTGATAGGATAGTTAGTATGAATACATATAACATGGGTTTCAAAATAATGTCTTAATTTGATTGAAGCAGTAATCAAAGCTAAAATTAACTTTTCAAGATGGGAGTACCTTCTTTCCGCATCTAGAAGAGTTTTACTTACATAATAAATGGGATGCTGATTACCATCTTGCTCTCTGACCAAGACTGCACTAACTGCTATTTCTGAAATGGCTAAGTATGAAAACAGTGGCTCGCCTTCTTCGGGTTTGACCAATAATGGAGGTGTGGACAAGTATTGTTTAAGATCTTGGAAAGCTTTTTCATGTTGTTGTGTCTACTCAAATCTGCTATTCTTCTTCAAAATGTCATAGAATGTCTTGCATCTTTCAGAGGACTTGGAAATGAATCTGTTGAGTGCTGCCACCTTTCCGGTCAACCTCTGAACGTCTTTAACGCTTTATGGTGACGCCAAGTTGATTATGGCTCTGATTTGTTCCGGGCTAGCTTCTATGCCTCTCTGTGTCACCATATATCCCAGAAATTTTCCAGACTTCATACCAAAATTGCACTTTGTTGGATTCAGCTTCATGTTAAATACGTCCAAGATATCAAATGCTTGAGTAAGATCTCAAACATGGTCTTCGGATTTCTTTGACTTTACTACCATATCATCGATATATACCTCCATGGTATGCCCAATTTGATCTTTGAACATCATGTTGACCAGCTTCTGATAAGTTGCACCTGCATTTCTTAGTCCAAATGGCATAGCAATATAACAATATACACCTAGGGGTGTAATGAAGGCGGTGTCTTCTTGGTCAGATGGTTCCATCTGGATCTGCTGAAATTCTGAAGATGCATCCATGAATGTCAAGATCTCGTGTCCCGAAGTTGCATCAACCAAGGTGTCTATATGCGGCAGCGGGAAGGGATCTTTAGGACACGCCTTGTTCAGGTCCGTGAAGTCGACACAACTCTCCACTTGCCACCTCTTTTTTTACAACGACAACGTTAGCTAACCATTTCGGATATTCTGCTTCCCTAATCATCTTTGCTTTCAATAGTTTGTCAACTTCGTCTTTGATGATCTGGTTTCTCTCTTGAGCAAACTTTCTCCTTTTCTGGTGCACCGGTTTGAAAGATGGGTCAATGTTGAGCTTATGAGTTATAACATCTTTGCTAATCCATGTGATATCTACATGCTTCCAAGCGAAGCTCTTGATTCTATCTTTTAAGAGCTTCATCAACTCTTCTTCAAATTCAGCTGGTACATCTTGGCCAATCAGCACCTTCAAATCTGGATTAGAGGGGTTCAATAATACTTCTTTCACATCATGCTCCCTTGCTTCCAAGATTTGACGTGCTTTCTTCTGTAATTGCTATGCTTGCCTTGGAGATGTCGACGCCTTCATGGATGTCATATAGCAATTCTTCGCCATCTGCTGATCACTGAAGATTGTAACAACTCCCCAAGGTGTAGGCATCTTCACACATTGATGATAAGTTGATGGTACTGCCTTCATTGCATGGATCCAAGGTCTGCCCAATATCACATTATAGCTTGTCGCACAGTCAATCACACAAAACCGTTCCATGGAGTTGACACCTTCAATATAGTCTGGAAGCATAATCTCTCCCAGAGTATCTTTGGTTTCTCCACTGAAGCCCACAAGAACTGATGTTCTTTTCACTATATTCTCCATTGGGATATTCATCTCTTTCAAGGCCTCAACTGTGAAAAGATTCACTGAGCTGCCCCCATCTACCAGAATTCGTCTCACCTTACAATTTGCAATCTGTAGAGCAATGACCAATGCATCATGATGAGGATCCAGAACATTCTCCCGATCTTCTTTCTCAAAGGTGATGACATCTTGAGAGGTTGACTTTGCGATCTTCTTCTGATTTCTAGGTCTCTCATCCTTCGAGTCCTTGGCATGTCGCTTAGCTGCAGTGTCGCGACCCCGACCCCGCGGGCCGGGAACTCGCGAGCTGAACGTCGACTTGGTAAATAAAACACCAAAATAGTGAAGATAAAAATTCCTCTTTATAACAAAGGATGTGATACACGGTTTTGGAAATCCATTCTTAACAACAATATTATACAACTAGTATAAGCTCCACAAGCTTACACCAAAAATACAAAATATTACAACTCTTAGTGACGTCTGTTTGGTAATACTATCCCATAGGTTATACATTTAATAACAATGTAAACCGAATAACAACTGCCCAAAAGTCACGAACACTCTCGACGTCCTTCTCGTGATCAGCGAGTCCTATCACTTTCCTCCTGGGGGGGGTTAAGGAAAACAAAGTTGAAAAGAGGGGGTGAGATAAATCTCAATAAGTCACTTATGCAGCTACATGACATGTTATTATGCAATATACAATAATAAGTCCCACATAGCACTTGGCACATAACAGTTAACAGATAGCAGCGAAAATAAACAAGTTACGAAGGATACTAAGCCAAGGTTTCACCAAACGGATATAGTAAAGAAATCCCTGCGCAGAACTAACCAATCAACACATCAACTATAGTAGGATAACAGGTGAAGAGAAATCCCCGGTACCGGAACCATGAAACCAATAATAGTAATAAGGGAAAATGACACAAAGTCATAACCCAAAACTAACTAGCTAGAATACTCACTCAAGGGAGCTAGCTCATCCCAATCAAGGCCATATGGAAGGGGAAAGAAGGACCAATGGACAATATCATACTAGACTCGGCTCGTGTTCCATTATAATATTCCCCATTACCTGACACGAACACAAGTACCAGCTGGACTTTCCAAATAAAGGCTAAGTAATAAATACTAGCTCGATAAACAACCAATAATTCCAAAGTAGGGAATCTTACCAAATAGTTATCATAAAGATGAACCAATCCAAAACAAATCAAAAGATGTTCCAAAATCCCAATTAACACTTAATCAAATTCCACCACATATTTGATCACAAAGGAACTATTTTCAAACACTAGGGTGTTCCACAATGACCATTTAAAACAACTAGAATAGTACTCAAAACCGAGACTAAGAATACATCCTAGTCTTAATCAACCAAAAAGAAGATTTCTGAAAATAGGGGCGAGCGGGCACTCACTAAAGAGCGGGCGGGCGCTCAGCAGACCAGGCGGGCGCTCGGAAAGTACCAAGCGGGCGTTCCAGGTCATCAGGGCATTTGGTCATGAAACAAAAGGTAAGCGGGCGCTCCACCCATGCGCGCACGGGCGCTCGAAGGGCTAGCGGGTGGGCGCTCGATTCACACCAGGCGGGCGCTCGGTCTGGCTTCAGGAAATTCTGCAGCTGGGTGTTGGGTATGACCACTTATATCTTAGTTTCAATGTAATAGGATTTATTAGATTTGATTGATCCATCACCTAAGTTTTATTTCATGGACTTTAGACCCACATGTAAGAAGTATTTATACTTCATTTTTTAGGTAGTCCATTGTAATAGAATAGGCTTAGGAATAGGGCAAGAAGATCAAGATTCATAAAAAAAAAATCACAAGTTCAGTTGAGCCACGCGCAATGCGCCCCTTCAAGCCATGCTCCATGCGCCCTTCTGCGCGCGCGCATATGGCCTCGCGCCTCAAAGATCCACGTGCTTTGTTACGCGCCTCAAATGGACCATGCGCTCTAATGGCTCAACGCGCCTCATCATTATTGATTTAACACTCAGTGATTTATTGAAGATTCGAAGACTTGAAGAAGATTCAAGCTACGCCAATGATCTAACGGTGGTTAAATAACACGTATACATCCGCATCTAAGGACACCTGTTCATAACGGTCATATTTGTGTTATGTGTCTAATGGCTATAAAAGGACATGTGCTCCACTCAATGAGCGACAGCACATCTGTCCTTTCTCTGACTCACCAAGGATTTCCAACGGCTAGTTTTTGGGGCTCTACTATAAATACCCAACTTCAACCATTTGAAGTTGCTAAGCATTTCAAGAATTTCTCTCTCAAGCATTTGTTGAAGATTTGAATATTGCCTTTGTTATTTCCAGAATTCTCAAGAACATCTTCATAACTTCATCCTTAGCCCAGATCCTCAAGCAAAAACACTTTAGTTTTCTCGTGCTCTCAATCTCAAAGATCTAAAGAGCCTTTATTCTAAAATCACACACGCACCTCTTTAAGTTTGATCACTTAGATCTTTCTTTAAGAGATACACCGGTTATTGTCGAGGATTTGTTCTTTCATAGATATTAGATCTTGAGTTAGTGTATAAGCTCAAAACGATTGTAATTTGTAACACTCTCTCATAATATAAGATCTTCATTAGAAATCCAAGACTAACCATCTTGGTAGAGGACGTAGATCATTTGCCCGATCGAACCTCTCCAAATAGCTCGTACTTACTATCTTGCTATTTTCTTTCAAGTCATATCATATCTAACTATTTGATTGTTTATTCATTGTAGATTGATTGATTGAACTGTGTTGTGTTTGTTATATCATTTGCCTTAGTTTCTTATTTCACCTACTTTGAGCCAAAATACTTAGAGTGTGTGTGCGCCCCCCTTTATCATACTTTGCGCCTATTTACATTACTAAATTCCACTGTGCATTTCACTCGCTCACTTAGGCGCATATTATAACGCTTATTTGATAAAGTGTGCATTTTCAATTGAGTTTATCAAGGGTACGAAAAGAATTTTAAAACAGCTATTCACCCCCCCTCTTGCTATTTTTCATACCCTTGTTTCCCTTTGGGACCAACAAGTGGTATCAGAGCAAACACCTTTATAAAACGTTTTTTTTTTTCAAGCTTAACAGCTTGGGTGCCGATTCGATATGGCAAACTCAAAACCTTCAGCAACTGCTAACTACACACATGTTCCAGTCTTTGATGAAGATCATTTTGACATATGGAAATTCAGCATCTTAACTCATCTCACTTCAATCGATGAAAGGCTTCATGACACCGTGTTTTATGGACCTTACATCCCAATGAAAGAGAATCCAAATCCGCGCACCAACGCTGCTCAACCAACCATCAAGAAACCAAGGGAAGAATGGACAGAGGAAGAAATAAGAAGAGTTGCAAATGATGGCAAAGCAAGAAACATTCTCTTAAGCACTCTAAGCACGGCTATGAAACAATAAGTCATGCATTATGCTACTGCTAATGAGCTATGGGATGCTATTGAAGAGAATATAGAAGGAGATATTGTTTGTAAGGAGAACAAGAAATATGAAGTGCAAAAGAGATTCAAAAATTTCTCTCAACTCCCCGGTGAAACCTTAAGACAAACTTATGAACGCTACTGTGAAATTATAAATCTATGTATTTCACTTGGCATGAAATTTTCAAACAAAGATTTAAATGTAAATTTCCTCCAAGCTTTTAGCTCAAGATATCTTCATAAATGTAAGGATCCTGTCCTCGGGGGCGGTGAAACAAGCGATGGTTCGCTCGAGGACAAAATGCCAAACACGGGAACCGGTCAAATTTAACGGAGTCGCCACATTTTGTTAATTTTAAACCCAACAAAATGACAAAGGTTTGAGTTCAAAGGTTCAGAGGTCAGGTTACAACTTGGGAGGAGTTTTTACGTCCTCTCAAGTTGCCTCGGACAAAGCCGAGTCTCCCTAAGTTAAAATGTGCATACGTGTGTGTGTGTATTTAACGGAAAACTTCTGTCGTTCATTTTATTTGAGAAAACTCGGCTGAAAAGGGGGCCTTGAGTGATAAGGTAAAGGTCAGAGGGCAAAACAGACAATTTTGCCCTCCAACCTAAAGTAGCCGTACGGCTGGAGGAGGCGATCCTGGGGTTTTACAGTTTGCTCAAGAACAGTCCAGTTCAGAACAGAAACAGGGTATTCTATCTGAAGCTGGAGAAACTGTTTGTGATCCCAGTTTGCAGGAAATCATTTTACAAGTTTTATAGCATCATTCCTATGCTAAATGATCATCACTTGGTCCCCAAAAACAAGTATTTGGGTGTGATAATGAGCAATCATAGGAGAAAATCAAGAAAGTTGATGAATGTCCCATTTGGACCAAAGTTGGTCATTTGGTGAATAAAGATTGGAACTTTATCACCAAGATGACATTTTATGACTTAAAATCCTTCCAAGAGTCAAAATAACACATAAAGATTGAATCTTTATGACCCAAAAGTGGGATTTTGAGGCTAAACCAAAGAGGAAAATGATGGACACTAAGGTTCCACCATCCTCATGATTATCATGGCCAAACAAGCACAACATTTAAATAAATAAAGAATGTAAATGACAATCAACAAGTCTATGAGTGTCTAGGTTTAGAACCTCTTCCATACAAAGTATGGAGGGCACCTTGGAACTTCTCATAGCTTGGACAAGATAGTAATATAATAGATAGATATGTAGTGCTTGATAATGGACAAGTCTTGCAAGAAACAAAAGGTGCTTGAAATGGACAAGTCTTTGCATGAATGAATAGTAAATACATGTATAACCAAGATATGAGAAAATAAAATAGGAGTAAGATGAAGAAAAAGGAGGGGGGAGGTGGCTTTACGTATGATGGTTAAGGCCAATCTTCCTTTCTTCTCTCCTTTTTTTTGTATGTGATCACTCTCACTCCTTCTCTGTGGCAATTCCAGCAGAGTGACCTCTCTAATGTGTATTTCTCCCCCCCCTAAAATGATCAGCAAGGGGTTCTATTTATAGGGACTGAGGGTGCCTAAACCATCCGTACGGATAGGCCCCTCTAGTCCCCAAAGCATCCGTACGGCTCAGCCTGGCGAGCTTATGGATTTTTCCAATTTTATACCAGAGTAGTCCTGGAATTTATAGTTTATCCTAGGGAGGTCCTTGTCTATCAGCTTATCCCTGAAACGGTGCTAAGGCTACCTCTAAGGTAGGTCGGTTTCAGATTGGGGTACTTACAGATCCCCTCGGCAACGTCGCTTCGAAGGAGCGGGGTTGTCGATAAAAATAAGCATCCCAATCTGACGGGACGACGGCTTTAACCGATTTTGGTTGCATGGCTGGACCTAGTGGTATAGGATTCCTATGTATCCCGTTTGCGGGGAATCAAGCCGATCGTAGTTCTGGGGAGGGGTGAGAGATTTTAAGGCTACTCAAACATAAGGACTAAGGGGATATCAACCATCCTCTCCTAGGGGACGAGCATGACTCTCAACGAGTTCAGAGGCGGGACAAGGTCAACTTGGCTTTATGGGAGAGGGTTGACTTATAAGGAAGCATGACTCGCGGGGTCAGAGGCGGGAAATGGTCAACTTGGCTCTATGGTAGAGGGTTGACTTGCTGGGGACATGGTCAACTTGACTCTATTGGAGAGGGTTAACTTACACGAGACATGGTCAACTTGGCTCTATTTGGAGAGGGTTGACTTACACGAGACAAGGAAGCGTGACTCTAGGCGAGGCAGAGGCGGGATATGGTCAACTTGACTCTATTGGAGAGGGTTGACTTACACGGGACAAGGAAGAGTGACTCTAAGTGTCAGAGGCAGGACATGGTCAACTTGACTCTATTGGAGAGGGTCGACTTACACAGAACATGGTCAACTTATCTCATGGCGGAGGGTCGACTATGTAAACTGGTCAACTAAATGGTTGGACTTACGAAGTACGGCCGGGACATGGTCAACTTGGCTCTATGGGAGAGGGTTGACTTACCGTGACATGGACAAGGAAGCGTGACTCTAGGCGAGGCAGAGGCGGGACATGGTCAACTTGGCTCTATCGGAGAGGGTTGACTTACCGGGACATAGACAAGGAAGTGTGACTCTTGGGGTCAGAGGCGGGACATGGTCAACTTGGCTCTATGGGAGAGGGTTGACTTACATAAGGAAGCGTGACTCTCGGGGTCAGAGGCAGGATATGGTCAACTTGGCTCTATCGGAGAGGGTTGACTTACATAAGGAAGCGTGACTCTTGGGGTCAGAGGCGGGATATGGTCAACTTGGCTCTATCGGAGAGGGTTGACTTACCAGGACATGGTCAACTTGGCTCTATTGGAGAGGGTTGACTTACACGGGACATGGTCAACTTGACTCTATGGGAGAGGGTTGACTAAATGGTTGGACTTATGAAGGATGTCCAAGGATGATGACTATTCTTAGTCAAAGAGTTCTACTGGGCTTATGTCAAGGACGGCCTAATTTTTATCTTTGCAAGGGTCACTCGGGGGATTTAAACTTTATCTCACAAGGGGTCACTCAAGGGACCTAGACTTGTCTCAAAAGGGGGTCACCCAAAGGACCTAAATCTTTTCTCACATGGGGTCACTCTAGGGACCTAGGCTTTATCTCACAGGGGCTTGACTCTCATTTGGTCAACCTAAAGGGTTTGTCAACCTTTTCATCATTCCATCTTTTGGTCAAAATCGGGGTTTTGGTCAACTCTGACTACGAGATGGTTAACTAAAAGGAGGGTCTTACGTCCACTCGGACTGTCGGGACAAAGGCTCTAGCCTATAATGACAATATTGGTCTTACGTCCTACCAAGGACTGCCGGGACAAAACATTCGAGTCAACTCCACCTTTGGGGAGTTTAACAAGGCAAACTGGTCTTACATCCCACTAAGGACTGCCGGGACAAAACATTCGAGTCAAATCCACCTTTGGGGAGTTTGACAAAGGCAAACTGGTCTTACGTCCCACTAAGGACTGCCAGGACAAAACATTCGAGTCAACTCCACCTTTGGGGAGTTTGACAAAGGCAAACTGGTCTTACGTCCCACTAAGGACTGCCGGGACAAAACATTCGAGTCAACTCCACCTTTAGGGAGTTTGACAAAGTTAAACTGGTCTTACGTCCCACTAAGGACTGCCGGGATAAAACATTCGAGTCAACTCCACCTTTAGGGAGTTTGACAAAGGTAAACTGGTCTTACGTCCCACTAAGGACTGCCGGGACAAAACATTCGAGTCAACTCCACCTTTAGGGAGTTTGACAAAGGTAAACTGGTCTTACGTCCCACTAAGGACTGCCGGGACAAAACATTCGAGTCAACTCCACCTTTAGGGAGTTTGACAAAGGTAAACTGGTCTTACGTCCCACTAAGGACTGCCGGGACAAAACATTCAAGTCAACTCCACCTTTAGGGAGTTTGACAAAGGTAAACTGGTCTTACGTCCCACTAAGGACTGTCGGGACAAAGCATTCGAGTCAACTCCACCTTTGGGGAGTTTGACAAAGGCAAACTGGTCTTACATCCCACTAAGGACTGCCGGGATAAAGGCTCTAGCCTATAATGACTATTCTGAGTCAAGGTTTTAATCTAAAGGGTCACTCTGGGGAAAAAGGTTTTTTAACCTAAAGGGTCACTCGGGGGACGAAGATTTGGTCAAGCCTACAATGCGGGATGGTTGACACATTTTCTTGATACCGGGAAAGAGCCTAGGGGTGACCTTCAAGACTCATTGTGGAAAAAAGGGTCTAAGAATTTGGAACAATCATTTTGAGAGGAGATCGAAAGCATTTTGCTTGAAACAATGTCTTTAACAAATGACGCCACATAGGCAAATCGGGAGTACTTATTCCCAAAAGCAAATCTTTTAACAAAGCATGTTAATCAAATTTTTGATTTTAACTTAACCATGAGGTTGGTTATGCATAAAGTCCTTTGGATTCGGTCCATTTGCTGAGAAGTCACCGGTGGTAGGATATTGGCTTGTCGCTGTCGTGGGGATAGGCCCAATGTAATCTTTGTTGCTGCTGTCGTCGATGGGGACATAGCCCCGTGTTTTTATCGGTGTTGGTGGCGGCGTAGCCCCAATGTCATTGTATGTGTCGGGGTAGCCCCATGTCCTTCTTGTCGTTGATGTCGGGGTAGCCCCATGTCCTTGTCGGCGTCGGTGGCGGCGTAGACCCAATATCGTCTTTTGACCTTTGAAGTGAGGTTAGGAACCCATCCCCTTTTTTCATGACGCACCCTTTCTTTTGCCTAGGCCGCCCTTGCGGGTTTTCAGCCTAGCGGGCTACTTTTTTGCGTCTTTTCCTTTTCCCTTTTTATGAGTGATCCGGCCGACTCGATAGAACGGGGACTTTAAAGTATTTTTTTTTGGAGGAGACATGCAAGGGCCTTTATTTAGGCGGGAGAGAGTCCCTTTATTTTGGTGAACAATGTATTATCATGGAACGGGAGGAAGCCCTTGCTCGACAGAATACAAGTGTTTAGCTCTTTCCTAAGATGTAGAGAGAAGAAGACTTGTTGAGACATTTGAAACTTGCCCTAGTTAATATCATCAAATGATTGCTGGAATGGACCATGTTTATTATTAAGTCAAGATTATAACAAGCAATTAGCCTTAACATGTATAAATGTTGTGATCAATTAAGATTAAGATTCGATCAATGGCAAGATCAAAAGGTGTTTATGGGGAGATTGGTTATTATTTGGGAAATTGGTCATTGATGGGACCAAAGGAAGAGAATCGGGTCATTTTGGGAGGATCAAGGTTTGATGGATTCATTTCATGCTGTGACCGGACCCAAAGGGTGCCTACGTTCCCCTCAGTTTGAGGAGCTCAGGTCGCCGTAGTTCGGCCATGGGCCGTTTTGCTGAAGTTGGCTTTCCTTTGGCGTCATCTCGGAGGACATTGTTGCTCTTTTGACGCAGATCACTTTGCTTCGTGGTGGACTTCTTGGGACGGACCGCTTAGGATGAACCCTCTTTGGTGTGAACTCCCTCTGAACGGGTCCTTTCTTGGTCGTCTTTTGGTATAGACTTCCTTTCTCGCGAACCCTTGGGGGTAAACCTTTTGGATGAGCTTTTGAGGCAAACTTCCTCTTTGCATATGCTCACTTCTTTTCCTTCTTTCCACATATTCATTTTTTTTTTGGAGGGGGGGGGGAATGTTAGCCCTAACTTGCCATCTTGGACATTGACTCATTTGTAGCCCCTTTGTCACTTTCGGCTTTGTCTTTGAAGACTCGGGAAGTCATTTGCTTGGTTGCGCACACGCGATCATGGTTGAACCTTGGTGGTTGAGCAACAACGTACTTTCCTCTTCATCGTCTTGGGATGCCTTTGACGTGCATCAAGAATTTTGTCTTGGAAAGGTGTATTGGGTTGTGTATCGGGAATGTGTATCGGGTAAGTGTATGAGGGAAGACTTGCCATTAATGGTTTTTTCATGTCAATTGATCACAACATTTATTCACATCAAGATTAATTGTTTGCATTTAGCATTTTTCATTTGTGTTTAGGTCCATTCGTCCTTAATGAGTCGTCATTGACTAGTATGCTTAGAAGTCAATTCATCATTTTGGGGACGTAGCAATCAATTGATAATAACAAGCGAGGCAATTTCAAGAGTAAACATATATTGCAAATAATGTCTCAAGTCTAGAGAGAAGAGAAGAAAAATGACTCTTTTATTTAGATAACTTTGTACATACATGTCCAAGTGCGGAACTCTGCAGAAATAAAAAGACACGGTCCAGAATGGACTCCTTTTTTTCTTTCTAGAACCTACGAGGCTGGAAGACTCACATTTTTTTTAAAGGATGGGTTCCCATGAAGCACGATGATCCATTTTCTTCCATAGTTGTTGAAGGGGTTGTCGGCGGCATATTCCATGTCTTCCACGGGGAACTCGGGTTCCATGTCGTCGGGAAAGATGTCGCGAGGCCTCCACTTGGCTGGGCGTTGCAATTGCCGGGGTCGTCTACTCATGAGGGCGAGTTGGGAGCTTGCCTGTTGGCGAAGCCTTTTGGTGATTCCCTTTCCAAAGTGCATAACCTTCGTGTATGGCACTTGACGAGGGTACAGTCTTCCATTTGGTGTAGCCGCTCTCAGGCTCCTGAAGCTCGGGCCTCTTCTTGTGGACGGTGTCCCAATTGTTTGGTCTTCCCGCTCATGTGTATGGTTGTCTCGGATGCCAATTCGGATGTGGGCTCCTTGGACGATGTTTCCGGGGGACAAAACCGCAAAGGACTTTAGCATTTTAAACCTCAAGGTGAAATTATTAACCATGATTTAAGAAGCATGCTTCATTAGCGAATTAACCTTTTAGGCAAACACGACCTTTTATTTTGAGAAAGCTTGATCTCCATTTTTCTTTTTCTGAAAGACACACTTCTTGTTTTGGGTGAAAAACTCACACACACATTTTTGTAAACTTTTTGACAAGGCAAAAATGACAATAATAATCTTATTAGTGAGAACTGACAATGGACCCAAAATGGTCACCACATGGCATCAACCGGGGGGCAAGAATTTAACTAAACCTAACAGACATCTTAACCGACTTTTCCTAAAGACTTATCACACGTTCTAGCAATGAACTTTGACTTTTCCTAAGGGGATACAAATGGAAGGGTTTCGAAATTTCATTCTCCGTCACGGCAACCATAGCGACATCAATTTTCCCAACTCAGGGCACTTAGCCCTTCGGACATTTTCCGTACCATGGATCCTTCGGCTTTGCTGATTTTAGGAACCATCATCTTGGATACTGAATTTTTCATCCTTTCCAAAACTGGCTCTCTGTTAGTACCCGACCTGAAAATGAGTTTATTAGGACTTTCCCAAAAATACAAGAACTTTATAGGAATTAGAAACCTTGCAAAGACTTGTCCCGGATTCCCGAAATACCTCATTTATGACAAAATATGTCAAAATAGGTAATAAATGGTTTCCTTAAAACCATGCAGAAACCCTAGCTTGAAAATCACGTCAGCCTGCATCCTTGGCCACGCGGCCAACCTTGCTGCGCGCCGACCTTGGCCACGCGGCCACTCTTGTCACCGGCCTAAGTAATGGCCAGGCGGCCAACCTTGCTCCGGATGATCTCAGCCATCAGATCTTCCCCTCAGTTTACTATATAAACCAATCTCAGCTCATTGGTTTAGGATCCCGATTTTGAGAGCTCTAAGTCCGAATTCTAGAGTTCTTAAACACAATTTTCTCCCTAATTAAGCATTCAAACACTCAAGGAGATCAAAGGTTTATTTCTTGCCAACATAGGTAAGTTTTCTAACTTTTTCTTCATGTTCTTGCATCATCTTTAATGTAAATCTTTTATATTCATGTTCTTACATGTTTATTCATAGTTTCTTCATATGCTTTGCATGTTCATTCATATGTTCATAATATATGTTCATCGTGTTCATAGATTAAAACCTTATTTATGCTATATTTAGGGTTGCGATCTTCATAATTGCATGTTATTTCATAGCCGATGATGATCTAGGGTTCATCAACCCAAGGATGATCTAGGAACTATTTCTAAAACCCTAAACTTTAGGTAATTACTCCCATGATCAATAATACTCCCATGATGAATGTGATGAATGTTCAATGAGATCTCATTGATGACATAGTCATTATTCTAGGATGTGATCATCCTGCATGTTTCTTTCTCCTCCCTCTTCATTATGCATGATCCCTATTCTCTCTCCACATTCTAATTATGTGCGAACTACGCTGACCTGAGCTTCTCACATTGAGAGGAACGTAGGCAATCTTCGGATCCGGTCTAAATCACTAACACACTACTAACACCGCATCATGATAGAAAGACCGATCAATTCGGGCAATAGGAGTGATAACATTCAATATTCTTCTCTTGTTGTAATTTGACCCCCGAACCCACTAAAATGCTTTTTTCAATGTTTTGGCTTTAATTAAAACGGCGTGGCGAATCTCATAATTTTAATGTTGCTATGAATATTCCCAATTTCAAACACACGTATTCACAGTGGCGACTCCGCTGGGGACTGCTTTGAAACTTTTTCAAACTTAGTGGGTCTAACTTTCGTCACATCATGATGCTTGCCATGTTTACACATGCACACACTTGGCATGTTTACACATGCACACACCTGCCATGTTTACACATGCACACACTTTCCATGTTTACACATGCACACACCTGCCATGTTTATACATACACAGACCTGCCATGTTTACACATGCACACACCTGCCATGTTTACACATGCACACACCTGCCATATTTATACATGCACACACCTGCCATGTTTACACATGCACACTTGCCATGTTTTCACGTGCCCCCTACAGTTAAGCCATGTTTACACATGCACCCGCACACTCCACCATGTTAATACTTGTACCTTGTACCTTGTACCATGTACCCTTGTTATCTTCGCTTTAGTATTAGGGTTAAACAAAACTATGCTATGCTCCCTTGTACATTATTCTCTCTCTTTCTCTCTCTCTCTCTCTCTCATGCATTGCATCGCATCATTCAAACGTTCAAAGCTTCTCTCTTTTCTCCCTAAAAAGAATTAGTTTCCTGCCTCACACTACCACTAGTCCGTGTCAGCACTGCACATGTCCCTATCACCCGGAGTATTCGATGTGCGGGAATTTGTGCGCTACTGCCGCCCTCTTTTCGAGTCACTCGTCTACTCCACTCACCGTGTACGTTCCGCGAGCGGTGGGAACCTTTTATCCTACCCGTGTCAACCCACACATAGAGATTAGGACACTCCTTAGACCAACCATTTAGGATGTAAATAAATGCAAAACTTTTCGCAAAATAAAATGTGCATTGCATCTAGGCGACCTCTAAGGTCCATCGCTCACCCCTTGGGCCATCTATCAAAATTCCTCATCTTGGCCTATCTACCCATCATTGCGATCCATTTGGGTCTACCCTTCATCTCGACCCGCTTTGGTCAAACTCCTACCATCCTTTGGCCTCTTAGGACAATCTTATCTACCTTTGACCTCCTAGGTCAACCTTTGACCCCCTGGGTCAACCTTACCTACCTTTGACCTCCTAGGTCAACCTTCGACCACCTAGGTCAACCTTCCCAACCTTTGACCTCCAAGGTCAACCTTATGTACCTTTGACCTCTTAAGCCAACCTTTGACCCCCTAGGTCAACCTTTGACCTCCTAGGTCAACCTTACCACCCTTTGACCTCTTAGGCCAACCTTTGACCCCCTAGGTCAATCTTATCCGTTTAAGTCAACCTTTGACCCCTTAGGTCAATCTTATCCGTTTAAGTCAACCTTTGACCCCCTAGGTCAACCGTACCAACCTTTGATCTCTTAGGTCTACCCTTGACCCCCTAGGTCAACTTAATAATCTTTGACCTCTTAGGTCAACCTTTGACCTCCTAGGTCAACCTTTGACCCCCTCGGTCAACATTATCACCCGTTGACCTCTTAGGTCAACCTTTGACCTCCTAGGTCAACCCAATCACCTTCGACCTCTTAGGTCAAACTTGGACTCCTAGGTCAACCTTATCCGCTTTCGACCTATTAGGTCAATCTTTGATTCCATAGGTGAACCCAATTACCTTTGGTCCTAACCCGCTTAGGTCAAGCCGTCATTATTTGACCCACCGTCGTCCAGACCAACCTAGGTCAACCCGTTTAGGTCCACACACCATCCTTGACCCATTTAGGTCAACTTGTCCGTCTTAGGTTAAAACTACCCCTTCACCTTTGACCCGTCAAGGTCACCTCGTGACCCGCTTAGGTCGACTTACCTATCTTGGATCCATCTAGGTCAATCTCCAACCTTCCTTAGTCCACCAACCCGAATAGGTCAACTATAGACCCGCTTAGGTCAAACCATGTCTATCCCGCTTAGATCATCCCATAGGCAAACCGCTACAACCCGCTATCTTGATTCATTCACCATATAGGTCAATCCAACCCTTCTCATTTAGGTCGACCTATCCTTTACCCATCTAGGTCAACCCACCATTATCGTCGCATCCTAGCTTGAACCATTTCTTGTCTCAAACATTAGGTCAAACCTTAGGTCAAATTTAGGTCAAACCTTAAGTCAAACCTTACCCGATTCCTATAGGTTTTCCTCACCCATGCTTGACTACAGACCGAGTCATCTCCCTCTTTTTGACCCCTATGGTCACCTCTCACCTCTTTTTAAAAGTCTAACTTGACTCGAACTACGGCGACCTGAGCCTCTTATTGTGTGGGACCTCTCCCTCATGGTAAGGGGAACGTAGGCAACGTCGGCCCGGTCAAACTTTCAAATTCTTGTCAAAAATGCATTTCAAAGTGTGGAGACCGACTCTTTTCCAAAAGTGATTTTATAACGATGCCTTGTCATTAATTATAAATCTAAGCTCAATTCAAAGACATAATTCCCCTACAACTATTGTAGATCCTGCATCATGTCTGTTGAAAGGAACATCGAAGTTGCAAATGAAGCTATTACCCAAGGTCTCGAGACAACTCTCCACACCAATACTGATCTCAATGAGCAAGCGCTCCATTTCGAGACCATCCTCAACGAGCAAGCAACCCTCTTCCGGACCGTCCTCCTCAAGCAAGTCGACCGCTTTCAAAAAGAAATGTGCAAGGCTCTAAAGGACACCGCGAAGCGCCTTCACTCTGATATTTATTGCATTTATGATTACCTCGGCCGAGTTCTCCCTCTTGCTCAATTTCAACACCCGTACGCTCCTCAAATGTATGGGCCATCACAGATTTCCCCCGTTGGGATGCCTCCTAAGACTACTCATCAACAACATGTACCGGTACCTAAACCACCCTCAAAGACAGTTCGGAAGGACGAACGCGAGTACAATGACTTGGGTATGCCGTTAGCCAAACTCTTCAAAAGTCTAGTTCAAGCCGGCAAGTTGTCTCCTTTGTTCAACTATGAACCAAGTAGGGTGAAGCAAGGCTTGGATCCCTCCAAACACTGCCAATACCACCAGTACATTGGGCATGACACCGAAGATTGCCTCCAATTGAGGAGAAAGATTCAAAGCCTCATTGACAGCGGAGCCATCACCCGCCAACAGAATACATGGGCATGGGCAAAAGAGGAAATTGGGGCTACCTCCTTTAAATAAAAGAAAAGAAAAGGGTCATTCAGTCTTCGTAGGTTCTAGAGTGTCCTTAGTCAAAAGTCCACCTTGAACGATTTTTGTTTCTTTAAGTAAAAGTCCACCCCGGACTAGTCAGTTTAAATCTTTTAGTTCCAATAAAAGGGTCTTTATTTCTTTTCTTTTCTCTCTAGACTTGAGACATAAGCTTGCATATATCAATTTCATGAAAATTGTCTTATTCACCATTTTCGCTTGATTGCTATATCTTTATATAATGAATTAATCTTAATCTTACTCATTAATGACGACTCATTAAAAGGTAAATGGACCCACAAACCATTCACATAACTAAGTAAACGATTAATCTCAAAATAACAAATGCTTCGATCAATTGGGATGAACGAATCACTTTCTCTTCTCTCTACATTCTACCCCCATACACTCTCTCTATACACTCACCCCTTGTACACACTTCATATACACTCTCGATATACACCTTCTCCCATACACTATCCTCATACGCCTCTCATCCCACCATTAGACCCCTTTTTATAAGGTCGTGACAAAGAAATGGACTGCGGTTGCTCATCATCAAATAGACATCCATGCAGCCACAATTTAAAGGGTTGGTTTGTTCCCTTCATGAGTACTACATGCCGTTACACTGGGGCTATCCGTATTCCATCGCAAATGTAAGACAAGTGCACGAAGTCATTCATGCCATTAATTGGTGCACGTGATAATCCAATGGAGCTCTACCGGTGAAAATCAAGGGGCTAGGATGCCCGCCGCCAGCAAAAGGCCGCTTGAACTATAAGGAAGCTACCTCGCAATCGAGAGAGGCGAAAGTAAACTAGGGGCTTGTCTCGCCCAATGTTTCATGTACAAATATAAAAAAATATATATATGGCTCGCTAGGTTGAAACCCAAAAGGGTGACCTAGGCAAAAGTTAGAGCATTGCACAAAAAGAAGCCCGCTAGGTTGAAAACCCGAAAGGGCGGCCTAGGCAAAAAAAGGGTGTGCACAAAGAGATAAAATAAAAAAGAAAAAGAAAAATAGAAGGGGATATCACCATGGAAAAGTAAAAGTCCCATTTTCTTTTCACCTCAAATGTTCTATTTTCCTTTCTTTCCTTACAAAGTAGATAAACGGCAGCAACCCATGACAACTACGATGGAGCAATCCACTGCAACAACTACAAAGGAGTAATCCACCGCAATGAGCTACAAAGAACAACTCACCTCAAACGAACCTCACACCCCTAAACTCAAAACCCAACTTCATCGTCAACCGGGCAACCACTCAAAGCCAAACATAACCTACCTTGGGCCAACTTTCTTTCTTTTCTTTCCTCCCACACATACCCACTGAAACCCGACACCATCGTCAAGCGGGTCATCCCCGAACTACGCGGACCTGAGCTTCTCACCTTGAGGAGAACGTAGGCAACCTTAGGGTCCAGTCCAAAATATACACAACCCACCTCGTAGTCAATTTTCCTTCTCTTCTCTCTTGCCCCATATTTCTACTCCTGACTTCTTCACTCACAACTGATCAAAACATTTATTATTTCGAGACTACTTGTCTAAAACATAATCATAAGATGCATAACTAATCAACGAGGTCCATTCTCGAGCAATCAAATGAGAATCTTGAATAAAACAATTTTCAAATGTCTCGACAAGTCTTCCGTTCTACAATCTAGGAAAGAGCTAAACACTTACTTTCTGTCAAAGCAGGGGCTTCCTCCCTTTTGTACATATATGCACTCAGTTGCCCAAAGAGTCAAAATGTGAGTACTATCTCTCTCTCTCTCTTACTCTCCCCAAAATGCCCCTACAAGTTTTCATACAATTCTTTTTCTTTTTTGGAGTCGACTGAATGATTTCTTAAAAAAAAAAAAAAAAAAAAAAAAAAAAAATGACGCAAAAGAGATGCCCGCTAGATTGAAAACCCGCAAGGGCGGTCTAGGCAGAAAAAAGGGTGCATCTTAAAAGAGGTAGGATACCCCGCTCTACGCAACTGGGGCTTCCCTAACAATAAAGGACCGACCATAAGGTTTCTCAAAGAATGCCGGGGCTTCATCAAGCACATACTTAGAAGAAGAGGACTCCTCATCATCAAGCTCGACGTAGGATTTCTCAAAGGAGGGAGGAAGTCCGCTCATCAAACTAGAGCGTCCCCAACAAAATGGGTCGGCTATGCGCTTTCTCGGAGAACACCAGAGCTTCAACAAGGAAGGGCATCCCTCATCGCCGAGCTCGGCACATGACGAACACTTTGAATTTGTTAGAATCATAACTAATTATAAGGCATCTTTATAAAATCATAACACTTTCAAAAGTATTCTCTTCCCCAACACTTTGTTTATAAACCCGCACTCTCGGTCTCCACAAAATTGTAAAAACATCCTCGATCCATCTGAGACCCATCTCCATGATTCTTGAGTTGACTCGGTCCTTTACCCTATCTCCTACACTTTAGAGAATCCCTAGGCCTAAGCCCTCAACTCTAGGTCTTAAACCAGTCTACCGAATCCAAACCTTAGAATGACCCATTAGGTCCCGAACCTACTGGTCTCGAGTCTACCTGATCTCTTAGATCCCAAACCTACCACTATATATTCATCCTTACCTTGTCCAGACTATCTCTCCCTTATCCTCTTAGGTCCAACCTCTTAGGTCTACCCAGTCTAACCTATTGAACGATCCCTTAGATCCCAAGTCCATTCAAGTCTACCAAGCGCCTACCTTGTAGGTCTCTAGCATATCCGATCCACACTTTAGGTCTCAACTCCTAAACCCTTGTCTACCCTCTAGGTCTATAACCTTAGATGTCGACCCTTAGAACTCTTTAGTTCCCAAGCCTGCTCGGTCCAACCAAAACAATGCCATCTACGCCTACCGTCATACCCAAACCATGGCCCTGCCACTCTTAAACCTAGTGTCACTCTTTAGCCTCAAAAGACTTCCTAGTCTGACCTTCAACCCTTTAGGTCTCTAACCTACTTAATCCGAGCCGAGTCCAAACCTCGCCACCTACAAGGTCCACCCTTAAACTCCATGGGTCTCAAACCTTTCTTCCCCACGAGTCCAAATCTCAAACGTGCTCGAACGCATAGGATCTCCCGCGTACCGTGATATGCCATAAAGATATCAAAGCCCGGCCAGTCAAAAATCGTGCGTTTAACACCTTTGGTCCCATACCGAACCCATTTTCGCAATCGCCGAACGAGCTTGGTCACGCGCAACGACCTCTGAGACAAACTTAGGACCTAAGCATACCCAATCCAACTTAGGTACCTATTGTACTCAAGCAAAGTCTTGGACACTCAATCCCTTTACCTAAAGCGCCAACATGGTCATATATCTAAAACCATTTCCCGCACCTATGGTTCGCACCTAGCCTAAACTTTCAAACACTCTAGGATCCAAGCCCAACATGCGTATTAGGTACTAGGATCAGCCAATCCCAATCCGTTGCTCCTTGGCCGACCTCAAGCCTGCTTGTTCCTAACCCATAACGTGGTTTCTCTAGGACAAAAGACTTACACGCTTGAAAGCCTTATGTCCCAACGCTACCCTGCCTAGCCTTCGATCTCCTAGACCTCACGCCTACCATTCCATTAGGCCCCGGTCTCCTTAACACATGTCTGAGTCTTACCCTTATCGAGCCTATCTAGCCATGAGGTATCAAGCTCACCTGCCCCAAACCGCAACACTCTTAGACCTCAAACTTGCTCGGTCTAAACCAAGACAAACCTTCAAATGCTTTCGCTCTCCAAACCCTAGCCTCAAGCCTAGGTAGTCACCTTCTATTCAAAGCCTAGCCTTAAACCTAGGTAATCGCATTCCCTCTAAACCCTAGTCCCAAACCTAGGTAATCGCCTTCTCTCTAAACCCCAGCCTCAAGCCTAGGTAGTCACCTTCTATCCGAAGCCTAGCTTTAAACCTAGGCAATCACATTCTCTCAACCCCAGCCTCTAGCCTAGGAAGCCGCATCCGCCCCAAACCCTAGCCTCAAGCCTAGGTAGTCACATTCCCTCCAAACCCTAGCCTCAAGCCTAGGTAGTCGCATCCTTCCAAACCCTAGCCTAAAGCCTAGGAAGTTACATCCTTCTTAAACCCTAGCCTCAAGCCTAGGTAGTCACATTCCCTCCAAACCCTAGCCTCAAGCCTAGGTAGTCGCATTCTCTCCAAATCCTAGCCCCAAGCCTAGGTAATTACATCCTTCCAAACCCTAGCCTAAATCCTAGGAAGTTACATCCTTCTTAAACCCTAGCCTCGATCCTAGGTAGCCACATCCTTCCTAAACCCTACCCTCAAGCCTAGGTAGTCACATTCCCTCTAACTCTAGCCTCAAGCCTAGGTAGTCGATATTCTTTCCAAACCCTAGCCTCAAATCTAGGAAGTCACGTTCTCCCCAAACCCTAGCCTCAAGCCTAGGTAGTCACATATCCTTAAGACTAGGAAACCGCAACATCCTCTTTAACCCTAGCCCAAGTTCTAGGGAATTTCCAAAGCCCCGCATGCAACATCATTTCCAAATTCCGAAACCCTAGTCTCGAAACCTAGGAAATTTACAATCTTAATCCCCCGTCTTATTGAAACCTAACCCAAAACCTAGGATACAATGCCCTGTCCAAAACTTAATCAACCCTAGCCTCAGGCCTAGGAAGCCGCATCCGCTCTAAACCCTAGCCTCGAGCCTAGGTAGTCGCATTCGCTCTAAACCCTATCCTCGAGCCTAGGTAGTCGCATTCGCTCCAAACCCTAGCCTCAAGCCTAGGTAGTCGCACTCTTTCTAAACCCTGGCCGCAGGGCCTAGGAGATTATATCCTCACTAAACTCTATCATCGAGCCTAGGAAGTCACAACCTTTCCAACTCCCAGCCTTATGTCTAAAAGCCAACACCTTTGCAACCTCTGAGCCTACCACAACTCCAAGCCTTAGCCTCCTAGACCTAGGAAATTCCTAAACTCTAGTCCCAAACCTAGGAGAGTCATGGTCCTTAAACACCAGTTTCCAAACTCTTGTTCGAAACCCTAACATCTAGGAAGTTCCCAAACCTCAACCTTTCCAAGCCCTAGCACTAAGCCTATGATAGAATACTCTCCTCATGCTTAAATGAACTCCAATCCCTAGCCCGTAAGCCTAGGAAACCCACATTATCTCCAAGACATAATCTAAAGCCCAAGAAGCCGTGACGTCTTTGGACTCCCTATCTCAAGATTAGGAGATCACCATCTTCCTTATTCCCTTTCCTTAAAAAGCCTTAGGTCCTACCTCTAGGCAACCAAGAAAAATGTCCCTTACCTAACACCTTGGTCTCAATGGCTCGTAGCCTCATTCCCTCCTAAATTAGGATAAGCGGAACCCAGATCATGTTTCCCATATTAGCAACTCCCCGAGAGTCCATCTCCTTCGCGTCTCCCTAAAGGTCCTTTGCCCTTGTGACTCACCAAAGAGTCCCTTATGACTCCCCGAGAGTCTATCACCTTTGTGACTCCCCGAGAGTTGATCCCGTTTGCGACTTCATAACAATCCATCATCTTTGCATCCACATGTAAAATTTCAGTTTTACCCCTAGTACATTCCCCTTTGATTCATTTTAGGTGCCCTTAGCACTATTTTGACTGATATTCGTTACCTTTGGGTACGGAAAGCCCCTTAAAATTTCCATTCTCCACCAAATATTTACTTAGGATTCGTATGATTGCAGAGACTTCGGCGCCTCTATGTCATACGCATCCTAGATCGATCGTGATTGGCAGAGACCCGGGCGTTTCTAATTACGAGAGATCCAGCATCTATTATTTTAACGCGATCGGCAGAAACCCGGGCGTTTCTAATTGCGTTTAAAATTTCCTAATATTTGCTTAGGATTCATACGGTTGCAGAGACCTCGGCGCCTCCATGACATACGCATCCTAGATCGATCGCGATTGGCAGAAGCCTCGGCGTTTCTGTTTGCGAGAGATCCAGCATCTATTATTTTAGCATTTCCTAATATTTTCTTAGGATTCGTACGTTTGCAGAGACCTCGGCGCCTCTATGACATACACATCCTAGATCGATCGCGATTGGCAGAAGCCTCGGCGTTTCTGTTTGCGAGAGATCCAGCATCTATTATTTTGGCATTTCCTAAAATTTGCTTAGGATTCGTACGGTTGCAGAGACCTCGGCGCCTCTATGACATACGCATCCTAGATCGATCGCGATTGGCAGAAGCCTCGGCGTTTCTTTTTGCGAGAGATCCAGCATCTATTATTTTAGCATTTCCTAATATTTGCTTAGGATTCGTACGGTTGTAGAGACCTCGGCGCCTCTATGACATACGCATCCTAGATTGATCGTGATTGGCAGAAGCCTCGGCGTTTCTGTTTGCGAGAGATCCAGCATCTATTATTTTAGCATTTCCTAGTATCTGCTTAGGATTCGTATGGTTGCAGAGACCTCGGCGCCTCTATGACATACGCATCCTAGATCGATCGCGAATGGCAGAAGCCTCGACGTTTCTATTTGCGAGAGATCCAGCATCTATTATTTTAGCATTTCCTATTATCTGCTTAGGATTCATATGGTTGCAGAGACCTCGGCGCCTCTATGACATACGCGTCCTAGATCGATCGCGATTGGCAGAAGCCTCGGCCTTTCTATTTGCGAGAGATCCAGCATCTATTATTTTAGCATTTCCTAATATCTGCTTAGGATTCGTATGGTTGCAGAGACCTCGGTGCCTCTATGACATACGCATCCTAGATCGATCGCGATTGGCAGAAGCCTCGGCGTTTCTGTTTGCGAGAGATCCAGCATCTATTATTTTAGCATTTCCTAATATTTGCTTAGGATTCGTACGGTTGCAGAGACCTCGGCGCCTCTATGACATACGCATCCTAGATCGATCGCGATTGGCAGAAGCCTCGGCGTTTCTGTTTGCGAGAGATCCAGCATCTATTATTTTAGCATTTCCTAATATCTGCTTAGGATTCGTATGGTTGCAGAGACCTCGGCGCCTCTATGACATACGCGTCCTAGATCGATCGCGATTGGCAGAAGCCTCGGCCTTTCTGTTTGCGAGAGATCCAGCATCTATTATTTTAGCATTTCCTAATATCTGCTTAGGATTCGTATGGTTGCAGAGACCTCGGTGCCTCTATGACATACGCATCCTAGATCGACCGCGATTGGCAGAAGCCTCGGCGTTTCTGTTTTCGAGAGATCCAGCATCTATTATTTTAGCATTTCCTAATATTTCCTTAGGATTCGTACGGTTGCAGAGACCTCGGCGCCTCTATGACATACGCATCCTAGATCGATCGCGATTAGCAGAAGCCTCGGTGTTTCTGTTTGCGAGAGATCCAGCATCTATTATTTTGGCATTTCCTAATATTTGCTTAGGATTCGTACGGTTGCAGAGACCTCGGCGCCTCTATGACATACGCATCCTAGATAGATCGCGATTGGCAGAAGCCTCGGCGTTTCTGTTTGCGAGAGATCCAGCATCTATTATTTTAGCATTTCCTAATATCTGCTTAGGATTCGTATGGTTGCAGAGACCTCGGCGCCTCTATGACATACGCATCCTAGATCGATCGCGAATGGCAGAAGCCTCGGCGTTTCTGTTTGCGAGAGATCCAGCATCTATTATTTTAGCATTTCCTAATATTTGCTTAGGATTCGTACGGTTTCAGAGACCTCGGCGCCTCTATGACATACGCATCCTAGATCGATCGCGATTGGCAGAAGCCTCGGCGTTTCTGTTTGCGAGAGATCCAGTATCTATTATTTTAGCATTTCCTAATATCTGCTTAGGATTCGTATGGTTGCAGAGACCTCGGCGCCTCTATGACATACGCGTCCTAGATCGATCGCAATTGGCAGAAGCCTCGGCCTTTCTGTTTGCGAGAGATCCAGCATCTATTATTTTAGCATTTCCTAATATCTGCTTAGGATTCGTATGGTTGCAGAGACCTCGGTGCCTCTATGACATACGCATCCTAGATCGATCGCGATTGGCAGAAGCCTCGGCGTTTCTGTTTGCGAGAGATCCAGCATCTATTATTTTACCGTGATCGGTAGAAACCCCGGCGTTTCTGGTCGAGTTTATTGTCCTATTATCCCTCTTGCTTCAAATGACTTCATTTCCTAACGAATGTTCGTTCTTCATACATGATAATGCCCGTAGGTTTACTATCCCTATCAGAAGTCCGATGTCTCGTTTTATCCCCAGTCGCTCAGAACTACGACCGGCTTGATTCCTCTGAGGATACGTAGGAAACCTGAATAGGTTCAGCCATCCGATCGACGTGGTCATCTTTCATCCCCAGCAGATGCACTTTCCCCAGCAAAAGACGTTGCTCCCCATCAGAGGACAATCATTCCCAATTTCCCATCAGATTTGAACTACGTTTGGCTTGATTCCCCCGCGGATACGTAGGTCGCCTGCTAAGGTTCAGTCGTTCCCTTACCTTTCATCTGTTTTGAAACTCATGTTTCAGACGGATCCTTCTTTTATCGTCGACCCCACATTGCCTTGCAAGAAGCGTCGCCGAGGGGCTACTGTTAGTACCTGACCTGAAAATGAGTTTATTAGGACTTTCCCAAAAATACAAGGACTTTATAGGAATTAAAAACCTTGCAAAGACTTGTCCCGGATTCCCAAAATACCTCATTTATGACAAAATCTGTCAAAATAGGTAATAAATGGTTTCCTTAAAACCATGCAGAAACCCTAGCTTGAAAATCACGTCAGCCTGCATCCTTGGCCACGCGGCCAACCTTGCTGCGCGCCGACCTTGGCCACGCGGCCACTCTTGTCACCGGCCTAAGTAATGGCCAGGCGGCCAACCTTGCTCCAGATGATCTCAGCCATCAGATCTTCCCCTCAGTTTACTATATAAACCAATCTCAGCTCATTGGTTTAGGATCCCGATTTTGAGAGCTCTAAGTCCGAATTCTAGAGTTCTTAAACACAATTTTCTCCCTAATTAAGCATTCAAACACTCAAGGAGATCAAAGGTTTATTTCTTGCCAACATAGGTAAGTTTTCTAACTTTTTCTTCATGTTCTTGCATCATCTTTAATGTAAATCTTTTATATTCATGTTCTTACATGTTTATTCATAGTTTCTTCATATGCTTTGCATGTTCATTCATATGTTCATAATATGTTCTTTGTATGTTCATCGTGTTCATAGATTAAAACCTTATTTATGCTATATTTAGGGTTGCGATCTTCATAATTTCATGTTATTTCATAGCCGATGATGATCTAGGGTTCATCAACCCAAGGATGATCTAGGAACTATTTCTAAAACCCTAAACTTTAGGTAATTACTCCCATGATCAATAATACTCCCATGATGAATGTGATGAATGTTCAATGAGATCTCATTGATGACATAGTCATTATTCTAGGATGTGATCATCCTGCATGTTTCTTTCTCCTCCCTCTTCATTATGCATGATCCCTATTCTCTCTCCACATTCTAATTATGTGCGAACTACGCTGACCTGAGCTTCTCACATTGAGAGGAACGTAGGCAATCTTCGGATCCGGTCTAAATCACTAACACACTACTAACACCGCATCATGATAGAAAGACCGATCAATTCGGGCAATAGGAGTGATAACATTCAATATTCTTCTCTTGTTGTAATTTGACCCCCGAACCCACTAAAATGCTTTTTTCAATGTTTTGGCTTTAATTAAAACGGCGTGGCGACTCTCATAATTTTAATGTTGCTATGAATATTCCCAATTTCAAACACACGTATTCACACTCTCCCACTTTGGGATGGGCGATTTTCTCAACCCCGGACTCCTTTTCCTTGGGGCAGATATCGCTCCATTTGTCGACCATCGGGTAGGCCACGGGATTAGATTCTATAAACTTAAGCATGTTGATCTTCGGACCGTTGGATGTATCGGGGGTGCGAGGGCGCTCAAGCTTTCCCTGCTTGATTAACTTCCGGATGATGCATTTTACAGCAATGCAATTGTCGGTATCATGCCCATGGTAGTTGTTACACCACTTATTAACATCAAGGTAGTTCTTGGGTTTTGTGGGTTGGTAGTTGACAAGAGGCTTCGCAAGGCCTTGCCTAACCAATCCCTCGAATACCTTACTTATGGGCATTCCGAAATCCTCATACCTTGTGAAACTGGGTCTGGCTCGGCCTTTGGCTTTTCTTTCATTGTTGATCGGATCGTGATGGGGATGAGAATCACCGCTACTGAATGCAAAGGGGTTCCCATCGAGTGTTCTTTCAAACTTAGCTTCCATTTGCTTTCTCTTTCCCAATAACGTACCCGACCAAGGTGCAACATGAGGATTCTGTTGAAGTGCATGGGTGTAGGCATACCCGTAACCTTGGTGGTTTGTAGGAATATACCTTGGTAGCTTGCTGTGAGCTTGGGGTCCGAAAGGTCTTGGGTTGTAGAAATGGTACGGGTCATCTCGGAATCTCATTAGGAAATCTGGTGGAGGCAAGTTGGTAACGCCTGTTTGGGTCTCTATATATGGTCTAAACAGTGACTGAGTTCTGGTGACTTGGTTGGTGGCATTAAACCGAGAAGGGATACGATCGGGAAGGTGTTGTGAGCATGATACTTGAGGCGTAACTGGTGTGAATA
Source organism: Campanula takesimana (assembly GCA_026119855.1). Classification (NCBI taxonomy): domain Eukaryota; kingdom Viridiplantae; phylum Streptophyta; class Magnoliopsida; order Asterales; family Campanulaceae; genus Campanula; species Campanula takesimana. The sequence continues at coordinate 231,491 of JAOWBW010001410.1, forward strand.
GCGGTTTGCAGGCCTTTTGAGTGGATTGTGTTTGGGGTTCTATAGGAAGTGTCTCATGGGAGATGTTGGTTTTGGGATGAGGCGGAGTGAGGCAGATTTGGGTGAGAGGCTCGTTTTGGATGACAGCGCGTTGGGGCGAAGAAATGGAGGTCTCGGTATTTTGGTGAGATGGAGGGGGAAATCTTTGGTTACAGTCTGGAGGTCGGGTAGCTTCCACCTTTTCATTGTGGTTGGTTGCTTTGGCAAAGGGCCCATTGGTTTGAAACAGAGCTGTAACACCTCTTTGCCTCGTCGACTCATCAGGCGGAGTTTGCGTTTCTCTGTGGCTATCTGTGATGACCTCTTTCTCAGCCCCGGGGACTTCTGAAGCTTGGAACAACTCTTCGTTCGCTGGGCCATCCGGATTGTCTGCAATGTCATTTCTCAAGCTACTGTCCACTGAAGTGACCTTTCCGAGGTACCGGATCGGAGAAGTTGTAGTGACCGGGGAACTTTCTGACTCCACACGCACTAGACGGCGACATGATGCTCTCTTCCACTTCATCTAAGCTACGGGGAAGACAAAAGGTAGCTTTAGACTTGGGTAAACACTGGGTGAATGCTTGGGCTAAAGACACACGTGTCTTTATTTGGGACATTTGACCGGGCCGAAGTTGCCTACATTCCCCTCACCACGAGGGAAGGGGTCCCACGCGACGAGAGGGTCAGGTCACCGTAGTTCGAATGGGTTTAGAATCTTAAGAGGGAGGAACGAACACGACTGACTTCTTAACGAGAATCCATCCAAGGACTTGACTGACTTTCTAGGGGACTATTCCTAGAATTTTAACGGGGATCTTTGCGGTGACCTACGGGATTTTGCCTAAGGTCTCAACGGGGATCTTAACGGGAGTCTTGAAGGATAACATGGATCCTTCCAAAGACTTAACGGGACTTAACGGAGGTCTTGAAGGATAACATGGATCCTTCCAAAGACTTAAACGGGACTAATCAAAAGTCTTGGAGGATAACATGGATCCGTCCAAAGACTAAACGGGAATAATCAAAAGTCTTGGAGGATAACATGGATCTGTCCAAAAACTAAACGGGAATAATCAAAAGTCTTGGAGGATAACATGGATCCGTCCAAAGACTAAACGGGAATAATCAAAAGTCTTGGAGGATAACATGGATCCGTCCAAAGACTAAACGGGACTTGATGGAGGTCTTGAAGGATAACATGGATCCTTCCAAAGACTTAACGGGGGTGACACTGGTTATCGAAACAATGCAATGTATCAAAGACAGGAAGCAAAAAACGGAGCAAGCTCATGCAACGCGCGATTAATAAATCATTCAAGTTTACTTAAAACACATTTCTATTCCTAAATGGTTGGAAAAGATTTCTCTTCTTTTTCGCAACTAATCTAAATCCTGGATCAGTGGAGGCCATCACTACGCCTATAGACCCCTCGTTTTTCACCTGTATTGCACGCTCCCAAGGACGGACTATCCTGGGCGAGGGTCCTATAGGGCACGCGGCTTCCACCGACCAAAAGAAACGAACCTAGGGTCTAGCGCGTCGCAAGGTTCCCAATACGCGGGTCATCCTAATCATGATTAAGCCCCAGTCGGAATCGAGACTTTTCCCCGAGGGCTACACCGAAGGCTCCACCGACATTCCGTCATGGCCGCATTTTGAATGAGGCGTCTCGATCCTTGACCATGGGCTTAAGGATGATTAAAGTAACTCGTTCATTAGGGCTTAACGACACAGTGTCACCCTATCCTTAGTACATGGCCCTCGCTAATTGCGGTCTTCACTAACACACGAGCTGGAGGCTGGTTAGGCCACGCTTGCATTTCATCAAGGAGTCACAACTCGGGCATTAATTCGGCCACAATTAGCTTTGGGCATGTATCAAGGACGTGGTAACGTGATCTAGACCAAAAACCAACCATAGTCACGGTATTTGTGTGTCACGGACAAGTGTGGTTGACTCGGTTCGGAAGGGAAGGTGGGATGGACCCGTGCGCGCATCGAAGGGAACAAGAGCGCCCAACGAGCTGCATCGTGGCATCCACCCCGGGTTTAAAGGGTATTTGGAACGTGCACGGTCGAGTGCGCGTGGTGTGAAGTCATTCTATGCTCCTTTTTTGAGTAAAAAGAGAGATTTTCAATTCGTTTTTCGATATCATGAACATGGCATAAGCAAGATATGAACAAGTATGAACAAGCATGAATTGAGCAATCTATACACAACAAATCAAAGAATATAAGCAAACAAAGACCAAAACTTGTACATGTACCAAGTTGTGCACAAGAAAAAATTTTGAATCAAACTTTTGCAAAAGAAATATTTTACATTGGAACCCTTTTATACAAAGCAATTTGTGCACAACGAGGAGACTCAAGAAAACCCTTACAAAAAAAAGGGGTTATGCACGACGAGGTTTTGAAAACCATTTTATTGACAAAAGATCATGCATAACCAAGTTTTATTACCTTTTAAAACCAAGTTTTGGCCAAAAGAATGAAGGTAATGTGCACAAGTAAGACTGTAAATTTAGAACCTGGACAAGAAGAAGCAGAGGGGGCACCCAGAATGTTGCAGCCCTGCACCAAACTGTTAATTGGCAACATTCTGGTCCCTACCCAAAGTAGTCGTACGGCTAAAGCAAGAGGGTGAAGATTTTTCTCTGTTTCTCCAACTTCTGATCATCAAGCCCCATCTTATTGTGTTTCCATAACGTAGGTACTCAAAACAGTTCAAACAGAAACAGCAAACACACACAAATATGCAAGAAGTCAACTAACGGGAACGGGAGTTTGACCCACACAAGATTGCCCCCGAACCTTTTAGAAAGAAGTCCGAAAGCACTCTAATCCCCAGCGGAGTCGCCATTGTAAGGATCCCGTCCTCGGGGGCGGCGAAACAAGCGATGGTTCACTCGAGGACAAAATGCCAAAGACGGGAACCGGTCAAATTTAACGGAGTCGCCACATTTTGTTAATTTTAAACCCAACAAAATGACAAAGGTTTGAGTTCAAAGGTTCGGAGGTCAGGTTACAACTTGGGAGGAGTTTATACGTCCTCTCAAGTTGCCTCGGACAAAGCCGAGTCTCCCTAAGTTAGTTAAAATGTGCATACGTGTGTGTGTGTATTTAACGGAAAACTTATGTCGTTCATTTTATTTGAGAAAACTCGGCTGAAAAGGGGGCCTTGAGTGATAAGGTAAAGGTCAGAGGGCAAAACAGACAATTTTGCCTTCCTACCTAAAGTAGCCGTACGGCTGGAGGAGGCGATCCTGGGGTTTTACAGTTTGCTCAAGAACAGTCCAGTTCAGAACAGAAACAGGGTATTCTGTCTGAAGCTGGACAAACTGTTTGTGATCCCAGTTTGCAGGAAATCATTTTACAAGTTTTATAGCATCATTCCTATGCTAAATGATCATCACTTGGTCCCCAAAAACAAGTATTTGGGTGTGATCATGAGCAATCATAGGAGAAAATCAAGAAAGTTGATGAATGTCCCCTTTGGACCAAAGTTGGTCATTTGGTGAATAAAGATTGGAACTTTATCACCAAGATGACATTTTATGACTTAAAATCCTTCCAAGAGTCAAAATAACACATAAAGATTGAATATTTATGACCCAAAAGTGGGGTTTTGAGGCTAAACCAAAGAGGAAAATGATGGACACTAAGGTTCCACCATCCTCATGATTATCATGGCCAAACAAGCACAACATTTAAATAAATAAAGAATGTAAATGACAATCAACAAGTCTATGAGTGTCTAGGTTTAGAACCTCTTCCATACAAAGTATGGAGGGCACCTTGGAACTTCTCATAGCTTGGATAAGATAGTAATATAATAGATAGATATGTAGTGCTTGATAATGGACAAGTCTTGCAAGAAACAAAAGGTGCTTGAAATGGACAAGTCTTTGCATGAATGAATAGTAAATACATGTATAACCAAGATATGAGAAAATAAAATAGGAGTAAGATGAAGAGAAAGGAGGGGGGAGGTGGCTTTACCTATGATGGTTAAGGCCAATCTTCCTTTCTTCTCTCCTTTTTTTTTGTATGTGATCACTCTCACTCCTTCTCTGTGGCAATTCCAGCAGAGTGACCTCTCTAATGTGTATTTCTCCCCCCCCCTAAAATGATCAGCAAGGGGTTCTATTTATAGGGACTGAGGGTGCCTAAACCATCCGTACGGCTAGGCCCCTCTAGTCCCCAAAGCATCCGTACGGCTCAGCCTGGCAAGCTTCTGGATTTTTCCAATTTTATACCAGAGTAGTCCTGGAATTTATAGTTTATCCTAGGGAGGTCCTGGCCTATCAGCTTATCCCTGAAACGGTGCTAAGGCTACCTCTAAGGTAGGTCGGTTTCAGATTGGGGTACTTACAATAAATCCAGTGCTCTTGAAGACGCCGGAACTTTAGATGTATGGACTTTAAGGAACCTTTATGCAAATCAAAAGGTTTATGAGCTCAAACTCCAACGAATCAGTGAAACTGAAGGAAAGTCAAAATCCATAGCAATGGTGGCGCATAGATAAGAAGCGCATGCGCCTGCGCCGGTTCAAGAAAAGAAAAGTTCCGATCCCAAAATTTCTACCTCTGAGCTATTAGACATGGATGATGAAGACTTCACTTTATTTGTGAAGAAATTTCAAAAGTTCAGAAAATTCTCAAGACCCGGCTCAACCAGCAAATTTCAAGGATCTACCAGCAGAGCTCCTCCAAAGTTCATGAGGAGCAGTTATTCTAAAAGAAAAGAAGACCTTGTTTGTTTTAATTGCAGGAAACCAGGACACTTTGCTTCAAGCTGCCCAATTCCAAAATTTGAATATATGCAGAAGAAGAGCAGCCATACTCCCAAGTTCACTCCCAAATTCACTCGTCACAAGGGAATGGTTGCCGAAGAAGAATCACCAGCAAATGAGCAGAACACTTGGATTGAAACAGACTCCGATGAGAGCGATGAAGATTCTGATGATGGACTCGTTTTTTTGGTGGCAAATGATGATGAATTTGATACTTATGATTCTGATGATGACTTCTCCAAAGATGTTCCTGATATGAATACCTTGAATAAACCTATCAAGAAATCTGCAGGTTTTCAAGAAGTGAAGAAGAAGAAAGGACCAACCATCAGCGAGCTCGTTGAATAAGGATTTCTCACTCCGGCTCAAAGCGATGGTGGATTGTTATTTTCAAGATGTGATCTGAGTGCTAGAAGCAAGCTCAGAAAGAGTGAATATGTTAGAACTCAAGTTGCACCTATTCCTACAATCAATCACGATGAGGACATTGCCAAACAAGAAAAGTTATTCTTAGAAGCCGAAAAGGTAATTAGTAAATTTGGCAAAATGAAGGAAGCTTTAGCACTATCATGTGATGAAATTTCCCAGCTTAAGACCGAGAAATCTCTATTAAAATCTGAACTCACCCTCCTTAAGGAGCATATAAAGAGCGTGATTCCTCTTACTGTCAAAAACACTTTTTTAACAGAACAAAACTCATTACTTAAGGTTCAAAACGATGAACTGGTTGCTCAAATTACTGATCTTAAAAAGATTACAAATGAGTGGTCCAATTCTCGTGTCGCTATGGACAATATATTTGAGTCCCAAAAAGTCAGTGGTGATAAAAGTGGCTTAGGATTCTCATCAACTAGTGACAACCTTAAATGCGATGTCTGTGCTGAAAGAGATAGTGAATTTACACATCAGCAAACTTTTGAAATTCCCAAGGAAAAACATTCTAATTCAATGGGTAAAGGACAGGAAAAATCAAGAGACAAACATTCCATTATGTCTACCCAACGAAACAATTTGGGAAAGCTAAAGAGAAGGAAGTAGCTACAGATGAATCATCTTCTAGCAAAATCATTCTTGAAACAAGGCGCGCTCCTTCTCCGAGTGCACATTATGCGCCTAGGAGCCACGCACCTAACCGCCATGCACCTCCTAGCCCTATGCGCCCTCCAAGAAAAAGCGCTCCAAAATTTCAAAAGAAGGATTTTGTTAAGGCTGGCTCATCTGACCCAAAGAAGAATGCTATCCCAAAGAAAAGTAAAGAGTTTGTAAAAACTCATGTGATTGGTGGCTTTCATCATTGCACAATTTGTGATTGTTAGGGACATAAGGCCATGGAATGCCTTTTGAGATTCACTCCCAATGCCAAAGGACGTAAGAATCCTAAGGTCAAGCAAGAGTGAGTCGTCAAAAGTTGCTAACTCTAGGACCCGAAAAGGAATAAAGGGGACCTGCTTAAATGTTTATATTTCAGGTTCTTTGATTCATGGCTGGATCTTCAAAAGCTAAAACGTATGAATGGATTCTCGATAGTGGGTGTTCACGACACATGACTGGAGATGAATCCTTACTTGAAGATGTTCATGAAGAAAGAGGTCCCTCAGTAACATTTGGTGATAATAACAAAGGTCAAGTTGTAGCATATGGAAAGCTTAAGAAAGACAGAGTGTGCATTGAAAGAGTCTCTCTCGTAGAAGGGCTCAAGCACAATTTATTATCCATATCTCAATTTTGCAACAAAGGATTAGAATGCCATTTTACTTCAACTCAATGTCTTATCAAGAATGGCAAAACTGGAGCTACATTACTCACGGGATATCGTAAGACAAATATTTATATTATTGATTTCCATAATATGAACTCTAGTACTAATCTTTGTTTTGTAGCTAAAAGTGTGAGCGAAAATAGTTGCTGTGGCACAAGCGCTTAAGTCACTTGAACTTCAAGTATCTATCTAAACTCAGCAGGAATAATCTTGTAAAAGGACTTCCCAAGGTTGCTGATCATCATGACAAGAAGTACGCCGCGTGTCAACTTGGCAAACAACCAAAAAAGTCTTTCTCCAGCAAGACCAATCCCTCAACTACTAGATGTTTGCAATTGCTGCACATTGATCTATTTGGACCAGTCACCACCGCAAGTATTAGAAGAAACAAGTATACTCTAGTTGTGGTGGATGATTATTCAAGATATACATGGGTGGAAATGATGATCTCAAAAGACGATTGTTATGACATTTTGACCACCTTATTCAGACTGCTCCAAACCCAAAAAGAAGATGACATCATTAGTGTTCGATCCGACAATGGAACAGAATTCAAGAACAACGGTGTTGCTCGCTATTGCAACGATCATGGGATAGATCACAACTTCTCAACCGCTGGTGTTCCTAAACAAAATGGTGTTGTGGAAAGAAAGAATAGGACGTTGATTGAAGCGGGAAAAATGATGATAGCTGAAGCTAAATTGCCTAAGTACTTTTGGGAAGAAGCTATCAACACAGCATGTTTTACTCAAAATCGTTCCCTCATCAACAAACTTCACAACAAGACCCCGTATGAACTTTGGCGTGGTAGAACTCCCAACATTGCATTCTTCAAGATCTTTGGTTGCAAGTGTTATATCCTCTATAACGGAAACGAACATAGAGGTAAATTCGATGCCAAAGCCGACGAAGGTATTTTTGTTGGGTATGCAAAACATTCTAAAGCTTTTCGCGTTTTTAATAGATATACATTAGTGATAGTTGAATCTGTACATGTTACATTTGATGAACATTCTTTCCTTGAGCCACATTTGGCTCCAAATGTTGCTGATGATTCTATTGAGCTTAATGAAACAGGTGCTCCTATTTATGTTACGCCTACTCAAAATCAGAATCTATCAACTCAGGGAAATCCATCTACATCAAATGCACCTAATTCTTCATATGGCGCGCCAAATGGATCATCAGCTGCGCCTCACTCACATGTTGCGCCTCTTGATTCTTCTCACGCGCCTATATCTACTGCTGGATCTGGTGTTAACCCTAGTTTCAATTCTGAACCAGTTCATCCCCCAAATTTTGATGATCTTGAATCTGGTGAAGATGTACCAATTGAAGACCTTCAAGTTACTTCAACCCAACCTAACTTACCTCCTGAAATTCGTGAAGTTAGAGGTCACCCAATCAATAATATCATTGGTGATCTAAATGTTGGTGTTCGTACAAGGAGAGCTACAAACTTTGATGCTTACACTGCTTTTATCTCTCAAATTGAACCAAAGAAGGCTGATGAAGCGCTCCAAGATCCGAATTGGGTTGTTGCAATGCAAGAAGAACTCAATCAATTTGAACGATGAAAGGTTTGGACTCTTGTTCCAATACCAAATGATCAAGGAGTGATTGGTACGAAATGGGTATTCAGAAACAAAATGGATGAGAATGGAACCATCACAAGAAACAAAGCAAGATTGGTTGCTCAAGGCTATAGGCAAGAAGAAGGCATCAACTACGATGAAACTTTTGTGCCCGTAGCAAGACTTGAAGCTATAAGATTATTTCTAGCTTGCGCCGCTCACAAGAACTTCAAGCTATATCAAATGGATGTGAAGAGCGTGTTTCTAAATGGTGAACTCCAAGAACAAGTCTACGTATCTCAACTACCTGGGTTTGAAGATTCACAATTTCCAAATCATGTGTACAAACTCCAGAAAGCTTTGTATGGGCTCAAGCAAGCACCAAGAGCATGGTACGATACACTATCAAAGTTTCTCATTGAAAAAGGCTTTACTCGCGGTAAAATCGATACTACTCTTTTCATTGCCAAACATAATGGTCATAAATTACTTGTTCAAATTTATGTTGATGATATTATATTTGGTTTTACTAATGAATTGTTGTGCAAACGCTTTGAGAAACTAATGAAGAGCAAGTTTGAAATGAGCATGATGGGAGAACTCACATTCTTCCTCGGGCTTCAAATCAAGCAAATGAATGAAGGCATATTTATCAACCAAGCCAAATACACAAAGGATTTAATCAAGAAATTTGGATTTGAGAATGCCAAAGCTTATGATACTCCAATGGCCACCGGTAACAAACTCGACAAAGATTTAAAAGGTAAACGTGTTGATCAAACGCTCTATCGAGGTATTATTGGCTCACTCCTTTATCTTACTGCTAGTAGGCCTGATATAATGTTTAGTGTTTGTGTTTGCGCTCGTTATCAATCTGACCCTAGAGAAGCGCAATTTATTGCTGTGAAATGTATTATAAGATATCTCTCCGGTTCTGTTAACCTTGGACTTTGGTACACCAAAGATTCGAACTTTAAACTTGTAGGTTATTCAGATGTGGATTATGCAGCGTGCACAATTTATAGGAAAAGCACAAATGACACTTGTCCTTTCCTCGGATATCGACTTGTGTCATGGGCGAGTAAGAAACAAGCTTCAGTATCTGTCTCAACAACCGAAGCTGAATATATCGCTGCGGGAAGTTGTTGCTGTCAAATACTATGGATGAAGAAGCAATTGGTGGACTATGATATCATCGAAGAAAATTGTCCCATCTACTGCGACAACACTTCAACCATTGCCATTTTTGAAAATCCTGTCATGCACTCCAAAACCAAGCACATCGACATCAAATTTCACTTTCTCAAAGACCACGTGGAGAAAGGTAATATTCATCTAGAACACGTGGGAACCGACTATCAAATCGCCGACATTCTAACGAAAGCACTTGACGCGAAACGGTTCATCTTTTTTAGAGGTGAAATGGGTATGCATGAACTCAACTAAATTCAATATAGTTTTGTTACTACTAATGATTTTATATTTCGTTGAGTCATGAGTATACTAGGTTCAAATGTTAAATCATTTTTCAAAGTTTAAAGGAAACTATGCGCCTGCTATGCGCCTCACTGACTGCGCGCTAAGTTCCCACATCTGCGCGCTTCACTCTTTTTGCGCGCCTAGCATTCAATGCTCCTTAAATCATCCTGTGCAATTATTTTTTCCCTCGTTTTACGTTTTTCGAAAATTTTATTTTCTGGGAATATATTTCTTGCACCCCAAACTTACACCAAAACAGATATTTTTGGGGTTTGTGCAAAAATTTAGTCATAATTGTTCATATACTTATGAGGGAAGTGGCACAATTTCTTTTTACCCAAAATGTCACTTCAATCGTACTTTGTGTCATACACCATAAATAGCCGTCCTCTAATTATCACTCAACATTAAATGCCTATCCTTTCAAGACATCCCTCATTAATACCCATCTCTTCATCTTCCATCCTTTCAAATCCTAACCCTATATATAAACTCTTACACCCCCCTCTATTTCTTTCCATTCTAATCATTTCCCCTACAAAAACCCTCACCAACTCTCTCTTCTCCCTCTCCTTCCCGTCTCTCTCTCTCTCTCTCTCTCTCTGCGTTTTCTCTCTCCTTTATCCCTATATTTTTCTTTTTTTTCCTCTTCATTTTATCTTCTATATATACATATATGGGTCCTAAACGATCTACAAAGACAAACCAAGATGAAATGGTATGATTCCTCAACTCTCAAACTCTTAATTTATGCTTTTTAAATTTTCGAAATTTTTTTCTGAGTTTTCGTCACTTTCAAAACCGAAAAAAACCCATTTTCTTAGTTTGATCTTGTTTCGGTGATCTGTTTTCAAAATCGTTTGTTGGATTGTGTTCATTTAGTGATTTCGAGTCTTATGAATCCAACATTTTAACGATCAATGCACTGTATTTTGCGAATCTGAAAATCTTAGATTTTTTACTTTACAAATTTTCGGATCGTTGAATCCATTTTCTTGATCTGTTTTTGATTTGTACTTGTTTTGTCTTACATTTTCGTGATCCTTGTGTTCATGCGGTCATTTTGACATATTATATGCTTGATTTGGTGAAGTTTCATGATTTATGTGTTCTTGGTGTTCTTCGAGCACTCAAGCCATGTTCTTCGTTGTTTTTGCATGACTTGGGTTTCAAAATTTCCCAAACTTGTTTTTCAAATTTTTTTTCATGTTTGATCTTGTTTGCATGCATATGTATGTTGTGCATGTGTTTGTGTGTTTTTGTGTGTTTTTATGCTAAGTTTAAATTATTTACATAGATATGCGCCTAACTATGAATCTATGCGCCTAGTTAAATATGCGCCTATTGATATTATGCGCCTCAAAGTGATTCATGCGCCTAACATGTGTATGCGCCTCTGGCTATTACAAATATTATGCGCCTCAATCCTTTATGCGCCTAATAACATCATGCGCCTATATATCTTATCCGCCTCTATTCATACTTAGTCAAATTTTTCTATGTTTTAATTTTTCCTCAGTATAGTTTCATAGAACCATGCTATGCGCCTAATTATTCTATGCGCCTCAAATTTTGTATGCGCCTAGTCTATATTTTGCTCATTTTATGATTCTATGCGCCTGATACACTCTTAACTTAAATCATTGTTATGTTTTCAGGATCCAGCAAATTTCAGACCTGGTGAGACATTTAATCTCACTGAGTTATCAACTGTCTAGATTGGAGTTGATGTCATGGAGTACATAAGACTAGATGGTCTTCTACCTTTATTCACCCTGGAGCAACCCTTCTACTCACCACTCCTTGTTGATGAATTTTTCTCCACTGCCGTGTTCGTGGAAACTCCAACAGACATTGAAGGGGTTATGCGCTACAGTATACGTGCTGTGGTTCAGAATGTTGATATTACCATTTCTACTGGTACTTTGAAGAATATCATCAACTTCACCACTACTGGTCCTCTAGGCGTCTCCGGGAAAATCAACACTTACTCCGTAGCCGCGCAGAACATTATAGCGCATACTTATCAATATTCCTACTCTTCAGAATAACATCAAATCTGTTGAGATAAGGGATGGAGGTGAGTTACTGGCGCACATAGCGCATCTGGTGGGTACTTTCATAATTTTCAAGACTAGAAATGTGAACGGATTCACAATGGAGCAATGGGAGTATACTGCCACGATAATGGGAAAAACCGTCCTCAACTGGCCCCAAATCCTCTTCAAAACTTTAAAGGACCAGATTGATAAATACAACAAGAACAAGGTTGAAGAAAAGACTAAGTTCAAGACACACTGCAGAATACTCACGAAGATATTTCTCACCTATCCTGCTCTTGCTAATTTCCTCGCTCAGAACCCAGCTTATCAAACCACTGACGTTCCAATTTTTGGCAAAGACAGTTTGGTTATGAAAAGGCACAGAAAGCGCATGGCTAAGCACGCGCCAAGAGTTAAAGGAGATCAGTTGGTTGATGAAGCCACTGAGTCTGATGAAGATGCAGATGGCGCAGAAGATGGCGCAGAACCTGAAGCAGCACCGCGCGCAGAAGCAACTGCTCCTGGCGCAGACGAAGTGAAGGGAAAAGGGATTGCTGAAGGTACAAGCAGACCTCCTAAGCGCCCTCGAACTGACACAAAAGAAGAGAAAGAACTGAAGCGCGTAAAAGAAGCCAGTAGACTGGAAGCGCAGAAAAAGCGAGATGAAGACTTCATATTGAAACAAGCTGCTTTATTGGCTAAATCCGAAAGGCGCAAGGGCGCAGGGTCTAGCGTTGATGTACGCGCGCCTGCCTCTACTGCGCCTCCTAGTGTTACTGTGCCTCCAACAAAACCAATTTATACTCCTGCTCCAGTTCAGAAACCAACTTCAGAACCACTCTCTGCTGAGCGCCAAGCTCTTAAAGATAAGCTATCTGATGAAATTTTGGCAACTTGAGTGATGATCAAGTTCAGGGGGAGCCAGAACTCCCTCTCCTTGCACTCCTACTCCATCACCTGTTAGGCGCTCCTCTTCTACTGCGCCCCAACCTACTCCTGCGCCCCCTCCTCCCTCTCCTGATATGAGTATGGATATATCATTGCTTCAGCAACTTCATCAAGGCCAAGCTCACATTAATTCTCAGATGGAGCTTCATACTTCTATGCTTACTCAGCAGGCTGATGAGATTGCTGCCATTAAGGGGGAGATGGCGCGCATAGATGCGAATATCAAGGACAAACATTTCCTTACTCGTCAACAATGGAATGATACTATAGACCAAATGAATGTGCTTTTCAAAGGTACTCTTGCTTCCCTACTACATGAGCGCATAGATGGTGGCATCAAACTCACTGATGGCCAAGATTTCATTAACGCCATAAGGGAGGTAGAGTTGAATATAGCAGGTGATATAAGGAAGTTGTTTGAGATGGTGGCTGGAGATAGCCAAAAATTATTGAGTGTGGTTGACAAACTCAAAGAAGTTAAGGATGAACTAGAAATCCTGGGTTTAACAGTATATGGTGCTGATCCTGGTGCAGAACCCAAAGCTACTGAATCCCATGCGCCTTCATCTCCTGAAACTCCTGCGCCCTCTTCCAGCTCTGCTCCTGGCGCGCATATAGACATTAATTCACTGCTCTCAAAGATTGATGTCTTGAAGGAATTAGTTTTCACTCACTTTAATGCCGCGCATTCCAGTGCAGACAGGCGCACAGATAGAGTTTCTGCTGATATACTCACTGCCCAAGCTGCTGTTGAAGCAAACTTTTAAGCCTTCACTGAAAACTTTTCACAACAGCAATCCATCACTCAGCGCACCATTGATGAGTATCAAAACATCAATGTTGATCATCTGCGCTACATTAGAGATGGTGTCACTGATACTCACGGTGTTGTAAATCGTTGTCACCAGCTTTCAAAGCAGATTCAGCGCTCCGTGAAGGAGATTGAAGAAGGATTGAAGGAAGACGATGCGCCTCCTCCCAACCCTTAGTTTCTTTTATTTGTAAGTTAATTGAAATCTTTTTCTGATCAGAAACTTTTGTTAGTAATTTAGTGCTTATGTGTTTTAGCACCTTTTGATTTTTGTTCCACTAAAAACTTGTAATCACCAACTCCTATATTTTGAGTTTTAATGAGAACAAAGCATCACTATTATTTCAAACCTTGTTCACTCAAACTTCTTGTTTGTAGAACAATGAATGTTGTTTAAAATCATAGGCATCATATTTGAACTGCTTCATATTTCATGCATTGAGTTTAAACTTTGTTTAAACATATCTCAAAACTAAAACTCATATATCATTTGAATGTTTTATAAACTGTCATTTCTATCTTTCCATTTGTAATGTTTTATCTTTATTGGAATAGATTAGAAATCTATATCTTGGACTAGTGTGTGCATTAACTTGAGACATGATTTACCAATTTCATTTATTTGGACATGTTATTATCAAGTATAATGTTTATCTCTGATATAGTAGGTAATGGCATCAATCAAATAGGGGGAGATTGTTGGGTATGCCCACTCATATCTCAGTTTCAATGTAATAGGATTGATTAGATTTGATTGATCCATCACCTAAGTTTTATTTCATGGACTTTAGACCCACATGTAAGAAGTATTTATACTTCATTTTTTAGGTAGTCCATTGTAATAGAATAGGCTTAGGAATAGGGCAAGAAGATCAAGATTCATAAAAAAATAATCACAAGTTCAGTTGAGCCACGCGCAATGCGCCCCTTCAAGCCATGCGCCATGCGCCCTTCAGCGCGCACGCATATGGACTCGCGCCTCAAAGATCCACACGCTTTGTTACGTGCCTCAAATGGACCATGCGCTCTAATGGCTCAACGCGCCTCATCATTGTTGATTTAACACTCATTGATTTATTGAAGATTCGAAGACTTGAAGAAGATTAAAACTACGCCAATGATCCAACGGTGGTTAAATAACACGTATATATCTGCATCTAAGGACACCTGTCCATAACGGTCATATTTGTGTTATGTGTCTAACGGCTATAAAAGGACATGTGCTCCACTCAATGAGCGACAGCACATCTTTCCTTTCTCTAACTCACCAAGGATTTCCAACGGCTAGTTTTTGGGGCTCTACTATAAATACCCCATAACTTCAACCATTTGAAGTTGCTAAGCATTTCAAGAATTTCTCTCTCAAGCATTTGTTGAAGATTTGAAGATTGCCTTTGTTATTTCCAGAATTCTCAAGAACATCTTCATAACTTCATCCTTAGCCCAGATCCTCAAGCAAAAACACTTTAGTTTTCTCGTGCTCTCAATCTCAAAGATCTAAAGAGCCTTGATTCTAAAATCACACACGCACCTCTTTAAGTTTGATCACTTAGATCTTTCTTTAAGAGATACACCGGTTATTGTCGAGGATTTGTTCTTTCATAGATATTAGATCTTGAGTTAGTGTATAAGCTCAAAACGATTGTAATTTGTAACACTCTCTCATATTATAAGATCTTCATTAGAAATCCAAGACTAACCATCTTGGTAGAGGACGTAGATCATTTTCCTGATCGAACCTCTCCAAATAGCGCGTACTTACTATCTTGCTATTTTCTTTCAAGTCATATCATATCTAACTATTTGATTGTTTATTCATTGTAGATTGATTGATTGAACTGTGTTGTGTTTGTTATATCATTTGCCTTAGTTTCTTATTTCACCCACTTTGAGCCAAAATACTTAGAGTGTGTGTGCGCCCCCTTTATCATACTTTGCGCCTATTTTCATTACTAAATTCCGCTGTGCATTTCTCTCACTCACTTAGGCGCATATCATAACGATTATTTGATAAAGTGTGCATTTGCAATTGAGTTTATCAAGGGTACGAAAAGAATTTTAAAACAGCTATTCACCCCCCCCCCCTCTAGCAATTTTTCATACCCTTGTTGCCCTTTGGGACCAACACTGGGTTCTTCTGAACACATACCATCCCACAACTCAAACCAAAACTAACACTTCTAACTTGTATACTGAATTCTAAAAATGACTTATAAGCCTAGAAATGACTTCTACAACATCATCAACCTCTTCTACCATGATTTAATCCCAACATCAAATTATCACAAAATTATCCAAAAATAGAAATAAATTCCAAACTCATCCAAGAAGCAATATATATCAACTAAAGCATCATATAAGCTAAGGATGAACATTTTTAGAAAAAAAAGGGGAAAATCAACTTACTTGGAAAATTATGAAATGAGACAGAAATCGCTCTTACTTAGCTACAAACGATCCTAACGATGATCTGAGCATTTTATATAAAAGGAGTAATAAGAAAAGATGAATAAATGAAGACCAAAAGGAGAAAATAATGGGATAAACTTACTTGCTCTTCCCTAGAACAAGATGGAGAGAGAGAAACTTGATTTTGGTTAAGGTTAGAATGCAATGCCTGGGAGGAGAGGAGATAATATCTAATATCCCAAATTTACGAATTGGTCACTCCTGGTTAAAACATTAACAAAAAATCCCCAAATTTTCTAAAAATGACACCAAGACCCCTGAACTTATATTTATACAACTAACCCTAAAGTTTCAACATAGCAAAACTAATTCAAATAAATCATGAAAAGGATTAAATAAATAATAAACAAAGAGACAGGGTTTCGGGTCGTGACATTCACTCCACCTTAAAACAAAATTCGTCCCGAATTTTAGAAATACTTACCCGAATCAAAAAGCCACGGATATTTCCGTTCCATCTCTTCTCGAAGCTCCCACGTTGATTCTTCGACATTGTGATTCCTCCATAGTACTCTAACCAACGCTATGCTTTTATTCCTCAACTCTTGAACTTTGGTATCAAGTATCTGAACTGGTCGTTCCTCGTATGACATGTCAGGCTCTATATCCTCAGGTACCCTCGGTAACACGTGAGATGAATCGTGCAAATACTTCCGAAGTATAGAAACATGGAAGACGTTATGCAACCGGTCTAGAGAAGATGGCAATGCAAGTCGATAAGCAAGAAGTCCCACTTTTCCCAAAATCTCGAACGGTCCAATATACCTCGGAGCCAATTTACCTTTCTTCCCGAACCTTCGAATACCCACTTTCGGAGATACTTTCAAGAACACAAAGTCTCCGGTCTGAAAATTAAAATCCCATCTTCGGAGCTCAGCATAGCTCTTCTGTCTACTCTGGACTGTCTTCAGTCGATCCCTAATAATTCTGACTTTCTTGACTGAATCCTGAATCAAATCAATACCCCATATCTTCGCTTCCCCGATCTCATCCCAACAGATAGGTGATCTACACTTTCTTCCATATAAAGCCTCATAAGGAGCCATCTCAATGCTAGCCTGATAACTGTTATTATAAGAAAATTCCACTAAAGGTAAATGCATATCCCATGAATCAGAAAAGTCAACTGAACAAGCTCGTAACATGTCTTCAAGAATCTGTATAGTCCTCTCGGATTGATCGTCAGTCTGAGGATGAAAAGCTGTACTGAACCTCAAATCTGTACTCAAAGCTCTCTGAAATGCTTGCCAAAATTGGAAGTAAATCTCGGGTCATGATCTGATACAATGCTAACCGAAACCCCATGTAATCTCACTATCTCATTAATATAAAGGGTCGCAAGCCTTTCCATCGAGTATCTAATATCAATCGGTAAGAAATGGGCAGACTTGGTCAATCTATCCACAATTACCCAAACACTATCATATCTCCTACGGGTACGAGGTAGTCCCGTAACAAAGTCCATAGTCACATGTTCCCATTTCCACTCCGGAATCTCTAATGGCTGAAGTAATCCTACGGGTCTCTGATGCTCAGCTTTGACATGCTGACAAGTTAAACACTTTGATACATACTCAGCTATTTCTCTCTTTTCATGTTGTTCCACTAGAAATGTTGCTTCAAATCTTGATACATCTTCGTACTCCCGAGATGAATAATGTATCTCGATTTATGGACCTCATCTAAAACTTGTCGCTTTATCCCATCGACATCAGGTACACACAAACGTCCATGAAAAGTCAACACTCCATTCAAACTGATAGAAAAATCCTCAAAGTTCTTCTCATTCATTTTACCCATTATTTTCACTAACTCCGGATCTTCTTTCTGTGCTTCCTTTATTCTTTGAATTAGGGTTGGAGATACCCTAATATTCACAAACATAGCCCCGTGTCTCGATTCCCGAGGACACCAATCCCAAACATCTTCTAACATTTTCCACTCTCGAACCATCATCGAAGCCATATATGATTTTTTGCTAATAGCATCAGCTACTACATTCGCCTTTCCTGGATGATAAGAAATGATACAATCGTAGTCCTTAAGAAGTTCCATCCATCTGCGTTGTCAGTTATTCAGTTCTTTTTTAGAGAAAAGATACTTCAAACTTTTATGGTCCGTAAAGATCTCGAATTTTGCCCCGTAAAGATAATGCTTCCACTTATGAAGAGCGAAAACAATAGCTGCCAATTCCATGTCGTGAGTAGGATAATTCTATTCACTCGGACTCAACTTCCTCGAAGCATATGCGATAACTTTCCCATTCTGCATTAAGACACAACCTAAGCCTTCCTTCGATGCATCACTATAAATCACTAAGTCATCGTTCCCATTAGGAAATGATAATATCTGTGCAGTAGTCAACCTCTTCTTCAACTTTTCAAAACTGTTGTTACACTTATCGGTCCACTCAAATAGAACATTCTTTCGGGTCGACAGAGTCATCGGTGTAGCAATCCGTGAAATACCCTGCTAACCCCAGAAAACTCCTGATCTCAGTTATTGTTTCTGGTCGCTTCCAATCAACTATCGCCTCAATCTTCGAAGGATCTACCGAAACTCCTTTATTAGAAATAACATGTCCCAGAAAAGAAATTTCCTCAAGCCAAAATTCAAACTTACTAAACTTCGCGAATAGATGTTCTTTTGCGAGTACTGTCAAAACTGTCCTCAGATGTTGCTCGTGCTCCTCTCGAGATTTAGAATAGACAAGTATATCATCAATGAATACCACTACGAACGTATCAAGATAAGGATGGAAAATCATGTTCATCATGTCCATAAACACAGCTGGTGCATTAGTCAACCCAAACGGCATAACTAAGAACTCATAGTGACCATATCGGGTGCGAAAAGCAGTCTTCGGAATGTCTTCCGATCGAATTTTCAACTGATGGTATCCACTCCTCAAATCGAGTTTAGAAAATACCACTGACCCCTGAAGTTGATC
This sequence comes from Campanula takesimana, assembly GCA_026119855.1. NCBI lineage: Eukaryota > Viridiplantae > Streptophyta > Magnoliopsida > Asterales > Campanulaceae > Campanula > Campanula takesimana. Next base: position 250,340 of record JAOWBW010001410.1, read on the forward strand.
GAATAAATCATCAATATGCGGTAGAGGATATTTGTTCTTCACCGTTACCTGATTCAGCTTCCTATAATCAATACACAACCTCAACGAACCGTCTTTCTTCCTTACAAACAATACCGGTGCTCCCCACGGTGAAACACTAGGTCGAATAAATCCTCTATCAAGCAACTCCTGTAACTGGACCTTAAGTTCTTTCAACTCTGCTGGAGCCATTCTATAAGGTGCTTTCGAGATCGGAGCTGTACCTGGTAATAAATCCACACAGAACTCTATCTCTCGATCGGGTGGCATATCGTACTCAGAATAGAAAACATCAGGAAATTCCCTAACTACCCGAACACTCTCTAACCCAGGTGATTCTTTCTTAGTATCTAGCACACTAGCCAAATAACCCTCACAACCACGATGTAACAATTTCCTAGATTTCACATAAGAAATTATACGAATATTTTTACCCAAAGGAATAGCCTCAAAAACAAACTTAGGCATATTAGGAATAGAAAAAGTAACGACCTTCCTACGACAATCAACTGAAGCATGATATTTTCTCAGCCAATCCATACCCAAAATGATGTCAAAGTCTTGTATCGGAAGAACTACTAAATCCGCATATAAGACATGACCACAAATAAACACATCACAGGCACGAAACACCTGATCAGTCACCAAACACTCCCCCATAGGGGTTGACACCTCTAACACATAAGGTAAGGACTCAGATGAAACATTTAGCAAAGAAGCAAAGTGCATAGATATATATGAATGCGATGATCCTGGATCTACTAGTGCATGAGCGCTCACACTATACATAGAAATAATACCTCCTATCACTGAAGGATCATCAGTAGCCTGCTGTTGGTTCATAGCAAAAACTCTTCCTTGAACCTTAGGCTTCCCTGTTGCATCTCTCTTCTGGCCTTGTGAAGTACCAGCTCCTATTCCCGATGGTTGATTTTTGAATCTCGGACAATCTTTCACAAAGTGTCCCATCTGACCACAATTAGTACATTTACCCTGCTTCTTCCAACATCTATCCTCAGAATGTCCTTCCCTCTAACAGTAAGTACAGAGTCTTCTATTTTGATTCCCTTGGTTCCCCGAAGTGGTGCCTGTATTCCTTAGTATTGGTTGCCCTCTGAATTGTGACTGTCCTCCTGAATTTCCTCGGTTATCCAAACGTTGTTGTGGTTGTGATCTGATCTGACCTCCTTGTCTACCCGTGTTAATTACCTCTGTCTTTCTCTTGTGCTCTCCGATGTCTTGTTCTACCAAGTAGGCACGGTCTACAGCATCCTGATAAATCTGAAGTCTCTGAGCTATTAGCTGAGTTCTGATAGTTGTCCTCAAACCTCTAATGAACCTCATCGCCTTCTGCTCTTCTGTTGTTACAAGATAGCTATAATACCTAGCTAATTCTTTGAACTTACCCGAATATTGAGCTACTGTCAAAAAGTTCTGCTCCAAGTTAAGGAACTCAATCTCTGATCAACTAAAGGAATAAAGTGCTCTTTGAATTTCCTTACAAACAGTTCCCAGGTATACGGTACGTGAGTCTCATCCCAACTTGTCTTAACAGCATTCCACCAGTGTTCTGCAGCTCCAACCAGCTTATAGGCTGCAAACCTTACTCTGTCCTCTCCCGTGCAACCCAACACACTAAATATTTTCTCCATTGCCTCTATCCACAATTCTGCCTTTTTCACATCAGGCTCTCCATTGTATTCAATTGGTTTCAATTTCAGAAATTGCTCTAACCCATGCCTTGGTGGTGGTGGTGCTTGTTCCTCTCTCGGCCTCTGGTCATGTATAGCTTTCAAGGCCGCTTCGAACATGCCTTGATACATCATACGGGCTTCCTCCCATGCTTCCTCGTGATTTGAAGAACCAATATGACCTTCTCCACTCCTTGTTCCAACCATTTTTAAATAAATACCTGCATAAAACACTCATCGTTACTCACTCCGAACACAACTACCCTCTTAGGTCATTCTAGTCCACCTATAACTTATACTTAGAGCTAAACCATAGCTCTGATACCAACTGTCGCGACCCCGACCCCGCGGGCCGGGAACTCGCGAGCTGAACGTCGACTTGGTAAATAAAACACCAAAATAGTGAAGATAAAAATTCCTCTTTATAACAAAGGATGTGATACACGGTTTTGGAAATCCATTCTTACCAACAATATTATACAACTAGTATAAGCTCCACAAGCTTACACCAAAAATACAAAATATTACAACTCTTAGTGACGTCTGTTTGGTAATACTATCCCATAGGTTATACATTTAATAACAATGTAAACCGAATAACACCTGCCCAAAAGTCACGAACACTCTCGACGTCCTTTTCGTGACCAGCGAGTCCTATCACTTTCCTCCTGGGGGGGTTAAGGAAAACAAAATTGAAAAGAGGGGGTGAGATAAATCTCTATAAGTCACTTATGCAGCTACATGACATGTTATTATGCAATATACAATAATAAGTCCCACATAGCACTTGGCACATAACAGTTAACAGATAGCAGCGAAAATAAACAAGTTACGAAGGATACTAAGCCAAGGTTTCACCAAACGGATATAGTAAATAAATCCCTGCGCAGAACTAACCAATCAACACATCAACCATAGTAGCATAACAGCTGAAAAGAAATCCCCGGTACCGGAACCATGAAACCAATAATAGTAACAAGGGAAAATGACACAAAGTCATAACCCAAAACGAACTAGCTAGAATACTCACTTAAGGGAGCTAGCTCATCCCAACCAAGGCTATATGGAAGGGGAAAGAAGGACCATTGGACAATATCATACTGGACTCGGCTCGTGTGCCATTATAATATTCCCCATTGCTTGACACGAACACAAGTACCAGGCGGACTTTCCAAATAAAGGCTAAGTAATAAATACTAGCTCGATAAACAACCAATGATTCCAAAGTAGGGAATCTTACCAAATATTTATCATAAAGATGAACCAATCCAAAACACATCAAAAGATGTTCCAAAATCCCAATTAACACTTAATCAAATTCCACCACATATTTGATCACAAAGGAACCATTTTCAAACACTAGGGTGTTCCACAATGACCATTTAAAACAACTAGAGTAGAACCCAAAACCTATACTAAGAATACATCCTAGTCTTAATCAACCAAAAAGAAGATTTCTGAAAATAGGGGCGAGCGGGCGCTCACTAAAGAGCGGGCGGGCGCACGACAGACCAGGCGGGCGCTCGAAAAGTACCAAGCGGGCGCTCTAGGTCATCAGGGCATTTGGTCATGAAACAAAAGGTAAGCGGGCGCTCAACCCATGCGCGCGCGGGCCCTCAAAGGGCTAGCGGGCGGGCGCTCGATTCACACCAGGCGGGCGCTCGGTCTGGCTTCAGGAAATTCTGCAGTTGGGTTCTTCTGAACTCATACCATCCCACAACTCAAACAAAAACTAACACTTCTAACTTGTATACTGAATTCTAAAAATGACTTATAAGCCTATAAATGGCTTCTACAACATCATCAACCTCTTCTACCAAGATTTAATCCCAACATCAAATTATCACAAAATTATCCAAAAATAGAAATAAATTTCAAACTCATCCAAGAAGCAATATATATCAACTAAAGCATCATATAAGCTAAGGATGAACATTTTTAGCAAAAAAAGGGGAAAAGAAACTTACTTGGAAAATTATGAAATGAGACGGAAATCGCTCGTACTTAGCTACAAACGATCCTAACGATGATCTGAGCATTTTATATAAAAGGATTAATAAGAAAAGATGAATAAATGAAGAACAAAAGGAGAAAATAATGGATAAACTTACTTGCTCTTCCCTAGAACAAGATGGAGAGAGAGAAACTTGATTTTGGTTAAGGTTAGAATGTGTGAGTACCTCTTTCCGATGAAGCGACGCATGGGAAGTATCTTGTGATTATTTTTATTTACAAAAGGAATATTCACATTAAAATTATGAGAGTCGCCACGCCGTTTTAATTAAAGCCAAAACATTGAAAAAAGCATTTTTAGTGGGTTCGGGGGTCAAATTACAACAAGAGAAGAATATTGAACGTTATCACTCCTATTGCCCGAATTGATCGGTCTTTCTATCATGATGAATGTGTTAGTAGTGTGTTAGTGATTTAGACCGGATCCGAAGATTGCCTACGTTCCTCTCAATGTGAGAAGCTCAGGTCAGCGTAGTTCGAGAAGAATTTAGAATAGGCAGGAGAATCGGGATCATGCATAATGAGGGGGGAATTACCTAAAGATTAGGGTTTAGAAGTAGTTCCTAGATCACCCTCGGGTTGATGAACCCTAGATCATCATCGGCTATGAAATAACATGTAAACATGAAGATCGCAACCCTAAATATAGCATAAATAAGGTTTTAACCTATGAACACGAAGAACATGCGAAGAACATATTATGAACATAAGAATGAACATGCAAAGCATATGAAGAAACTATGAATAAACATGTAAGAACATGAATATAAAAGATCTACATTAAAAATGATGCAAGAACATGAAGAAAAAGTTAGAAAACTTACCTATGTTGGCAAGAAATAAACCTTGATCTCCTTGAGTGTTTGAATGCTTAATTAGGGAGAAAATTGTGTTTAAGAACTCTAAAATTCGGACTTAAAGCTCTCAAAACCGGGATCCTAAACCAATAGGCTGGAATTGGTTTATATAGTAAACTGAGGGGAAGATCTGACGGCTGAGATCATCCGGAGCAAGGTTGGCCGTCTGGCCATGATTTAAGCCGGTGACAAGAGTGGCCGCGTGGCCAAGGCTGAAGCGTGGCAAGGTTGGCCGCGTGGCCAATTCTGCTGGCTGACTTGATTCTTAAGCTAGGGTTTCTGCATGGTTTTAAGGAAACCATAAGTTACCTATTTTGATAGATTTTGTCATAAATGAGGTATTTCGGGAATCCGGGACAAGTCTTTACAAGGTTTCTAATTCCTATAAAGTCCTTGTATTTTTTGTAAAGCCCTAATAAACTCATTTTCAGGTCGGGTACTAACAGTAGCCCCTCGGCGACGCTTCTTGCAAGGCAATGTGGGGTCGACGATAAAAGAAGGATCCGTTCTGAAACATGAGTTTCAAAACAGATGAAAGGTAAAGGAACGGCTGAACCTTGACAGGCGACCTACGTATCCATAGGGGAATCAAGCCAAACGTAGTTCAGAGCTGATGGGAAATTGGGAATGATTGTCCACTGGTGGGGAGCAACATCTTCTGCTGAGGAGAAGTCTGATCTGTGGGAAAATGCATCTACCGGGGAAAACGCAACTACAGGGGATGAGAGATGACCATGTTGGTCGGGTGGCTGAACCTTTTCAGGTTTCCTACGTATCCTCGGAGGAATCAAGCCGGTCGTAGTTCTGAGCGACTGGGGATAAAACGAGACATCGGACTTCTGCTAGGGATAACAAACCTACGGACACTATCCTGTATGAAGACCAAACATTCGTTAGGGAAACGAGACATCGGACTCCTGCTGGGGATAACAATCCTACGGATACTATCTTGTATGAAGAACGAACATTCGTAAGCAATGAAGTCATTTGGGGAAATGAGGTAAGAGGGAAAATGGGACAATAAAGACTACGTCGTCTAAATAATCCCAAGATGGGATAATAAGCGCTGGGGTAAACGCAATCAGGACCGCCCGGGTTCCTGCCAATGGCGCAAAAATAATAGATGCTGGATCTCTCGCAAACAGAAACGCCCAGGCTTCTGCCAATCGCGATCGATCTAGGATGCGTATGTCATAGAGGCGCCGAAGTCTCTACAACCATACGAATCCTAAGCAGATATTAGGAAATGCTAAAATAATAGATGCTAGATCTCTTGCAAACATAAACGCCGAGGCTCCTGCCAATCACGATCGATCTAGGATGCGTATGTCATAGAGGCGCCGAAGTCTCTACAACCATACGAATCCTAAGTAGATATTAGGAAATGCTAAAATAATGGATGCTGGATCTCTCGCAAACAGAAACGCCGAGGCTTCTGCCAATCACGATCGATCTAGGATGCGTATGTCATAGAGGCGCTGAAGTCTCTGCAACCGTACGAATCCTAAGCAAATATTAGGAAATTTTAAACGCAAGCAGAAACGCCCGGGTTTCTGCCGACCGCGCTAAAATAATAGATGCTGGATCTCTCGCAAACAGAAACGCCCAGGCTTCTGCCAATCACGATCGATTTAGGATGCGTATGTCATAGAGGCGCTGAAGTCTCTGCAACCATACGAATCCTAAGCAAATATTTGGTGAAAAATGGAAATTTTAAGGGGTTTTCCGTACCCAAAGGTAATGAATATCAGTCAAAATAGCGTTTAAGGGCACCTACAATGGATGAAACAGACTAGGGGTAAAAATGAGATTTTACATGCGGAGGCAAAGATGATGGATCGTTATTAAGTCGCAAACGGGATGAACTCTCAAGGAGTCATGAAGGTGATAGACTCTCAGGGAATCGCAGAAGTGATGGACTCTTGGGGAGTCGCAAAGGTGATGGACTCTCGGGGAGTCACCAAGGTAAAGGACTATTTGGTGAGTAAAGGACGACCACGGAAAGCGTAATGTTTGGGATCCGCTTACCCTAAATTAGGAGGAATACATAATATGAGGCTACGAACCATTAAGATGAAGGTATTAGGTAAGAGACATTTTGCTTGGTTGCTTAGGGTAGGAACTAAGGCTTTTAAGGAAAGGGGATGGGTAGCCTCTTAGCCTTGAGATAAGGATGCAAAAGATGTTATGGTTGTTTAGACTTGAGATTGTGTCTTGGATACAATGTGGGTTTCCTAGGCTTACGGGCTAGGGTTTGGAGAGAATGCGACTACCTAGGCTCGAGGCTAGGGTTCGGAGAGAATATGGAAAGGCTATTGTATCCTAGGCATAAGACTAGCGGGGGATTGAGATTATAAATTTCCTAGGTTTCGAGACTAGGGTTTCGGGAATTTGGAAAGGATGTTGCACACAGGGCTTTGGAAATTCCCTAGAACTTGGGCTAGGGTTAAAGAGGATGGTGCTTCCTAGGCTTGAGACTAGGGTTTGGAGAGAATGCAGATTCTTAGGTTTGGGGCTAGGGTTTGGAGAGGTTGAGGTTTGGGAACTTCCTAGATGTTAGGGTTTCGAACAAGGGTTTGGAAACTGGTGTTTAAGGACCATGACTCTCCTAGGTTTGGGACTAGGGTTTAGAAATATCCTAGGCTTTGAGGCTAGGGCTTGGAGTTGTGGTAGGTTCAGAGGTTGCAAAGGCGTTGGCTTTAGACCTAAGGCTGGGAGTTGAAAGGGTTGTGACTTCCTAGGCTTGAGACCATGGACCGTTGGGAAGAGGGATTGCTTTTGTGGAAGGTCCACTAAGCTTGATGTTAGGGTTCACCACTTTCCGGGATTGGTGACTATGGCTTGGAAATGTTTATGGTAACCTAGGCTTTAGGATGGGTTTTAAGGCTAAGGACTGTAAACTTCCTACGTTTTGAGACTAAGGTGAAGGAGTTTCCTAGGTCTAGGACTGGGGTTTGAAGGTAATGTTGAATCCTAGGCTTGATGATAGAGTTTAAAGAGGATAATTTCTACCTAGGCTTGAGGCTAGGGTTTTAGAAAGAGTGCGACTACCTAGGCTTGAGTCTAGGGTTTAGAGCGAATGCGACTACCTAGGCTCGAGGCTAGGGTTTAGAGCGAGTGCGACTACCTAAGCTTGAGGCTAGGGTTTGGAGCGAATGCGACTACCTAGGCTCGAGGATAGGGTTTAGAGCGAATGTGACTACCTAGGCTCGAGGCTAGGGTTTAGAGCGAATGCGGCTTCCTAGGCTTGAGGCTAGGGTTGATTGAGTTTTGGACAGGGCATTATATCCTAGGTTTTGGACTAGGGTTCAATAAAACGGAGAATTGAGATTTTAAATTTCCTAGGTTTTGAGACTAGGGTTTCGGGAATTTTGAAATGATGTTGCATACGGGGCTTTGGAAATTCCCTAGAATTTGGGCTAGGGTTAAAGGGGATGTTGTGGTTTCCTAGGCTTAAGGCTAGGGTTTAGAGAGGATATGTGACTACCTAGGATCAAGGCTAGGGTTTAGGAAGGGTGTAGCTACCTAGGATCAAGGCTAGGGTTTAAAAAGGATGTAACTTCCTAGGATTTAGGCTAGGGTTTGAAAGGATGTAAACCTAGGCTTGAGGCTAGGGTTCAGAGAGAATGATATGACTACCTAGGCTTGAGGCTAGGGTTTAGAGAGGATACGTGACTACCTAGGATCAAGGCTAGGGTTTAGGAAGGGAGTAAATACCTAGGCTCTAAGCTAGGGTTTGGAAGGGATGTAACTACCTAGGCTCGGGGCTAGGGTTTAGGAAGGATGTAATTACCTAGGCTTGAGGCTAGGGTTCAGAGAGAATGATATGACTACCTAGGCTTGAGGCTAGGGTTTAGAGAATGTGTTTACCTAGGTTTAAGGCTAGGGTTTGGAGACCAAAACCATTTGAAGGTTTGTCTTGGTTTAGACCGAGCAAGTTTGAGGTCTAAGAGTGTTGCGGTTTGGGGAAAATGGGCTTGATACCTCGTGGCTGGATAGGATCGATAGATTAGACCTAGGCTAAAGTTCTAGGGTTTAGCTAGGGTAAGACTCAGACATGTGTTAAGGAGACCGGGGCCTAATGGAATGGTAGGCGTGAGATCTAGGAGATCGAAGGCTAGGCAGGGTAGCGTTGGGACATAAGGCTTTCAAGCGGGTAAGTCTTTTGTCCTAGAGAAACCGCGTTATGGATTAGGACCAAGCAGGCTTGAGGTCAGCCAAGGAGAAATGGATTGGGATTGGATGATCCTAGTACCTAATACGCATGTCGGGTTTGGGCTCTAAGGTGTGCTAGGTGTGAGCCATGTGCGAGAAATGGGTCTGGACATGTGACCATGTTGGCGCTTTAGGTAAAGGGATTGAGTGTCCAAGACTTTGCTCGAGTACAATAGGTGCCTAAGTTGGATTGGGTATGCTTAGGACCTAAGTTTGTCTTAGAGGTCATTGCGCGTGATCAAGCTCGTTCGGCGATTGTGAAGGTAGGCTAGGGATGGGACCCCAAAGGTGTTAAGCGCACGAGTTCTGACCGGACGGGTCTATGGCATGGCGCGGTACGCAGGAGATCCTATGTGCTTGAGCAGGTTCGATGTTTAGGCTCGTTGGGGGAGCGATGTTTGAGATCCATGGAGTTTGAGGAGAGGATCGCGTAGGTTCGAGGTTTGGACTCGACTTGGATTAAGTAGGTTGGAGACCTAAGGGGTGAAGGTCAGGCTAGGTAGTCTCTCACGCCTAATGGGTGACACTAGGTTTGTAGAGGGGTTTAGACCCAAGAAGTATGGATAACATAGATTTAGTTGGTCAGACCAAGAAGGCTTGGGAACTAAAGAGTTCTAAGGGACGAGCTCTAAGGTTATAGACTTAGACAGTTTTGTGATCTAAAGGGTTTAGGAGTTGAGACCTAAGGTGTGAATCGGATATGCTAGAGACCTATAAGGTAGGTGTTTGGTGGCCTTGCATGGACTTGGGATCTAAGGGACCGTTCAACAGGTTAGACTGGGTAGATCTAAGAGGCTGAACCTAAGAGAGCTATGGCCTAGATAGGGTAAGGACGAGTATGTGTTGGTAGGTTTGAGATCTAGGAGATCGGGTAGGCTTGGGACTAGTAGGTTCGGGACCTAATGGTTCATCCTAAGGACTTGGCTTTGGCTAACCGGTTTAAGGTTTGAAGGTCTGGGTAGAACCGGTTAAAGGCCTAAGGGGTCATGCTACAAACTTGCGGAAGGTCGAACTAAGGGGTTATGATGTAATCTAGGTAAGACTTACCAGGTAGGTTCGGGACCTAAGGAGTTATGGTGTAACCTAGGTAAGACTGACCGGGTAGGCTTGGGACCTAGAGAGTTGAGGGTTTAGTCCTAAAGGTTCCCTAAAGTGTAAGAGATAGGGTAAAGGACCGAGTCAACTCTGGGAATCACATAGATGGGTCCCGGACGGACCGAAGATGTTTTTACAATTTTGTGGAGACCGAGAGTGCGGGTTTATAAACAAAGTGTCGGGGAGGAGAAAACTTAATGAAAGTGTTATGATCTTATACAGATGCCTTATAATTAATTATGATTATAATCAATCCAAATAGGTCGTCGCGTGCCGAGTTTGACGATGAGGGGTGCCCTTCTTCTAAGTGTATCCTTGTTGACGCCTCGGTATTTTCCGAGAAAATACATAGTCGACCCATTCTGTTGGGGAAGCCCCAGTTCGATAAGGGTGTAGAGCGGGGTATCCTACCTCCTTTAAGACGCACCATTTTTTCTGCCTAGACCGCCCTTTCGGGTTTTCAATCTAGCGGGCATCTCTTTTGCGTCATCTTTTTTTTTTTTGAAAATCATTCAGTCGACTCAAAAAAGGAAAAATAATTGTTTAAACATGCGGGGGCATTTTGGTGATAGTGAGAGGGAGAGAGAGATAGTACTCGCATTTTGACTCTTTGAACAATTGAGTGTATATAAAAGGAAGGAAGCCACTGCTTGACAGAAAGTAAGTGTTTAGCTCTTTCCTAGATTGTAGAACAGAAGACTTGTCGAGACATTTGAAAATTGTTTTATTCAAGATTCTCATTTGATTGCTCGAGAATGGACCTCATTGATTAGTTAATGAGTTATGGTTAATTGGTAAACAAGTAGCATCAAATTAATAAATGCTTTGATCAATTGTGAGTGAAGAAGTCAGGAGTAGAAATATGGGGGAAGAGAGAAGAGAAAGAAAATTGGCTCGAGGTGGGTTGTGTATATTTTGGACCGAACCGGGAGGTTGCCTACGTTTTCCTCAAGGTGAGGAGCTCAGGTCCACGTAGTTCGGGGATGACCCGCTTGACGATGGTGTCGGGTTTCAGTGGGTATGTGTGGGAGGAAAGAAAAGAAAGAAAGTTGGCCCAAGGTAGGTTATGTTTGGCTTTGAGTGGTTGCCCGGTTGACGATGAAGTTGGGTTTTGAGTTTAGGGGTGTGAGGTTCATTTGAGGTGAGTTGTTCTTTGTAGCTCATTGCGGTGGATTACTCCTTTGTAGTTGTTGCAGTGGATTGCTCCATCGTAGTTGTCATGGGTTGCTGCCGTTTATCTACTTTGTAAGGAAAGAAAGGAAAATAGAACATTTGAGGTGAAAAGAAAATGGGACTTTTACTTTTCCATGGTGATAGCCCCTTCTATTTTTCTTTTTCTTTTTTATTTTATCTCTTTGTGCACACCCTTTTTTTTTTACCTAGGCCGCCTTTTCGGGTTTTCAACCTAGCGGGCTTCTTTTGTGCAATGCTCTAACTTTTGCCTAGGTCGCCCTTGTGGGTTTCAACCTAGCGAGCCATATTTATTTTTTTATTTTTTTTTATATTTGTACATGAAACATTGGGCAAGACAAGCCCCTAGTTTGCTTTCTCCTCTCTCGATTGCGAGGTAGCTTCCTTATAGTTCAAGCGGCCTTTTGCTGGCGGCGGGCATCCTAGCCCTTTGATTTTCACCGGTAGAGCTCCATTGGATTATCACGTGCACCAATTAATGTCATGAATGACTTCGTGCACTTGTCTTACATTTGAGATGGAATACGGACAGCCCCAGTGTAACGGCATGTAGTACTCATGAAGGGAACAAACCAACCCTTTAAATTGTGGCAGCATGGATGTCTATTTGATGATGAGCAACCGCAGTCCATTTCTTTGTCACGACCTTATAAAAAGGGGTCTAATGGTGGGATGAGAGGCGTATGAGGATAGTGTATGGGAGAAGGTGTATATAGAGAGTGTACATGAAGTGTGTACAAGGGGTGAGTGTATAGAGAGAGTGTATGGGGGTAGAATGTAGAGAGAAGAGAAAGTGATTCGTTCATCCCAATTGATCGAAGCATTTGTTATTTTGAGATTAATCGTTTACTTAGTTATGTGAATGGTTTGTGGGTCCATTTACCTTTTAATGAGTCGTCATTAATGAGTAAGATTAAGACTAATTCATCATATAAAGATATAGCAATCAAGCGAAAATGGTGAATAAGACAATTTTCATGAAATTGATATATGCAAGCTTATGTCTCAAGTCTAGAGAGAAAAGAAAAGAAATAAAGACCCTTTTATTGGAACTAAAAGATTTAAACTGACTAGTCTGGGGTGGACTTTTACTTAAAGAAACAAAAATCGTCCAAGGTGGACTTTTGACTAAGGACACTCTAGAACCTACGAAGACTGAATGACCCTTTTCTTTTCTTTTATTTAAAGGAGGTAGCCCCAATTTCCTCTTTTGCCCATGCCCATGTATTCTGTTGGCGGGTGATGGCTCCGCTGTCAATGAGGCTTTGAATCTTTCTCCTCAATTGGAGGCAATCTTCGGTGTCATGCCCAATGTACTGGTGGTATTGGCAGTGTTTGGAGGGATCCAAGCCTTGCTTCACCCTACTTGGTTCATAGTTGAACAAAGGAGACAACTTGCCGGCTTGAACTAGACTTTTGAAAAGTTTGGCTAACGGCATACCCAAGTCATTGTACTCGCGTTCGTCCTTCCAAACTGTCTTTGAGGGTGGTTTAGGTACCGGTACCTGTCGTTGATGAGTAGTCTTAGGAGGCATCCCAACGGGGGAAATCTGTGATGGCCCATACATTTGAGGAGCGTACGGGTGTTGAAATTGAGCAAGAGGGAGAACTCGGCCGAGGTAATCATAAATGCAATAAATATCAGAGTGAAGGCGCTTCTCGGTGTCCTTTAGAGCCTTGCACATCTCTATTTGAAAGCGGTCGACTTTTTTTAGGAGGACAGTCCCAAAGTAGGCTTCTTGTTCATCGAGAGCGGTCTGGAAGAGGGTTGCTTGCTCGTTGAGGATGGTCTCGAAATGGAGCGCTTGCTCATTGAGATCAGTATTGGTGTGGAGAGTTGTCTCGAGACCTTGGGTAATAGCTTCATTTGCAACTTCGATGTTCCTTTCAACAGACATGATGCAGGATCTACAATAGTTGTAGGGGAATTATGTCTTTGAATTGAGCTTAGATTTATAATTAATGACAAGGCATCGTTATAAAATCATTTTTGGAAAAGAGTCGGTCTCCACACTTTGAAATGCATTTTTGACACGAATTTGAAAGTTTGACGGGCTGAAGTTGCCTACGTTCCCCTTACCATGAGGGAGAGGTCCCACACAATAAGAGGCTCAGGTCGCCGTAGTTCGAGTCAAGTTAGACTTTTAAAAAGAGATGAGAGATGACCACAGGGGTCAAAAAAAGAGGGAGATGACTCGGTCTTTGGTCAAGCATGGGTGAGGAAGACCTATAGGAATCGGGTAAGGTTTGACTTAAGGTTTGACCTAAATTTGACCTAAGGTTTGAGACAAGAAGTGGTTCAAGCTAGAATGCGTCGATGATGGTGGGTTGACCTAGATGGGTAAAGGATAGGTCGACCTAAATGAGAAGGGTTGGATTGACCTATATGGTGAATGAATCAAGATAGCGGGTTGTAGCGGGTTGCCTATGGGATGATCTAAGCGTGATTGTAACGACCCAAAAATCCGTATCTATTTTCTTAGTAATAAATATTTATTTATTTATTTATTTAATTATGTGTGCATTTTGTGTTTCATAATACTTTATGCCTAGCATTTTAATTGATCATTTGTGCTAGTGTAGAGTTAGTAAGTCTTAGTTAATGGTGGGGGGGTATGGGTTTAATTGTTCTTGGTAGTAGTAGTAGGGCCTAGGTGTAACATTTTGATTTAATAATCATCCTACTTCTCCCTCCTCCTCCCTCCTCACTCAATCACCAAACACACACACACATAGTGAAATTACTCCCTCTCTCTTCCATTGTTGCCAAGGTAAAAACTCCTCCCTCTCTCCTCATTTTGATCATCTTCTATTCATTATTTCTTATTGCTCATTTTATGAAAAATGTTTAGATCATCGCTAGGATCGTGTAGAGCTAAGAAAATTCGAATTCCATCATCTTTGATAAATTCCATGTAAGTCACTAAATCCCCCTATTTATGCTTAAAATTCATCATGTATGTTGTATGTGTTGATATATGAGTTTATGTTCTTGTTTTAGAAATTTATACTTGAAATTGTGCAAGAACTCATATGAACTTGATTTTGGAAGCCATGGAAGAAATTGTTGTTCTTGAAGTGATTTGTGAAAATTAGGTGATAGATTGTTGGATTGGGATGATGAGTTATGTGTTGTTTGATATATTTGGAGTTAAATGGGGTTTTAATGGAGTTAGAATTGGTTTGGGTCGAGCTCCACAATGGTGGGGAGGTATAAGGGTTGTTATATCAGGATTTAGAACAAAAAGAGTGAAATTCGGGTGTATTTTGGGGTCTGGGCGGTCGCCCACTTAGTTTTGGGCGACCTCCCACTAAATCAGCTTCATTTAGCTTGGTAACAGGGTTCCGGGCGCTCGCCCACTCAATTCCGGGCGCTCGCCCACTTTTTCCAGAATTTAGGTCGATCTTCCGGAGGCCATAACTTCTTCGTCCGGACTCCGTTTTAGGCGTGTAAACTATCGTTTCGAAGCTATCTTTGTGTACTAGAAGATGGGATAGGTTGTTCAGTTAAGTTATAAGTTTTATACTTCAAGATTTTATTGGGTGTTTGAGGTTAAGAGGAGTTGTATCGATCCATTGTGATCAAGTTTTGCAAATCCAATTGAGTGACTTTCTTGAGTTGTTGTGATCATATTTGTGATATAAGTGAGGATTTCATACTTTGAGACCCTTTAATTGAAGGTTATTTTACTGATCGAATTGATTTTAGGATAAGACTCGGTCTAGGTTTTAGGTGATATCCTATAGTATCTAGAGGGTTGTTATGGAACACCAAAGTGTTGGGTTTGGTCCGTATGTGATCATGTATGAATAGGTGTAACCTTTTGGGTTCGTTCGAGTGTTAAGAATTGGTTCGTTGATGAACGGATGTAAGACGTGAATTGGTGATTGGGTACCTACGGTGTTGATTAGCTTTAAGGTGTATTTATTCGGTTTTCCTATTTGGAATTCCAAGTGTAAGAGATGGTTGAGTTCATGGTCATAGTACTCCTTATGAGTAGACGTTTAGGGTCGTTGTGGAAATAATTATTGTACCAATCGTGAGCGACCCTTTGAGTTGTGCTCCTTATGAGTAACTCGTGGGTATCATCTTTAGGATGTGTTTGGTATGGTCCCTTATCTTGGAATCATCATGTTTTAATGATCAATGTTGTTGGGCTCTCTATGAGCAACCCTGTTTATCGGTGTTGGACTCTCTATGAGGAACTTCTTGTGTTCATTGTTGTTGAACTCTTCATGAGTAATCGTTTGCATCTTTATGGTGATTATTTGGTATGGTTCCCTACTTTGGAATCTTTGGTTGTTTATCGAGCTAGTATTTATTACTTAGCATTTATTTGAAAGTCCAGCTGGTTACTTGTGTTTGAGTCAGGCAATGGATAATGTTATAATGGCACGAGCCAAGTCCAGTATAGCATCGCCCATTGGTCCTTCTTTCCCCTTCTAGATGGCCTTGGTTGGGATGAGCTAGCTCCATTAGTGAGTATTCTAGCTAGACGTTTTGGGTATAACTTTGTGTCATTTCCCCTGTCCTTTGTGACATGTTACATTGTTATGGTTCCGGTACCGGGATTGTTATCTTCAGCTGTTTATGCTACTATGAAGATGGTTTGATTGGTTGATTGTTTGATTGGTCGGTTTTGGCCGGGGTTCTCTTCAGCTGTTATACTGCTATTGTTGATTGGTTGATCGGTTGAAGCTGCCCAACGATTGTTCTATCAGTTTGGTGAAACCTTGGCTCGGTATCCTTTGTAACGTGTTTATTTCAGCTTTATGTGCTGCATGATGAGCTGTCGTTATTTCCAACCGGTATGGGACGGTTGGCGATAGGGAGCGTCTCATATGTTGTTATGTGATTGTACATTATGAATGCTTATTGTTATATTACTGTTCATGACAGCATGGCACTTAGATGCATTTAGTAGCTTACTGAGAATTTGCCTCACCCCGTTTCTTTTATCCTTGTTTTTCCTTAACCCCCCCAGGGAAGCAAGTGGTAGCGTTATGAGGTCCGTTGTAGCGGGAAATCTTCTGAGCAGGTTGACCTTCTTTGGGGTAGTTGATCTTCGGAGTTCTTATGTATCATTGTAGCAGGATTTGTGGTCGTTTAGTGTTATTTAACTATTATTATCTTTTGGATATTATATTATTATAAGTGTTCTTGCTTCCGCGTTGTATTTAGTCTCCGAGTTATAATTTCGTTGAGGTGTCGTGTGATGGTTTTGGTTTCATAGTCGAATTCACGTGCCCAGTTTGGTATTTAGCATTTGTGGAGATGTTTATTATGTAAATTTTATATTTATGGGTTTTTAGAATTTCTGGGGCGTGACAGTTGGTATCAGAGCAATGGTTTTAGATCTTGAAGGAGAATAAGAACTCTGATATTGAATATGTTTCAATACTTGGGTGTTATAACTTTGAGCGGTTTAGGAAACTAAGTTTTCTTGAAAGATGAGGTTAATGTAGAAGTTGGTTGAGTTATGAGTCGTGATATTGACGTCGAGTGTTTCTTTTCCGGTGGTATATCAAGTATAGGATTGGTGTCAATAGTTTTGAT
The DNA here is from genome assembly GCA_026119855.1 of Campanula takesimana. Classification (NCBI taxonomy): domain Eukaryota; kingdom Viridiplantae; phylum Streptophyta; class Magnoliopsida; order Asterales; family Campanulaceae; genus Campanula; species Campanula takesimana. Next base: position 266,977 of record JAOWBW010001410.1, read on the forward strand.
TCCATTGGGGTTAGTTGGTTTGGGAATCGAGAGTGCGAGTTTTGAAGGCTTGTGCATATCTATTTCGTTAAGTGGGCAGCGTTTCGTGCTATGTTCGCATGTTTGTTATCATTCATGGATTCATGTTGAGGTGTATTCTCGAATGGGGAACTACTTGATTGCTACTGGTATGTATAGGGTGATTTAGTTATGTCACCTATGCGGGATATTGATGAGTTAAGTGGTATGGTTTAGCTTTCTATATGCTACGAATTTCTTGTGTGCCATCGATAGGTGGAGAATATTTCTATATTGGTATGTTTGACTTTGTTTAGGATCATACTAGGTATATATATATATAATGTTCAAGTTCTATATTGAAAATCAGAAAATCTTTATTATAAGGTTGTGTTGGGAATTTAGCTTACTCTGTTGGCAATATTAATTTTGAAATCTTGGGTATAATTTATACTGGGTTCGATATGTCGTTCGATCGATAGGGAACTTGGGTTATATGATGAGTTGATATAAGCTACGATACTGATAGGTGAATCGGTGAACATATAGTATCGGTTGGGTTAAAAGAGATAAAGATTCAATTTGAGAATTTCTCGATAGGGGATTTTTCTTTACTTTTAGTACATCTACGTGAGTGCATCGGAATTGTTTAGTATGAGGAAATACTTAAATTATTATGGGTTATATTAAGAAGTTGAGTTATGATACTTTTGGGATCATTTCAGTACATGACTGGAGTTGAGTTAAAGCAAAATGAGTTATGAGTATATTGTGGGAGTTGTAATCATCAATGAGGGTAAGCGCGTTAAGTTTAAAGGACTAAACATATTTTGAGAAGGTGAGAAATTCTCGGGCAATATTAAAGGCATTTTGGGTTTTAGTTAAACAGTTGTCACATGGTTCTGAATCTTTTCTTGGTGGCGTTCTCGTCTGGACTAAGGAGTTGTAAAGAAAGTTGGGTATAGATACTTGGGCATATTAAAGGATACTATGATTTTGTACTGGGTCAGTTGAAATGTTGCTAGCTAATTGGATTATTATGTTAGTAATACTGTTGAGCCTAAGTAACATCGGGTTAATAAGTGTATACGTGAAAGACTAATTTGGGTTAGCCATTGAAGATTTAGGATTTGTTAAAATTCATTTGGGTATATAAGCACGGATTATTAATTTAAATGGGAGTTAGAGGAAATCTTTTGAAGATAAAACTTGGATTGTTTTGCGGACTACTGAGTACTTGGAACTGTTTTAAACCTTCAAGGATTGGAGTAATGTAATGATAATAATTTCGGTATTAATGTTGTTTCATGGTTTGGGCTGGTATCACTGTTACCTTAAAAGGTGTGATCAGTGTTATGTTTTCTTGGAGATATGTTAAGTTTTCCATTATAGTGAAAATTGATAAATCCATTATCTATAGTGATGCTTCCAAATAGAGATGGAGGTATGTAACGATTTTGGGTGATAAAGTATTTGTATATGTTTCGAGGAGTAACGCTTAATAAATGGAACTATCTATGATTTGGGATTGGTGGTGATTTTGTTGATATTGCCTTAGCGGATTATATATTTTATTCTATTTTGGGACCAAGTTGAAACGTTATGATCGCGGACTATCAAGAGTTGATAGTTATATTTCCTTAGAAAACTAGGTATGTGGTAAAGCAAGTAGTTTGAGAAATTCAAAGATTATGACTGTGTTATGTTTTATCTTATAAGGAAAGTGAGTGTAGTAGTGGAATCATATTTGGTCGGATAATTAATAACGGTAAAATTTTGAGAATATCATTGAGTCATTGGGTGACAATAATCGTTAGCCCTATTCCTCCTCTTAATTGTTCGAGTAGTAGTATGATTATGAGATATGTGTGTGTTTAATACATGTTGGTTTATTTGAGTCATGAAGACTATGTCTGAAAGTTTTGATAGGTACTTGATTGAGTTTATGAGTGCTATATGAGAATCGATATTTTGTCGCCTCATTATGACCGCGTGTTGTGAATTTTGATGAGTGAATTCGTGGGCGAATTCTTTTTAAGGAGGGTAGATTGTAACGACCCGAAAATCTGTATCTATTTTCTTAGTAATAAATATTTATTTATTTATTTATTTAATTATGTGTGCATTTTGTGTTTCATAATACTTTATGCCTAGCATTTTAATTGATCATTTGTGCTAGTGTAGAGTTAGTAAGTCTTAGTTAATGGTGGGGGGTATGGGTTTAATTGTTCTTGGTAGTAGTAGTAGGGCCTAGGTGTAACATTTTGATTTAATAATCATCCTACTCCTCCCTCCTCCTCCCTCCTCAATCAATCACCAAACACACACACACATAGTGAAATTACTCCCTCTCTCTTCCATTGTTGCCAAGGTAAAAACTCCTCCCTCTCTCCTCATTTTGATCATCTTCTATTCATTATTTCTTATTGCTCATTTTATGAAAAATGTTTAGATCATCGCTAGGATCGTGTAGAGCTAAGAAAATTCGAATTCCATCATCTTTGATAAATTCCATGTAAGTCACTTAATCCCCCTATTTATGCTTAAAATTCATCATGTATGTTGTATGTGTTGATATATGAGTTTATGTTCTTGTTTTAGAAATTTATACTTGAAATTGTGCAAGAACTCATATGAACTTGATTTTGGAAGCCATGGAAGAAATTGTTGTTCTTGAAGTGATTTGTGAAAATTAGGTGATAGATTGTTGGATTGGGATGATGAGTTATGTGTTGTTTGATATATTTGGAGTTAAATGGGGTTTTAATGGAGTTAGAATTGGTTTGGGTCGAGCTCCACAATGGTGGGGAGGTATAAGGGTTGTTATATCAGGATTTAGAACAAAAAGAGTGAAATTCGGGTGTATTTTGGGGTCTGGGCGGTCGCCCACTTAGTTTTGGGCGACCTCCCACTAAATCAGCTTCATTTAGCTTGGTAACAGGGTTCCGGGCGCTCGCCCACTCAATTCCGGGCGCTCGCCCACTTTTTCCAGAATTTAGGTCGATCTTCCGGAGGCCATAACTTCTTCGTCCGGACTCCGTTTTAGGCGTGTAAACTATCGTTTCAAAGCTCTCTTTGTGTACTAGAAGATGGGATAGGTTGTTCAGTTAAGTTCTAAGTTTTATACTTCAAGATTTTATTGGGTGTTTGAGGTTAAGAGGAGTTGTATCGATCCATTGTGATCAAGTTTTGCAAATCCAATTGAGTGACTTTGTTGAGTTGTTGTGATCATATTTGTGATATAAGTGAGGATTTCATACTTTGAGACCCTTTAATTGAAAGTTATTTTACTGATCGAATTGATTTTAGGATAAGACTCGGTCTAGGTTTTAGGTGATATCCTATAGTATCTAGAGGGTTGTTATGGAACACCAAAGTGTTGGGTTTGGTCCGTATGTGATCATGTATGAATAGGTGTAACCTTTTGGGTTCGTTCGAGTGTTAAGAATTGGTTCGTTGATGAACGGATGTAAGACGTGAATTGGTGATTGGGTACCTACGGTGTTAATTAGCTTTAAGGTGTATTTATTTGGTTTTCCTATTTAGAATTCCAAGTGTAAGACATGGTTGAGTTCATGGTCATAGTACTCCTTATGAGTAGACGTTTAGGGTCGTTGTGGAAATAATTATTGTACCAATCGTGAGCGACCGTTTGAGTTGTGCTCCTTATGAGTAACTCGTGGGTATCATCTTTAGGATGTGTTTGGTATGGTCCCTTATCTTGGAATCATCATGTTTTAATGATCAATGTTGTTGGGCTCTCTATGAGCAACCCTGTTTATCGGTGTTGGACTCTCTATGAGGAACTTCTTGTGTTCATTGTTGTTGAACTCTTCATGAGTAATCATTTGCATCTTTATGGTGATTATTTGGTATGGTTCCCTACTTTGGAATCTTTGGTTGTTTATCGAGCTAGTATTTATTACTTAGCATTTATTTGAAAGTCCAGCTGGTTACTTGTGTTCGAGTCAGGCAATGGATAATGTTATAATGGCACGAGCCAAGTCCAGTATAGCATCGCCCATTGGTCCTTCTTTCCCCTTCTAGATGGCCTTGGTTGGGATGAGCTAGCTCCATTAGTGAGTATTCTAGCTAGACGTTTTGGGTATGACTTTGTGTCATTTCCCCTATCCTTTGTGACATGTTACATTGTTATGGTTCCGGTACCGGGGTTGTTATCTTCAGCTGTTTATGCTACTATGAAGATGGTTTGATTGGTTGATTGTTTGATTGGTCGGTTTTGGCCGAGGTTCTCTTCAGCTGTTATACTGCTATTGTTGATTGGTTGATAGGTTGAAGCTGCGCAACGATTGTTCTATCAGTTTGGTGAAACCTTGGCTCGGTATCCTTTGTAACGTGTTTATTTCAGCTTTATGTGCTACATGATGAGCTGGTCGTTATTTCCAACCGGTATGGGACGGTTGGCGATAGGGAGCGTCTCATATGTTGTTATGTGATTGTACATTATGAATGCTTATTGTTATATTACTGTTCATGACAGCATGGCACTTAGATGCATTTAGTAGCTTACTGAGATTTTGTCTCACCCCGTTTCTTTTATCCTTGTTTTTCCTAAACCCCCCCAGGGAAGCAAGTGGTAGCGTTATGAGGTCCGTTGTAGCGGGAAATCTTCTGAGCAGGTTGACCTTCTTTGGGGTAGTTGATCTTCGGAGTTCTTATGTATCATTGTAGCGGGATTTGGGGTCGTTTAGTGTTATTTAACTATTATTATCTTTTGGATATTATATTATTATAAGTGTTCTTGCTTCCGCGTTGTATTTAGTCTCCGAGTTATAATTTTGTTGAGGTGTCGTGTGATGGTTTTGGTTTCATAGTCGAATTCACGTTTTGGTATTTAGCATTTGTGGAGATGTTTATTATGTAAATTTTATATTTATGGGTTTTTAGAATTTCTGGGGCGTGACAGTGATAGACATGGTTTGACCTAAGCGAGTCTTAGGTTGACCTATTCGGGTTGGTGGACCAAGGAATGTTGGAGATTGACCTAGATGGATCCAAGATAGGTAAGTCGACCTAAGCGGGTCGCGGGTTGACCTAGATGGGTCAGGGATTGACCTAGTTGAAGGTCGGTAGATAGATTCAAGAGGGGTAAGTTGACTTAAGCGGGCCAAGGATTGACCTAGATGGGTCAAAGGTGAAGGGGTAGTTTTGACCTAAGACGGACAAGTTGACCTAGATGGGTCGAGGATGGGATGTGGACCTAAACGGGTCGAGACGGGTTGACCTAGGTTGGTCTGGACGATAGTGGGTCAAATAATGACCTAGGTGGGTCAAATAATGACCTAGGTGGAACTAAACGGGTCGAGACGGGTTCTCCTATGGAATCAAAGATTGACCTAAGAGGTCAAAAGCGGATAAAGTTGACCTAGGGAGTCAAAGGTTGACCTAAGAGGTCAAAGGCGGATAAGTTTGACCTAGGGGTCAAGGGTTGACCTAAGAGGTCAAAGGTTGAAAAAGTTGACCTAGGGGGTCAAGGGTAGACCTAAGAGGTCAAAGATGATAGAGTTGACCTAGGGGGTCAAAGGTTGACCTAAGAGGTCAAAGGCGGATGAGGTTGACCTAAGGGGTCAAAGGTTGACCTAAGAGGTCGAGGGGTGATAAAGTTTACCTAAGGGGTCCAAGGTTTGACCTAAGAGGTCGAAGGCGGATAAGGTTGACCTAAGGGGTCAAAGGTTTACCTAAGATGTCAAAAGCGGATGAGGTTGACCTATGGGGTCAAAGGTTGACCTAGGAGGTCGAAGGCGATAGGGTTGACCAAGGGGGTCAAGGGTAGACCTAAGAGGTCAAAGGCGGATAAAGTTGACCTATGGGGTCAAAGGTTGACCTAGGAGGTCGAAGGTGATAGGGTTGACCAAGGACGTCAAGGGTAGACCTAAGAGGTCAAAGGCGGATAAAGTTGACCTAGGCGATCAAGGGTAGACCTAAGAGGTCAAAGGTAGATAAGGTTGACTTAGGGGGTCAAAGGTTGACCTAGGATGTCAAAGGTAGATAAAGTTGTCCTAAGAGGCCAAAGGATGGTGGGATTTTGACCAAAGCGGGTCGAGATGAAGGGTAGACCCAAATGGATCGCAATGATGGGTAGGTAACCTAGATAGGCCAAGATGAGTAATTTTGATAGATGGCCCAAGGGGTGAGCGATGGACCTTTGAGGTCGCCTAGATGCAATGCACATTTTATTTTGTGAAAAGTTTTGCATTTATTTACATCCTAAATGGTTGGTCTAAGGAGTGTCTTAATCTCTATGTGTGGGTTGACACGGGTAGGATAAAAGGTTCCCACCGCTCACGGAACGTACACGGTGAGTGGAGTAGACGAGTGACTCGAAAAGAGGGCGGCAGTAGCGCACAAATTCCCGCACATCGAATACTCCGGGTGATAAGGACATGTGCAGTGCTGACACGGACTAGTGGTAGTGTGAGGCAAGAAACTAATTCTTTTTAGGGAGAAAAGAGAGAAGCTTTGAACGTTTGAATGATGCGATGCAATGCATGAGAGAGAGAGAGAGAGAGAGAGAATAATGTACAAGGGAGCATAGCATAGTTTTGTTTGACCCTAATACTAAAGCGAAGATAACAAGGGTACATGGTACAAGGTACAAGGTACAAGTATTAACATGGCGGAGTGCGCGGGTGCATGTGTAAACATGGCTTAACTGTAGGGGGCACGTGAAAACATGGCAAGTGTGCATGTGTAAACATGGCAGGTGTGTGCATGTGTAAACATGGCAGGTGTGTGCATGTGTAAGCATGGCAAGCATCATGATGTGACGAAAGTTAGACCCACTAAGTTTGAAAAAGTTTCAAAGCAGTCCCCAGCAGAGTCGGCACTGTGAATACCCCTTTCCGATGAAGCGGCGCATGGGAAGTATCTTGTGATTATTTTTATTTACAAAAGGAATATTCTTAACGACATTAAAATTATGAGAGTCGCCACGCCGTTTTAATTAAAGCCAAAACATTGAAAAAATCATTTTTAGTGGGTTCGGGGGTCAAATTACAACAAGAGAAGAATATTGAACGTTATCACTCCTATTGCCCGAATTGATAGGTCTTTCTATCATGATGAATGTGTTAGTAGTGTGTTAGTGATTTAGACCGGATCCGAAGATTTCCTACGTTCCTCTCAATGTGAGAAGCTCAGGTCAGCGTAGTTCGAGAAGAATTTAGAATAGGCAGGAGAATCGGGATCATGCATAATGAGGGGGGAATTACCTAAAGATTAAGGTTTAGAAGTAGTTCCTAGATCATCCTCGGGTTGATGAACCCTAGATCATCATCGGCTATGAAATAACATGTAAACATGAAGATCGCAACCCTAAATATAGCATAAATAAGGTTTTAACCTATGAACACGAAGAACATGCGAAGAACATATTATGAACATATGAATGAACATGCAAAGCATATGAAGAAACTATGAATAAACATGTAAGAACATGAATATAAAAGATCTACATTAAAAATGATGCAAGAACATGAAGAAAAAGTTAGAAAACTTACCTATGTTGGCAAGAAATAAACCTTGATCTCCTTGAGTGTTTGAATGCTTAATTAGGGAGAAAATTGTGTTTAAGAACTCTAAAATTCGGACTTAAAGCTCTCAAAACCGGGATCCTAAACCAATAGGCTGGAATTGGTTTATATAGTAAACTGAGGGGAATATCTGACGGCTGAGATCATCCGTAGCAAGGTTGGCCGCCTGGCCATGATTTAAGCCGGTGACAAGAGTGGCCGCGTGGCCAAGGTTGAAGCGTGGCAAGGTTGGCCGCGTGGCCAATTCTGCTGGCTGACTTGATTCTTAAGCTAGGGTTTCTGCATGGTTTTAAGGAAACCATAAGTTACCTATTTTGATAGATTTTGTCATAAATGAGGTATTTCGGGAATCCGGGACAAGTCTTTACAAGGTTTCTAATTCCTATAAAGTCCTTGTATTTTTGGTAAAGCCCTAATAAACTCATTTTCAGGTCGGGTACTAACAAAATGCAATGCCTGGGAGGAGAGGAGATAATATCTAATATCCCAAATTTACGAATTGGTCACTCCTGGTTAAAACATTAACAAAAAATCCCCAAAGTTTCAAAAAATGACACCAAGACCCCTGAACTTATATTTATACTACTAACCCTAAAGTTTCAACATAGCAAAACTAATTCAAATAAATCATGAAAAGGATTAAATAAATAATAAACAAAGAGCCAGGGTTTTGGGTCGTGACATGCAGAATAAGAAGTATCACAAATATCAGAACCACCACTAATCATATTAATTACCTTAGTTACTGGTGGAGGAGAAGGTGGTTTGTCAGGGACTGCTTCCTTGTTTTCTGCTTTGTTCTTCCTGTGACTGAGGATTTCTTTAAAATAGCCCTTGGAAAGCAAGTAGCTCAGCTCTTTCCTCAAGGCGATACAATCTTCAGTAAGATGCCCAAAATCTTCATGGTAAGCACACCACTTGGATTTATCCTTCCATCCTGAAGGTTTGTCGTTCTTTCTGGGCCATCTTGCTTTGTCCCCAAGATTGTTCATTGCACATAAGATTCCTGCAACATCAACAGAAAAGCAATAATCAGTGATTTTAGGACATAGAGTATCATCTTGATCTTCATCTTCCACAGAATTGATCTTATCAGAATCATTTCTGTGATAGGGTCTGGATCTGTGCTGCCTCTGGTGAGATGACTCGATCTTCCTGTCTGGATGGTCATAAGTTGAAGATTTCCCGGAGATCTTTGACTGTTGCACCTTGTCTCTCAAGTCTGATGAATCTTAAAGCCCTGTTGCGTACGTTTTCCATCTTCTTGCAGGGGTTCATCACCAACTCCTCATAGAACGGGGAATCTTTCTTCAGGCCCATTCTAAATGCTTCCATTGCCGTGGCCATATCAAGACTGGGTATCTCCAAGACTTCCTTGTTAAAGCGGTTGACGTAATCTTTCAAAGCTTCATTAGGTTGTTGTATGATGTGGTATAGATCACTAGTGAGCTTCTCAAACTGTCTGCTACAGGAGAACTGATTGTTGAACATGTTGACAAGTTGGGCAAACGAACTAATAGATCCTGGTGGTTGACGGATCAGCCACTTCAGTGCAGGTCCGACCAATGTTGAGCCAAACCCTTTGCATAGGCAAGCTTCCCTATATTGCAGAGGTACTCTGACAATCTCTATCTTCTCCTTATAATGGGCAATGTGCTCTTCAGGATCGCTGCTTCCATCATACAACTTTATAGTCGAGATGTTGAAGCCTTTAGGGATGTCAATTTGAGCAATAGTTGGGATGAAGCGTGACTGATTGTAACATGTTGGAGAGACCTACTGGGTAGGCGGAGTGACACCCGGTACATTCATCACCAAATCTCTTAGTTCTTTGAGCTGACTAGCTATATAATTACCTGCAAAAGGATTAGTAGTACGAGCAATATTATCCAAAGAATTTGCAAAATTAAGGTTACCAAAGGGATGGGCATTGTCGGCCGAAGATGTAACAATCGTGCTACTGGTAAAGATGGGTCCATCTTGAGGTATCCCAGAGACATTGAGCGTAGGCGATGTGAAGGTGTTTCCTTCTGCTGTCAGGTCACAAAAGGCGGGAGCAACAGACGTCGTCATCATTGGAGATGTCGTCATCTTCGGAGGCGTACTCTTCGCATTTGCTACCGAACTCATTGGGATCCAATCATTGAAGACTGAAGAACTAGCGCCGCCAAAATCGAGGAATCTGGGTCGTATAGGGGATACTGAATCCACCCTCTCATACAAGATCTGCTGCTCCTTCTGCATCTTCACCACAGCTTCAGCTATCAAAGATGTGCTTTTGACCTATTGATCCAACTGGTGCTTCATCTGCATAAGCATTCCTTTAAGCTCAGAATCTGGAGAGGGAGATGCTGGTTTCTTGCCTGCCCCCAAAGGTGGAGGTGGTGGCAATCCACCAAAGCCAATCGTTGAGGTCTTAGGACTGATGCCCCCAGATGAAGTTTTAATGCCACTGGTAGAACTGGTCGACTTGCCAACGCCGGAGATCATGGGTTGAGTAGCCATCTTGAATCAACAACAATTCAATAGATTAAAAAAAATCCAAGTGTTGGTAGTAGTGCCCTAGGCACGTTTAATAAACGTTGTAATTGTTATCATTTATTTCATATCAATAAAGAGAAGTTTTGATTATTATTGTTGTTCATGTTTACTTATAAAAATCCCCGTCCCTAGTACTTGTTAAGCACTAGTATAAAGGCTAAATGGTCATGGGATGATCATATTAGATTTATGGGTACTTGTTTGGAACAAGGTACTGGACATGACCCGCTGTATGAGATTTATGTCATGGTCTATGTCGTACATATATCTTATATTAGTTATGTCATTTGAATCCTTAGACATGAAGTTATTATAGTCTTCCACTTGATGAACATTATGTTTGACATATTCAAACGCTACCTTAACACGGTAGTTATAAAGGGTATGATTGGCATAATCGGATTCCCGTTGGGAAGAATAATAAGCTAAATGGATTTGTCCCTCCACGGAGAGATGTCAAGCTTGGGCCTCTCGTAGGAATGATGTTGATGAAATGTTCGGCCGGACTCAAATGAATTGATTGGATCAATGTCATTTGGATTATCAACATATTCGGAATCGAGAAAGTATTGAACAAAACAAGTTGACTCTTTGACCATGACTTGTGTTCAATGATATCGTGGACAAAAGGATTATGACATATTCTAAAGGAATGCGAACTTGTATCTAGTTATACTATTTGGGTAGGTATGACGGTTTGCTAGAACCTAATCATATCTTATGGAATCATGTTTGAGCCCATTTCCAACTTAGTATAATCCTAGAGGGTCACACACAATAGAACGAATCTTAAATAAAAGGACTATATTGGTATTTAGGGTCGGAGGACTTCCAAGGAATTTCTGGAAAGATCTGGGCCTCCTGGTCAACCAAGCGGGCGCTTGGGTTGTACTAGGCGGGCGCCTGTTCAAGCCAAAAATAAACTGGAGTTTCTGCCCAAACAGGCGGGCGCCTGGGTGGTACCGGGCGGGCGCCTGGTGCTCCCGATTGGGAATTTCCTAATTCGATTTAGGAAGGTTTTTGGCACAAGATTCCTATTTGGAATAGGTCTTAATTGTGTATAAAAACCCCAATTCGGCCAGACCATAAAAGTAAGTGATTTTGTGAGTCTCAAAGAGTTTGAGAGAGATTTTATTTTGTTCTAAGATATCATTGATTGAGGAACAAAATAATTCACAAATTAATTCCATATAGTTTTTTATTTTATTGTGAAAGTGTTTTATAATATTGGTCTAGCAACCAAGATCAAAGAAGCTCCTTTGATATTCGTTCGAAGTGTGGATACCGCTAGAGGGTGAAAATCATCATCTTCAAAGTTCGTGTTCAAGCTTTGTGATCGTGATCAAGTCTTCAAGTTTCTCAACCAAAGATCAAGAGAAAATTCATAGCCATCAAGGGTTAGTTATTCCTCTATTCATCTTGTTGTATTTGATTTAATCATATGAACGGATCCATGGCTTTGGGTTTCTTAAAATTTTAATTGCTATATTCCGCTGCGCATGTTACTCGGAAACCCAACAGTGGTATCAGAGCCCCGTTCATGTTGATTAATTCAATACTTGGATCATGTTATGTGTATATAAATTGTTTATGTGCCAAGCATGATATGAATATTGGATTATATGATGTTTATGTGTTTTGTGATTTTATGTGGTTTATTGTTTTTCCAACTTTAATCGCACGATTCAATCGCAATAAAAATTATGGTGGATTCTGAATTATTTCGATTATTGATTTTGATTGGATCAAAGTTTTAATAATCAGGGAAAAATAATTTTGAGACAAAATTTTCGAACTTGAAAATTCCATACCATTCTGACCATATAGGCGCTCGCCCGCGCTGGACCAGGCGCGCGCGCGTTTCAGGCGCCCGCTCGCCCTGGAACAGGCGCGCGCTCGCTAGGCCAAATATTCTGATTCTGGAATTTTTCGATAACTCCAACAAAACCACTAACAAAACCACTTCAGACCTGCTGATCTGGAATGGGTTTTGGGTAGTTGGTTTGTGTGTGGATTTTGGGGTTTGATTTTCCTATTTGTTTTAGTCTTGTGATTCCTAGATTGGTTCAAGTTTTGGATGGCTAATCTGCGTTCATCGAGATTGTGTTTCCCAAAATTGATCGCAATCAAAGTTTCAAAGATAAAACGAAGTTAGAATTATGAAGAGTTCATAATTGCTAAAATTGAGAAACAAAGTTCTTGATTCAATGATTGGAGATCCATGTGGAATTGTGAATGCAATTGGCCTACGTTCATCGAGACCATCTATTGCTTAGTTTCGGCCACATGGACTACTTTCTTGGTTTCTTGAATTAGTGCGGGATTGTGTTTGCATAATGGCTTAGTTCGACCGCACTTCTTGTTGTCTTGATTTGGAGATAATGACCAAAGTTGAAATAGTCTCATCCTCATAATTATAGAAAAACTAATGACACATAAATACCATGCTTAAATTAATGGAGATTAATTTAGTGGCTAAACTTGATGTGTAACATGTTTATATTATGTGCTCATAAATGTGTTATATGCTACATGTAATAAACCTTCAAAGAAAGTTTTAAGTCTTTTATTGCCATGCCATGATTAAAACACTTGTTAGTACATGAGTGATTTTAATGTAGATTCGCCCTAGCGAGGTGCATTAAATTAATTTATGTATGAGCAAGATAGATAATGTGGGCACGCCCTAGCGGGACACATTAACTATGCGTTTAAAATGGTTAGACTTAATTGGGCGTCAAAACAGTTTTGGGCCTAGGCAAAGATGAGGTTTAACATGCTTTTTGAAATTGGATTTCTTAAAGAATCTCATAAAAGGAACTAAGAGTCATATGAGATATGATTGACAAGAGTTGTCTACCTAATTAATTTGATTTTGTGTAATCCGCCTTAGCGGACTTGAAATTAAATTAAAGTTGGATCTTAACCCATTTAAATTATATTATACATTGGATGTATATGAAGGTTATATAATTTAGTGGGAGTATTTTGTTTGAAAAATACATTACTTATCTCTTTAATGAAAATCGGTACTTATTAAGTTTTGGAAACTTTGCATATTTGTAGATAATGACTAATAACACTCAATCAATGTCGTTGCGATCGATCCTTGAGAAGGATAAGCTCGAAGAGAATGGTACCAACTTTATGGATTGGATCCGTAGCATAAGAATCGTTCTTAGGCAAGAAGATAAGTTGTACATTCTCGATGGGCCTCTCCCTGCTGAACCACCGCCTACTGCCCCTAGGGTAGAAAGAGACAATTACAAGAAACATCGTAATGATTCTAGAGATGTAAGTTGTCTCATGCTTGCTGCTATGTGCTCAAAACTCCAACAAAGTTTGGAACATTTGGAAGCCTATGAGATAGGCGTGGAGTTGAGAACCATGTTTCAAGAGCAAGCTAGGCAAGAGAGGTACAAGACCATTGTTGCATTCACTACTAGTAAAATGAATGAAGGGCAACAAGTGAGTCCTCACTTTCTTAAAATGAAAGGTTATGTAGAGCACCTTGAGAAACTTGGCTATCCAATCCCATTGGAGCTAGCCACGGATCTCATTCTTAATTCATTGCCTAAAAGTTATAATCAGTTTGTAATGAATTATAACATGCATGGAATGGATAAGAATCTCTCTGAGTTGCATGGGATGCTCAAAACTGCAGAGATGAAAATTGTGGAGAAAGGTTCTCCCGTGCTCTTGGTTCATGATGGGAAGAAGGCTAGTGCCAAAGGAAAGGGTAAGGCAAAAGTTGTCAAACCCAAGATAAGCAAGGCAAAAGTTGCCAAGGCTTCTGAGGCAAAACCTGATTCACAAAAGGATGCAATCTGTTTCCATTGTCAAGAAATTGGTCATTGGAAGCGTAATTGCAAGGCTTTCTTGGAAGAGCAAAAGAAGAAGAAGAGCAGCAAGGCTGCGTCGACTTCAGGTATCTATATGATAGATATTCTCCTTTCTACCACTGATTCTTGGGTATTGGATACCGGATGTGGTTCTCACATTTGTCTAAATGTGCAGGGACTAAAGAATAGGAGACTGCTTAAAGAAGGTGAAATAGATCTACGTGTGGGGAATGGAGCAAGAGTTGCTGCATTAGCCGTAGGGACTTATGAAGTCACTTTACCTTCCGGATTAATTCTTGTTCTGAACAATTGTTATTATGTTCCGGATTTAAGCAGAAATATTATTTCAATTTCTTGTTTGGATAATGAAGGTTTTAAGTTTCTTATTGAGAATAAGAAATTTTCTATTTATTTAAATGATGTGCTTTATGGTATTGCTAATTCATTTAATGGCCTTTATATCTTGGATGTCAAGAATGAAAATAATGTCTATCATGTAAATAAGAAATCTAAACCTAATGATGTAAATCATACTTATTTGTGGCATTGCCGTCTTGGTCATATTAATGAGAAGCGTATCTCAAAACTCCATGGGGACGGACCTTTGGGTTCATGTGACTTAGAGTCGTATGATATTTGTGAGTCGTGTCTTCTTGGAAAAATGACTAAGACACCTTTTACCAAGTTGGGTGAAAGGGCAAGCGACTTATTGGGGTTGATACATTCCGATGTATGCGGACCATTAAGTAGCAATGCTAGGGGAGGATTTCAATACTTCATAACCTTCACTGATGATTATAGTAGATTTGGGTATGTTTACCTAATGAAACATAAAAGTGAAGCATTTGAGATATTTAGAATATTTCAAAATGAAGTAGAAAAACAACTTGGCAAAAGTATTAAAGCACTTCGATCAGATCGAGGTGGTGAATACTTAAGTCAAGAATTTGATGATCATCTAAAGAATTGTGGAATAGTTTCACAATTGACTCCACCCGGAACACCACAATGGAATGGTGTGTCCGAGAGGAGGAATCGGACTTTGTTAGACATGGTTCGATCAATGATGAGTCAAGTTGATCTTCCAATATCCTTTTGGGGTTACGCCCTAGAAACCGCTGCTTTCACACTAAATCAAGTTCCAACTAAATCGGTTCCAAAGACTCCATATGAGATGTGGAGTGGAAAGAAACCTAGTTTATCTTTCATGAGGATTTGGGGTTGCGAAGTTTATGTCAAGAGACTTATCTCTGACAAACTAGCACACAAATCTGATAAATGTATTTTCGTGGGATATCCTAAGGAAACTAAAGGATATTACTTTTACAACCGAGAGGACAACAAAGTGTTTGTTGCCCGAATTGGTGTCTTTCTAGAGAAAGAGTTTCTCTCCAAGGAAATCAGTAGGAGTAAAATAAATCTTGAAGAAATTCGAGACCCAGAAAATAACATTGAACCAATAGTGGAACAAGAACAAGAACCACAAGGAGTTGTGGAACCTGTTCAAAGTACACAAGCAACTCGCAGATCTAGTAGGTTACGATCCGAGCCCGAGAGATATGGATTTCTCGTAACGGATAGTAATGAGGTAGAAATCATTGAGAATGATGAACCGTCAACCTACCAAGAGGCGATGTCTTCTCCTGATTCGGACAAGTGGCTTGGAGCCATGGAATCCGAATTGCAATCCATGCAAGACAATCAAGTTTGGAATTTGATTGATGCGCCCGAAGGTGTAAAAACCATAGGATGCAAATGGGTCTTCAAGAAGAAGACTGACATGGATGGGAAGGTGCATACTTACAAAGCTAGGCTTGTAGCGAAGGGTTATAGGCAAGTTCATGGTATTGACTATGATGAGACCTTTTCACCCGTAGCAATGATCAAGTCTATAAGAATTTTGCTTGCCATTGCCGCATATCATGACTATGAAATATGGCAGATGGACGTCAAAACCGCTTTCCTGAATGGAAAACTTCAAGAGGATGTGTATATGACACAACCAGAAGGTTTTGAACAAGATTCTAAGGTATGCAAATTGCAAAGATCCATCTATGGATTGAAGCAAGCTTCAAGGAGTTGGAATCTCCGTTTTGATGAATCGGTCAAAGAGTTTGGTTTCATCAAGAACGAAGATGAGCCTTGTGTATACAAGAAAATTAGTGGGAGCATAGTGCTATTCCTTATTTTATACGTGGATGACATATTGCTCATTGGAAACGACATTCCTACACTTCAGTCTGTAAAGACTTGGTTAGGAAAGTGCTTCGCAATGAAAGATATGGGTGAAGCCGCATATATTCTTGGCATTAAGATCTATAGAGATAGATCAAGGAGGCTACTTGGTTTAAGCCAAAGTACATACATTGACAAGGTCATTAGAAGATTCCGTATGGAAAATTCTAAGAGAGGCACCTTGCCCGTGTTACATGGAGTTTTTCTAAGCAAGACTCAATGTCCTAAGACAAAAGATGAGCGTGAGAAAATGAATGATGTTCCATATGCTTTGGCAATTGGGTCCATCATGTATGCCATGATTTGTACTAGGCCGGATGTATCTTATGCTTTGAGCATGACAAGTAGATACCAATCCGACCCTGGCGAAAATCACTGGATAGCTGTAAAAGCGATTCTTAAGTACTTGAGAAGAACTAAAGACTCGTTTTTAGTCTATGGAGAAATGGAAGATGATCTCGTTGTAAATGCTTACACGGATGCAAGCTTCCAAACCGACAAAGATGATAGCCGATCGCAATCGGGTTTTGTGTTTATGTTAAATGGTGGAGCTGTAAGCTGGAAGAGTTCCAAGCAAAGTACAACCGCTGATTCTACAACAGAAGCTGAGTATATTGCTGCATCGGATGCTGCAAAGGAAGCTGTTTGGATTAAAAAGTTCCTAACTGAACTTGAAGTGGTTCCTAGTATTGCTAATCCAATAGACTTTTATTGTGACAATAATGGTGCTATTGCTCAAGCAAAGGAACCAAGAGCACATCAGAAATCCAAACACATACTTAGGCGTTTTCATATCATTCGAGAGATCGTTGATAGGGGAGACGTAAATATATGCAGAGTACCTACTGATGACAATGTTGCGGACCCGCTAACAAAGGGACTTCCACAAGCTAAACATGATGGTCATGTTAGGTCCATGGGTATTAGATACATGGGAGATTGGGCCTAGGGCAAGTGGGAGATTGTTGGTAGTGGTGCCCTAGACACGTTTAATAAACGTTGTAATTGTTATCATTTATTTCATATCAATAAAGAGAAGTTTTGATTATTATTGTTGTTCATGTTTACTTATAATAATCCCCGTCCCTAGTACTTGTTAAGCACTAGTATAAAGGCTAAATGGTCATGGGATGATCATGTTAGATTTATGGGTACTTGTTTGGAACAAGGTACTGGACATGACCCGCTGTATGAGATTTATGTCATGGTCTATGTCGTACATATATCTTATATTAGTTATGTCATTTGAATCCTTAGACATGAAGTTATTATAGTCTTCCACTTGATGAACATTATGTTTGACATATTCAAACGCTACCTTAACACGGTAGTTATAAAGGGTATGATTGGCATAATCGGATTCCCGTTGGGAAGAATAATAAGCTAAATGGATTTGTCCCTCCACGGAGAGATGTCAAGCTTGGGCCTCTCGTAGGAATGATGTTGATGAAATGTTCGGCCGGACTCAAATGAATTGATTGGATCAATGTCATTTGGATTATCAACATATTCGGAATCGAGAAAGTATTGAACAAAACAAGTTGACTCTTTGACCATGACTTGTGTTCAATGATATCGTGGACAAAAGGATTATGACATATTCTAAAGGAATGCGAACTTGTATCTAGTTATACTATTTGGGTAGGTATGACGGTTTGCTAGAACCTAATCATATCTTATGGAATCATGTTTGAGCCCATTGCCAACTTAGTATAATCCTAGAGGGTCACACACAATAGAACGAATCTTAAATAAAGGACTATATTGGTATTTAGGGTCGGAGGACTTCCAAGGAATTTCTGGAAAGATCTGGGCCTCCTGGTCAACCAAGCGGGCGCTTGGGTTGTACCAGGCGGGCGCCTGTTCAAGCCAAAAATAAACTGGAGTTTCTGCCCAAACAGGCGGGCGCCTGGGTGGTACCGGGCGGGCGCCTGGTGCTCCCGATTGGGAATTTCCTAATTCGATTTAGGAAGGTTTTTGGCACAAGATTCCTATTTGGAATAGGTCTTAATTGTGTATAAAAACCCCAATTCGGCCAGACCATAAAAGTAAGTGATTTTGTGAGTCTCAAAGAGTTTGAGAGAGATTTTATTTTGTTCTAAGATATCATTGATTGAGGAACAAAATAATTCACAAATTAATTCCATATAGTTTTTTATTTTATTGTGAAAGTGTGTTTTATAATATTGGTCTAGCAACCAAGATCAAAGAAGCTCCTTTGATATTCGTTCGAAGTGTGGATACCGCTAGAGGGTGAAAATCATCATCTTCAAAGTTCGTGTTCAAGCTTTGTGATCGTGATCAAGTCTTCAAGTTTCTCAACCAAAGATCAAGAGAAAATTCATAGCCATCAAGGGTTAGTTATTCCTCTATTCATCTTGTTGTATTTGATTTAATCATATGAACGGATCCATGGCTTTGGGTTTCTTAAAATTTTAATTGCTATATTCCGCTGCGCATGTTACTCGGAAACCCAACACCAAGAGCCCATCGGTGGGCGCCAAACTGTTTTGGTAGAAAAAACAATGATGTATGATCTTGGTTGAAATCAAAATAAAGGAGGGACGAATGGAATTAAAACTAAAGAATTGAAAGATTCAAGATTACACAAGGATGTAACGAGGAAAGCCCTTGAGATAATAATCTCGCCGGCACAAAAGCTCGGGAGGTGATTAAGAGCACCTTCCTTCTCAAACGTTTGTATTGATCTTTTTACTTTTCGAGCTATGGAGGTTTACAGAGAGTGAGTGCGTGTGTGTAGGTGTACCTCCAAGGCCCTATTTATACATAAATGGAAAAACAAGAGACCTAATCAAAATAGTATAACTAACTCTCCTATAATCTCGCATTCTTTCTTCAAGAAGAGGAGACGTGGTCAATCATTCCGTTGAGAGTTGATTCACAACTTATCCACATGTGCTATTTGATATTTAACACCTGCAAATATTATTAGAAAAATAGAATATAATTAATAATGTAGAATATACCTGCTATTCAAGACGTTGCAATCTTTGAAGGGGAATCAAGATGGATACAACTTGAAATTTCACCCACAACAAGTAGTTGAATTCAAGGTGAACTTTTTGGTCAAACCCATCTTTTAGCCAACAAGTTTCCCCCAGTTTGTTAAAGTTAGGCTGGAAAAGAAGCACAAAAATCATCCAACACCAATTCATTCCCATCAAAAAAAAATATCCAGCCCTAAAATTAACATGCTCATTTGCATATTCTTAATGTGTTGCAGTTGCCCCCCTCTGATGCTATAACAGAAAAAAGTACCCAAAATGGTTTTATTTCCAAACCCAAGTACCCTTCTTTTTCTCAAACTCATCTTCCTCATTTCTCTTTCACATACCTCCTCAACCCTAGTTCCAAACTTAGACCACAACAAACTAATTTACACACACTGTCCCAACCAAACAACCCAATCTCCTAATCTCCTCTCCCCACTTCTCCAAGAGCTAGTAGAAAAATCCTCAAACTCCAAGTTTTATGAAACCAACATAGGCGACGACACAACCGCAATCTCCGCCCTCTTCCAATGCAAACATTATCTCACCAATCAAGCATGCCACGACTGCGTAAACAACCTTCCCAACATTTCAAACACCTTATGTGGACCCACAATCCCAGCCCGAGTCCAGCTCTCGGGCTGCTACGTGTACTACGACTACGAACCAGATGCAGGCGCCGCGTCGGGCCTCATCCGGTACGACTTGCAGCATAAGATTTGTGGCGATCCTGTTGGAGAGTTGGGTGGGTTCCAAGAGGTGTGGTATGGAGCATTTGAGGCACTTTTGGGATGTGTGATGGCTAGTCTTAGCCATGGGTATTGTGACATGAGGTACGAGTCGATGCATGTGGTGGCACAGTGTGAGGGTGGTTTGGGAGATTGTGAGTGCGGGAAATGTGTGACGAGCGCTGTGCAAGTGGCTCAGGATGAATGTCCTGACTCTGTCTTGGGTGAAGTGTATATGGGGAATTGCTATCTTAGCTATGTCTATGAAGCTCATGGGTTTCCGGGCCACTACCTGCCAGGTACACTGTTCCTAAATAAGTGTCTATTATTGTTTTGTGAAGATATTAGATCCGTTCATTTTAATCACTGTATTCTTATTCGTGCTACCAATTACTAATGTCATACAGTAATACATTCATTAAGACTTATATCGTGTGTGTGTGTGTGTGTATATATATTCTAGCAACATCGCTTAAAAGTCAACAACACTATCCAAGCTCTTATTTTCTTATGTATGGCACAGGAAAAGGTGGCCGTGGAATGGCTTCTGCGAAGTTGGTGGCGATTGTTGTTGGGGGAGGCGCAGCTCTGTGCGCCGGAGTTCTGTGTTGTTTGTTCATTCAGGGTTCCAGAAAGAAACACGACGGTGAGTACGATAACCTTAGAGATTGATTTTACCCGTTTTGGTACATCTACCAAACTAGATCTTGCTTTTGTGTGTTTTAATTTTCGGAAATTCTGTTCTTTCTAAGGAATCTTTTTGTCCAAACTTGGTGCAGATTGGTGAAAAATGAAAGCTTTTCAATGGTTGGTGAGCTGCCTGTGGATAGCCAAGTTATCTTATTCTTCTTCCAGTACTGAAGTCAAACCTTGAAATTGACTAGGAAGAAAATATGATTGTCACATACTAACTCAAATTCTATTCCACACTTGAAATACTATGTTTACTTCCACAACTCCATTTGATTATCAAAATAGTCAAAACAAACAGATCGTAACGAAGGAAACATCAACCGATAATTCAGCAACAAAATCCTAAGACTAAATTGAACCAGATAACTTATTGAAACAACTCAAGAAGTTGGCTGACAGCCATCATTCACTGGGATTGAGTGCCAAACAAAAAGGTTGTGTAATTAAGCGTTAGAGAATACTTGACTAAGCTCTGTGTTTGAGAGAAAGAATATGATGATGATGATCAACCCATCTTGCCAGCAACTCCTTTTCGCATCTTTGCAATATATTCAAATAAACTTCCGTCAAAGCACCGTCTCACTGATTCCTTTGATAAGTAGCCTTCTGAATCCTTTGCCAGAACATACAGAACTCCCCATTCAAACTTGCTAGCAGTCCTGCAAAAAAGATGAAACAAACTGAGCTATATATCATTTACGCAGCAGTAATGATGCAACTCTGAGAGAGAGAGAGAGAGAGAGAGAGAGACCAGCCAAAGAAGTCAAATGCGCAACGACTTGAGTCAGTCATGTGCCAGATCTCCTTTAGCGTAAGTTTATCAGGCACTGTTCGTGCATACTTGCTGAATATGTTCTCAAGATTTGCTGGAATAAACCTGTACCAAATTCAGAATGCATATACCATGAGTTGCACCTTTTGAACATATGGAGTACTAGAAAGTGATAAAATACAGCCACAGCCATGCTACTAATGGTCTTTAACAAGGATAAGAACGATAAACGCTACATGCCATCTTCCAACAAGTATATCCTCGTACAATTTTATCAGAAAGTAGCTAGCTAGCTAGTTCATTATATATAGTTCATGGAGGCCCTTAACTTAGAATATGATTCATGTAAAACTGAATAATTTTGGGGATTTAATTTCTTGAATTTGCGCTTTTTTTAAACCAAAAGTAGATTCATCAACAATGAAGGTGTATAGAACACAGCTGAGAAAAAAGAAAGCCTCAAGGGTGCGGGTGCATGCTACTTCCTCACCTCCCTTCCGTGTCATAAGTAGTTGAATCACTTCCATGCTTAGCCCTGTGTATGTTTGCTATGTAAATGGGGAAGAAAGGCGAAGGCATCCAACTCTGCACGAGAGAGAGAGAGAGAGAGAGAGAGAGTAAATAAAAAGAATGCTAAACCAAAAATTGGAATTATGACTAATGATTAATCAAGTAAACTTACAGGTGAAGTAGCATAACTCATGGTTCCGTGAATAAACATCATACATAAAAAAGAAGCTACCACATTGAACCCCAAATCACGAAATCCTGAAGAATATTAAGTTGTCGTAAATCAATCATAACGAGAAACTCAACTCATTAGTTATTGGTCCTTCAGAATCATGAAAAGAGAATGTGTGTATTATTTCTCCCTCCGTCCCCAAATCATTGTCCATTTTTTTCTTGATCATCATGAACATAAATGGACACATTCAGTTTGGGACGGAGGGATTACTTTTTTGTGCGTGTACATCATATTTAGAATCATAAGCTCCGTAATTTGAATCTTACTACTGGTGGGTAGAATTGAACATATATACCTCTAAAGGTTTCCCAAGGATAGATAATGCCATTGCCATCCTGATCGAAAAAGGCTACATGCTGCTGAAGAACAGACATGTTATTATGCTTGTGACCCCAAGTCCCATTCACGTTCTCCATATCAGGTGCAGCCACAGCTCGAGGCAGGTCTGATAATGATTACGCATTAGTCGTGAAGCATGTTTATCGATCCTATTGTCAGCCATATACCCTACTTACATACATTCTATATGATTATTTCGTACCAGTGTCACATATTCTTTGCCTAGTCCTCTATTTTTCCGAACAGGGTGCTGTCACTCTAATCTAGGCTTATTATGTACAGAGTTTCGTAATTTGGGGGCCAGTTACTCTTAGCAAATATTGGCTTTCACAATATATGTAAGACAACTGGATGAAATTTTTCTCACTATATCATTCTCTGAATGTAGTGATGACCAGATTAATTATTTTTCTTAAGAGGAATTCTCCACAAAAATTAATACTGCTATTAAAGAATATGAAATCCATGTAGCCATTACAGTAAACTAGCGTAACACCCGTGCGTTAAACGCACGGTCAAAAAACTTTGATAAATCATGAAAAAAAATTGAAAATAAGTTATTAAAAATATCATTAAAAGTATTCATATTGAAATTTATAAACATTAAGAAAATAGAAATGTCATCATATCATTAGTTATTTGCGATAATAGTTGACCATTTGTACTTCCACCCACTACATTTGGTTGCGGAGATAGATTCTCTGCATTTTCAATATGAACTTGTTAGTTTAGACAAATAAATTTAACTTACACCTACTTACGAAAAAATATATATACACATAATTTATATATATATATCCTCATAAATTTTATATATATATACAAATGATTTTACAAAACATATTTATTTATAATAATAAATGCACATTTTAAGACTACAAATAATTTGGCACTATAAAACAATTTACTAAGTCAAAGCCCAATCAGCCCACTTATGCATAACCCTGATCTGATAAGGGTTTAAAAAACGAAAGAAAATAGTAGAAATAGAAACTACTCTCTCCGTCCTAAAAAAACTTGCACTATTTTGATCAAAATGGTCAACTTAAATGTAATTTGACCAAGACTTTATAAAAAAATGATGATCTTAACAAAAAAATTTAAAATTTGTTATTAACTCACCATCAAAAATATTATAGATAATAATTTTTAGATTTTTATTTGAATCATCAAATCTTTTACAAAGTGGAAGTCAAAGTGATACTAATTTGACCAATTTTGGTCAAACTGTGCAAGTTGTTTTGGAACAGAGTAGTATATTACAGTTAATGGCCAACATCTCTCTATCATTGCCTGTAATCCAGAAAGTTATAGCGTGATTTCTATTTATAGTTGAGGTGTTTTTTGAGGGAAACTAAGATAGAAGAGTTGTTATTGTGAAAAACACGTTTTACATTAAGCTATAACTGCCTCTTGTAGTGTTAAAAAGTGTCTGCTGAGTTTTATAAGTTCCAGTTATTTACAGCAATGCCACCACGTCTTTTAAGTAACGTTCCGCTTATTTACAAAAATGTCACTCCGCATAGGAAAAACACGTTTTACACTAAAACGCGTGTAAAACGCGTTTTTCCAAAGATTTTCTGAAAATAGAAAGGGTTTCTATCTACTTGAGCCATTATATATATATATATATATATATATATATATATACGCACAGAGCCTTTCCTATACGCATCAAAGCGTACGAACGCGTCAAAAATACGCGCTACTTTCTCTCTCCTATGTGTGTATATATATATATGTATATGTAGGGTCGCGCTCCTGTGAGAACCATTTTATATGAGAACCGTGAGAACCAATCATAACATTAGATTAGAAAAAAAAATCAAGGGTCTAGATGTTAGATACATTTGATACACTTGGATACATTAGTTAATTTTCGAAAAACAATTGGATACATTAGTTTTTAACATAGTGTATCCAAGTGCAACACTTAGATACAATACTTATTAACCTATCGTATCCAAGTGTAATATCAAATTTTTTGTAATGTATCTAAGTGTATCAATTGTATCTAACATATGGACCCTTGATTTTTTTTTTCTAATCTAATGGTTATGATTGGTTCTCACGGTTCTCACGATATTTAGGTTCTCATTTGAGCACCTACCTGTATAGTGTATATATATATAGAGAGAGAACAAATTATACAATATGAAGATGAATCTGTAGATCTAAAGTTCAAAAGATCAAAATCTTTCAACAAAAATACAAATGCTAGTTTCAAAAGACCAATACCATCAAGAAGATCTACATCAGGTAGATACGAATACCAACAATCAAACAATCACGATGATAATTCTTTAAAAAATGAAACAATCTTTGAAAATGAAACTGAAGCAAATTCCCCACACCAACCAAACAATATAGGAATCAATAGAAAAGGAATTCATGTACGTCCTTATGAAGATAGTGATTTCACAATAAATACAATAAAAAATGAATTCACATTAAACAAAAGAATTTTGAGAAAAGATTTTAGAAGTAAGAACAATGAATCAAACAGAGAACTATTTTTTCAAACATATAACGAAGAAGAACAAAATTTAATAAAAGAAAAATTTTATGAATTCTGCGAACTACAAGAAAACCATATACCATTTTCAAATTTTTAGAAAATGACTACTTATACAAAATAACAACAATAGAAAAGAAAATGAGAAAATGGTACAAAGTAGGACCAGGACCAGAATATTTACCATCTAAAGAAAGTTATGACAGTGAAAGACCACCTCTAGAAACAACTTATTTTCGTAGAAATGGTGCTAATCATGCAACCTACCCTATTATAAATAGTGATGTTTTACCAGAAGTAATCCTTCCATTGTTAATGGTTTGATTGCGACTTGTACTAGTCCTATATGTAAAAATTTGTATCCTTGTGAAATATATCTTTTGATTGATGATTTTGAGAATAAACTCATGGTTTGATTGTTGGAGAATAAGGGAATGATTGTTTCTTTTGTTTTAATTGCTAATTTTGACTTAATGTCAAATATTCCTTTGTCTTTATAAATTTCTGAGTTTGAGATCAGAGTGGGTTTCCAATTTGTTAAAGATTGAGTATTCCATGTAATTTCTTTTGATAATATGTTTTGATTATTTTCTCTTTCATCATTTTCAATTTGTATGTTATAATCATTCATTTGATCATGATTTCTAGGAGGCCTTCTATTCGTAAAACTACCTAACCAACTCATCGTTTATTATTTTTGTCTTGCCTCGGATACACTTCCTTCACCTTCCTGGATGGACGACTTACACTCCTAATGCGTGACTTAGACCTAAGTGACACACCGACTCGAGACTATTAAATAAACGACGATATTTATTAGAAAAAAAATCAAAATGTAGTCAAATTTGTTTTTCACAACCCTGCAAATCAAACCCACACTTTCTTTAAACAAAAGTCTATGTCGTGTGAGTTTCAATGAGCTCATGTTCTCAAATTTGGACATTGCAAACCAGAACTCAATTCTACTTTCCAAAATTCAGTTTTCATTTGAACATTCAATACTATACTTATGTGTCAAACAAAATGATTAGTTTGAATTATGTCATAGGCAAAACAACTTTTTTGGACCCCATAACTGACACAATTGCCACTTTTCATCATCTTTATTTAAAACACGGGACTCATTTCTACAAACTGCCCCAAAACTTTACTCCACAATGGACACACTTTGATTTTTTGGTCAATTAGGTCAATCTTTGACCATAATTTTATGAATATCTAAATATCTCTAGACATTTCTAAAAATTGTTAATGATAGTATTTCTAATAGTGAAACAATAACAATTTTTAGAATTTCATAGAGATATTTAGATATTCATAAAATTATGGTCAAAGATTGACTCATTTGACCAAAAAAATCAATCTGTGCCCATTGTTATGGGACGGAGGGAGTATACTCTTATACTCCATCTGTTCCAAAAAAAATATTCAATAAAAATAAACATTGACCAATAATTGGTGAGAATCTAATCATTTTAGTGAAATTTTAAAATTTGTAATTTATAAATCATTGATTTATCAATTACAATTTTTTGAATTTATTGTGATCATTAAATTGACACTAATGTTTGGTCATAGTTTATTTTTATTAACCATAAAAAGTCAAAATGAGACTATATTTCTGGAAGGAATAGAGAGAGTATAAAATTTGGCTTTTATTTAATTATTTGTTTTGAACAGAACAGTTTGCTCTTCAATTTTTAGGACGTGGAAAAAGTAATTTGAGGAGATGATGAAAGATAGGCATTTTCTCCAAATCACATTTAACACACTTTACAACAGACAGAGAGTAATTCAAACGGCGCACACATCACACACACACACATGATAATTCGAAAAATGACGTACAGGGCTTAGGGAGGACGGAGTCGAGGTCGGAGCGGACCTTGCGCTGAAGAGTGACAGGAGCTTTATCGGCGGTGGTTAACATGGCTTCAGTTGCTGCTTTCTGATTCGGTGCTGCCTTCTCCCCCATATTATATTCTCTATCTCTCTGTTTTTGTGTGCAAAATTAAAGTATTTGGTGGGTAAATGGGGATTGAGTATTTGCAATATTAGTATTAGTGGAATCGGGTGTGTGTAACAAACTCTCCGATTCATGCTCTCTTCTAACTCTCCCACATACACTGACAAACAAACAGGAAAAGGACTCGCTCGCCGCCAGTTGTGGGATTTCCAACTGTTGCAAACATCCATTTGACTGATCCGGGATATACATAATCCTTCTATATTAAAATAAACTAGTCTAACACACGACCGTACCGTCAATTTATTTTTTTACATATAAGAGGAAGCCAATCAAAAGTTTCAATTGGATGTATTATATGCAACCACATCCAACAAAAGCGAAGGTCAAGCACTCACTCATAGTAAAATTGTATTTAAATTGTTTACTTGTTTAAGAGCACAACATTAATTTAGAATATACTAAAAAAAATGCCGACTTTATTTGCGACAGAGTGAGTTTACTTAAATGAAAATAAAAAATGTTTAAATATATTATTGCTATTATATTAAGAACTAACAAAAACCCCGTGCTTCGCATGGTTATATAAGGTTATTAAGATTTTTTTAGTGAATGATTCAGTAAATAGGATAATTTTTATTTATAGCCACGGCGCCACATTTGTCTATCCTCATTTCCCTTATGGTATGATCCAATGGACTTTTCATATTTCAACACTAATATAGACATATATCATAAAACTTAATAGCATCTACAATAACGAAGCTCTTTTTAGTTTGTTTGTTTTTTGTTTTTTTTTTTTTTTTTTTGGCACTTACATGTCAAATCTACAAATAAAAATTGTAAAATTTCTTTCACAATGGTATATCTCTTAAAACTTAGTGTCCAACATGGAATGTTGGTGAAGGTTAATGAAATAAAATAGCTCATAAAAATATCTATTTCTAGAAGGTAATAAAGAGTTTTTTCTAATATCTCCATAATGATAAAAAAAAAAAAGAGCTCTTTTATAGAAAGAATAACCTCCCAAAAAGCTCTCATTATGGATCCTTTAGTTCAAGTGATAATTAATAACTTTTAATAAACATTATCATTTTCATCCAAATACTAACTTTCATATTCCATAAATTATGACCATTAGATAAATGCATGCATGCATTAATACGCGAATAAAGACTATAAATTCACGTATCGTCCATATTTTAATTATTATTATTATTTATTTAATTAGCAGCATATTTATGTATATTTTTTGATAAATTCCTTATCAGTTTGATATAGATGAAAGACATGTGTTCCGCACGGGTTTTAGGTATTATTTTTTTATTTGTGAAAAAATTAGGCATATTAATAGTATGGGTGTCAAATCTTGAACTTAACTTTCCCATTTTTACTATTTGTAAAACATTCAATTTAATTAGTACTACATATATAATATAAATGACAAAAAGTAAAAAAGTAAGTGTATAACAAAACTATATATTGAAAAATAATTAATCATTTCAAATTGTATTTTATTGAAAATAACTTAATATCTTGTATTAAAAAAGAAGTCTTACAATGAATGCCACTTTAATGAAGACAAAATATTGACCTTAAGAATAACTCATATTATTCAACATAAAAAATATGAAAATGAAATGTAATAAAAGAATAAAGCAGCATGTCTAGTAGTACTTGTTACATTGATTGTAGTCTGAATAATGAAGCAAGAAAATTAATAGTATTGATGTAGAGAATGAATGAGGGTAAACGTAATGAATAGTCACATTCTAATGTTAAGAACATTGAAAGGTTAATGAAACTGAAAAATTAAGCAAATTGAATGATTCATTAAGAAATATGAGTATTGAAAAGACATTGGAATTGAAAAGATTTGTTAGTAATGGTGTAAAATAAATATTTTAATTAACCGCAAGTCAACTTTTTGAACAAAATTAATTCTAAATAATACTTGAATCTTCTACTTTTCGGCCTCTTCAACTTTCACTGACCATACCGCATATACAATTTGTATTAAATTATAACAATACATTAATTTATTTTTCAAACAAATTAATCTTTACAGATCATGAATTTTAATCATCCTATGAGTTTTAAGTTACTAATATAATTGAATTTATATTGTACTCGGACTATTATAAAAATTAGTTCTAGTAAAGACACTTACACTATTACCGGTAGCAAAGGCAACTCACATTTGGAAGTTTTACTTTTAATTTTTTTTTTATGCTTTTGTCTATTTTGAATCATTTAAATGGATAAAATGAAATATCATGTAGAAGCACGAAACAAATTGAGTAAATTCAACAGGGAACCTCAACATGCAATAAATTTCATGTTTTTGTTTAATAGATTTAGGCGTTAAAGCAACATAAGCTCATAAATATGATAAAATTTAGGTGTAAAATATAAATCTTGTAAACCTATCTCAAGTGAATTCACAGTTTCACATGTACTAAAACACAAATTACACAAAACTTGTACAATAATCATTCACTTTCATTGTGAATATTCATACAAACTTCATCACCATTAATACAATCATAGCTACATTTTTCTCTATAAATTTCTTTTTGGATGCGTCTATTACCTATTTGCTATCACATTACTCTATAAAAATGTATTTTCACTTTTGCGTTTGATTAAAATAAAAATGGGCATTTATTTTATAAGAAAAATAATATAATTGATTAAAAAAATAAACTATCATAAAATTTTAAAAGCTCAATCATCTTGCTACATCTAAAATATTTGTTGCCCAGCATATACCAAAGAAGTTTAAACTTTGAATTCTTTTGATCTCCTTCTCCTCCTGCAAATCATAAAAATATTCTTGAGTTATAGATGATCTTCAAATTAAAGTTTAGGATAACAAAGAATATTAGAAAAAATAATACATTAAAGATTAGTTGATTTACTTGTGCTCAAATCATTTATTTTAACTAATGCAAATATTTTAAGAAACATAAGAATAAGTATTGCCTACGTCACTTACGTTGAGCTACGTATCTGTAACGACCCGAGCCCGCAGGCCTGACCCGTTACACAAGCATCGACAACATTTATAAATATTAAATCAACTACTTCAACTTCTAATAATGCTAATTAGTCATTATTCAACTAAGCTATTTTTATTTAAACATTTAATTGGTCAAGTAAGTCGTTTAAAATGATAAAACTAACACAAAATAAATCATAAAAATAATGCAATGCATAAAATTTATATGCAATTGGGACAGGTGTCACAGTATCATCTCTTGATAAATCTCTCCCTCAACTTGAAGTCTGCCATTGTTCAATAACTTATCAGATAATATACAAATGTTTAAAAGTATCGACTAAAATACATCCAACCAATAGTATATATCAATAACAAAGAAAAATATAAAAAATCTAATCAGATCAAATACAATGACAGTATATAAGAAATCAACAATTAATCCAAATAGCTAAAGCAAAGATAACAATCAAATCAATGATGCTATAACAAAAAATAAATGAAAACAAAAGCAATAGTAAAGTGATTTATCAAAATTTCAAAAACCAAAATCATCTAGTTGAAGCATGACTTACCGATCATATCAACACCATGAGATTTCTTGCAGTTAAAGAAGCATAAGAGGCACCATAAGAGATGATATTTATACATTTAGAATAAAGGAGCCATGGAGGCAGAGGAGACGAATCGAGCGAGTGGTACGTAATATTCAAAATTTGTTATCGTATTTTGAAAAAGAAAAAGAAAAATAATAGAAGTGCTTTCGATGGTACATAATGTTTAAAATTTGTTGATGTATTTTTTTAAAAGGAGAGAGAAGTGATTACCGTAGTGCAA
Source organism: Campanula takesimana (assembly GCA_026119855.1). NCBI lineage: Eukaryota > Viridiplantae > Streptophyta > Magnoliopsida > Asterales > Campanulaceae > Campanula > Campanula takesimana. The sequence continues at coordinate 297,752 of JAOWBW010001410.1, forward strand.
TTGAGAATAAGTTGTTTGACATATCTAAACTTTTATGATATTCGGCTTATGCATCTACAAAAAAATATGTTAGAAATTACGTAAGTAAGTTTCAGAAAACATCATGATAGTGCTACTACAGGGATAAAGAAATAACTAAATGAACTTTATTTGGAATGTTAATAGATGAACAATTTTTTTAAGAGATATAATCTATTACTACTTATGTTCCATAATAATTTTCCAACTTTTTTTGTTGTTACTACGAATAAATTTGGAGTAATAATTTTAAGTTAGTTTAATTACACGATTGAAAATATAAAATTTGTAATTGATATATGATCGATAATACTATCAATAACAAATTTTAAATTTTCATTAATTAAGATAATAAAATCAAAACAAAATTAACCTTTTAAGTAAATTTGTGATATTTAGAAAAAAAAAATGCAAATATTATTATGGGATGGAAGAATATTGTTCCATAACAATTTTTTTTGTTCAACTGGTAGGAAAGTTAACAAACAAAAGCAATAATTATTCATTCTAAATCATTAGCATAGTGTGTGGCTCACCAAAGTTATGAATTTGAGAAGAATGTCTTCTTCTAGTTTTTGAAAAATGTTTCTTCCCTTTCAACCTCTATAGTGCTCACATGCATTGAAAAAAAAGAGAATTTTAGCTTACGTCTGAGCCAAAAGAAAAAACAAAAAAACTAAAATAACAAAACACGCAAAGAAGGAGAAGGGGGATTGGGCTTGAGAGATGAAATAGCAATTGTGTTTAGTCCTTTAATGGATATCCTAATATCAGCAAATTTTTATCTCAACACGACTTTTCAATTTTAGAGTATTTTACGCTTCATTTACCTGTTGGGTTTCCAAGTAACATGCGCAGCGGAAAATAGCAATTAAAATTTTGTGAAACCCAAAGCCATGGATCCGTTCATATGATTAAATCAAATACAACATAATAAATAGAGGATAAACTAACCCTTGATGTCTACGAACTCTAGCTTTAATTTTGGTGAAGAACTTGAAGCTTTATCACGGACAAAATTCACGAACTTTGAAGATGATAAAATTCACCCTCTAGCGGTATCCACACCACGAACGAATATCAATGAGCTTCTTGATCTTGGTTGCTAGACCAATAATTATGAAACACACTTTCACAATTTAATAAAGAACTATATGGAATTATTTTGTGAATTATTTTGTTCTTCAATCCAAGATGTCTTGGAACAAAATAATAACTCTCTCAAACTCTTTGGAGGCACACAAAACACTAGGGCTAATGGTCTGGCCGAAATTGGCTTTTTATACACAATTAAGACCTATTCCAAATAGGAAACTTGTGCCAAAAACCTTCCCAAATCGAATTAGGAAACTTTCTGCCGCCAGACCAAGCGCCCGCCTGGTCCAGACCGAGCGCCCGCTCGCTGTCCAGAAAATCCAGTATTTTCCAAAAATTCCTTTGAGGTCCTTCGACCCTAAATTCCAATACAGTCCTTTTATTTAATATTCGTTCTATTGTGTGTGACCCTCTAGGATTATACTAAGTTGGCAATGGGCTCAAACATGAAACCATAAGATATGATTAGGTTCTAGCAAACCGTCATACCTACCCAAATAGTATAACTAGATACAAGTTCGCATTCCTTTATAATATGTCACAATCCTTTTGTCCACGATGTCATTGAACACAAGTCATGGTCAAACAGTCAACTTGTCTTGTTCAATACTTTCTCGATTCCGAATATGCTGATAATTCAAATGCTATTGATCCAATCAATCCATTTGAGTACGGCCGAACATTTCATCAACATCATTCCTTCGAGGGGCCCAAGCTTGACATCTCTCCGTGGAGGGACAAATCCATTTAGCTTATTACTCTTCCCAACGGGAATCCGATTATGCCAATCATACCCTTTATAACTACCGTGTTAAGGTAGCGTTTGAATATGTCAAACACAATGTTCATCAAGTGGAAGACTATAATAACTTCATGTCTAAGGATTCAAATGACATAACTAATATGAGATATATGTTCGACATAGACCATGACATAAATCTCATACAGCGGTCATGTCCAGTACCTTGTTCCAAACAAGTACCCATAAATCTAACATGATCATCCCATGATCATTCAGCCTTTATACTAGTGCTTAACAAGTACTAGGGACGGGGATTATTATAAGTAAACATGAACAACAATAATAATCAAAACATCTCTTTATTGATATGAAATAAATGATAACAATTACAACGTTTATTAAACGTGCCTAGGGCACTACTACCAACAATCTCCCACTTGCCCTAGGCCCAATCTCCCATGTATCTAATACCCATGGACCTAACATGACCTTCATGTTTAGCTTGTGGAAGTCCCTTTGTTAGCGGGTCCGTAACATTGTCATCAGTGGGTACTCTGCATATATTCACGTCACCTCTCTTAATGATTTCACGAATCACATGGTAACGCCTAAGTATGTGTTTGGATTTCTGATGTGCCCTTGGTTCCCTTGCTTGAGAAATAGCACCATTATTATCGCAATAAAGGTCTATTGGATCAGTGATGCTAGGAACCACTCCAAGTTCAGTTATGAACTTCTTAATCCAAACAGCTTCATTTGCAGCATCCGATGCAGCAAGATACTCAGCTTCTGTTGTAGAATCAGCGGTTGTACTTTTCTTGGAACTCTTACAGCTCCACCATTTAACATGAACACAAAACCCGATTGCGATCGACTATCATCTCTGTCGGTTTGGAAGCTTGCATCCGTGTAAGCACTTACAACGAGATCATCTTCCATTCCTCCATAGACCAAAAATGAGTCTTTAGTCCTTCTTAAGTACTTAAGAATCGCTTTTACAGCCACCCAATCTTAAGGCATAAGATACATCCGGCCTAGTACATATCATGGCATACATGATGGACCCAATTGCCGAAGCATATGGAACATCTTTCATTTTCTCACGCTCATCATTTGTCTTAGGACATTGAGTCTTGCTTAGAGAAACTCCATGTAAAACTGGCAAGGTTCCTCTTTTAGAATTTTCCATGCGGAATCTTCTAATGACCTTGTCAATATATGTACTTTGGCTCAGACCAAGTAGCCTCCTTGATCTATCTCTATAGATCTTGATGCCAAGTATATATGCGGCTTCACCCATATCTTTCATTGCGAAGCACTCTCCTAACCAAGTCTTTACATACTGAAGTGTAGGAATGTCGTTTCCAATGAGTAATATGTCATCCACATATAATATAAGGAATAGCACTATGCTCCCACTAATCTTCTTGTATACACAAGGTTCATCTTCGTTCTTGATGAAACCAAACTCTTTGACTGATCCACCAAAACAAAGATTCCAACTCCTAGAAGCTTGCTTCAATCCATAGATGGATCTCTGGAATTTGTATACTTTAGAATTTTGCTCAAAACCTTCTGGTTGTGTCATATACACATCCTCTTCTAGTTTTCCATTTAGGAAAGCGGTTTTGACATCCATTTTCCATATTTCATAGTCATGATATGCAGCAATGGCAAGCAGAATTCTTATAGACTTGATCATTGCTACGGGTGAAAAAGTCTCATCATAGTCAATACCATGAACTTGCCTATAACCTTTCGCTACAAGTCTAGCTTTGTAAGTATGCACCTTCCCATCCATGTCAGTCTTCTTCTTGAAGACCCATTTGCATCCTATGGTTTTTACACCTTCGGGCGCATCAATCAAATTCCAAACTTGATTGTCTTGCATGGATTGTAATTCGGATTCCATGGCTCTAGGCCACTTGTCCGAATCAGGAGAAGACATCGCCTCTTGGTAGGTTCTAGGTTCATCATTCTCAATGATTTCAACCTCATTACTATCCGTTACGAGAAAACCATATCTCTCGGGCTCGGATCGTATCCTACTAGATCTGCGAGGAACTTGTGTATCTTGAACAGGTTCCACAACTCCTTGTGGTTCTTGTTCCCGTTCCACTATTGGTTCAATGTTATTTTCTGGGTCTCGAATTTCTTCAAGATTTATTTTACTCCCACTAGTTTCTTTGGAGAGAAACTCTTTCTCTAAAAAGACACCAGTTCGGGCAACAAACACTTTGTTGTCCTCACGGTTGTAAAAGTAATATCCTCTAGTTTCCTTTGGATATCCCACGAAATTACATTTATCAGATTTGTGTGCAAGTTTGTCAGAGACAAGTCTTTTGACATAGGCTTCGCAACCCCAAATCTTCATGAAAGATAAACAAGTTTTCTTTCCGCTCCATATCTCATATGGAGTCTTTTGAACCGATTTAGTTGGAATACGATTTAGTGTGAAAGCAGCGGTTTCTAGAGCGTAACCCCAAAAGGATATTGGAAGATCAACTTGACTCATCATTGATCGAACCATGTCTAACAAAGTCCGATTTCTCCTCTCGGACACACCATTCCATTGTGGTGTTCCGGGTGGAGTCAATTGTGAAACTATTCCACAATTCTTTAGATGATCATCAAATTCTTGACTCAAGTATTCTCCACCACGATCTGATCGAAGTGCCTTAATACTTTTGCCAAGTTGTTTTTCTACTTCATTTTGAAATATTCTAAATATCTCAAATGCTTCACTTTTATGTTTCATTAGGTAAACATACCCAAATCTACTATAATCATCAGTGAAGGTTATGAAGTATTGAAATCCTCCCCTAGCATTGCTACTTAATGGTCCGCATACATCGGAATGTATCAATCCCAATAAGTCGCTTGCCCTTTCACCCAACTTGGTAAAAGGTGTCTTAGTCATTTTTCCAAGAAGACACGACTCACAAGTATCATATGAATCTAAGTCGTATGAACCCAAAAGCCCGTCCCCATGGAGTTTTGAGATACGTTTCCCATTAATATGACCAAGACGGCAATGCCATAAATAGGTATGATTTACATCATTAGGTTTAGATTTCTTATTTACATGATAGACATTGTCATTATTTTCATTCTTGACATCCAAGATATAAAGGCCATTAAATGAATTAGAAATACCATAAAGCACATCATTTAAATAAATAAAAAATTTCTTATTCTCAATAAGAAACTTAAAACCTTCATTATTCAAACAAGAAATTGAAATAATATTTCTACTTAAATCCGGAACATAATAACAATTGTTCAAAAAAGAATTAATCCGGAAGGTAAAGTGACTTCATAAGTCCCTACGGCTAATGCAGCAACTCTTGCTCCATTCCCCACGCGTAGATCTACTTCACCTTCTTTAAGCAGTCTCCTATTCTTTAGTCCCTGCACATTTAAACAAATGTGAGAACCACATCCGGTATCCAATACCCAAGAATCAGTGGTAGAAAGGAGAATATCTATCATATAGATACCTGAAGTCGACGCAGTCTTGCTACCCTTCTTCTTCTTTTGCTCTTCCAAGAAAGCCTTGCAATTGCGTTTCCAATGACCAATCTCTTGACAATGGAAACAGATTGCATCCTTTTGTGAATCAGGTTTTGCCTCAGAAGCCTTGGCAACCCTTGCCTTGCTTATCTTGGGTTTGACAACTTTTGCCTTACCCTTTCCTTTGGCACTAGCCTTCTTCCCATCATGAACCAAGAGCACAGGAGAACCTTTCTCCTCAATCTTCAACTCCGCAGTTTTAAGCATATTATGCAACTCGGAGAGATTCTTATCCATTCCATGCATGTTATAATTCATTGTGAATTGATTATAACTTTTTGGCAATGAGTTAAGAATGAGATCCGTGGCTAGCTCCAATGGAATTGGATAGCCAAGTTTCTCAAGTTGCTCAACATAACCTTTCATTTTAAGAAAGTGAGGACTCACTTGTTGCCCTTCCTTCATTCTACAAGTCGTGAATGCAACAATGTTCTTGTACCTCTCTTGCCTAGCTTGCTCTTGAAACATGGTTCTCAACTCCACGCCTATCTCATAGGCTTCCAAATGTTCCAAACTTTGTTGGAGTTCTGAACACATAGCAGCAAGCATGAGACAACTTACATCTCTAGAATCATTCTTATGTTTCTTGTAATTGTCTCTTTCTGCCCTAGGGGCAGTAGGCTGTGGTTCAGCAGGAAGAGGCCCATCGAGAATGTACAACTTATCTTCTTGCCTAAGAACGATTCTTATGCTACGGATCCAATCCATAAAGTTAGTACCATTCTCTTCGAGCTTATCCTTCTCAAGGATCGATTGAAATGACAGTGATTGAGTGTTATTAGTCATTATCTACAAATATGCAAAAGTTCCAAAATTTAATAAGTACCCGTTTTTCATTAAAGAAATAAATAATGTATTTTTTAAACAAAATTCTCCCACTAAATTATATAACCTTTATATACATCCAATGTATAATATAATTTAATTGGGCTAAGATCCAACTTTAATTTAACTTTTGAGTCCACGGAGGCGGACCGCTCAAAATAAATTAATTAGGTAGACAATCATGTAAATCATATCCCATATGATTCTTAGATCCTTTTATGAGATTCTTTGAGAAATCCAATTTCCAAAGCATGTTTAATCTCATCTTTTGCCTAGGCCCAAAACTGTTTTGATGCCTAATTAAGTCCAACCATTTTAAACGCATAGGAACCATTCAATTTAATGTACCTTGCGGAGGCAAGCCCATATTAAACTAATGAACCTCATCTTGCTCATACATGAATGAACTTAATGCACCTCGCGGAGGCGAACCCACATCAAGATCACCCATGTATAAACAAGTGTTTTTAGTCATGGCATGGCAATGAAGGATGTTGGTCCCAGAGGGCAACAAGGGTATAGAACCGCTAGAGGGGGGGTGAATAGCGGTCCGAAACTTTTTCGAAAATACCCTTAAAATCAACCGAGTACTTATCAGTGTGGCCAACTGCGGTTCAAGGCACAAGAACCGAACTAATAAAATGCACAGCGAAGTTTGCGGTTTTGGCCAAATAGGTCAGTTAAAGAGTTGGGAGGTTTGACTCGGGTTGAGAAAACACTATGATGCAACAGAATAGTTAAACTTAAAGTTTAAAGGAAAACACAGTTCATCTTTCAAGTCATTTCGTATATGGAAACAAGTTCAAGAACACAAACAAGAAAGATAAATATCAAGACAGAAAATAAAGATCCAACACACAAATTGAAGAGGTTCGTTCTTAAATGAACTACGTCCTCTACCTAGATGGTTAGTCTAGGATTTTCTAATAGCTATGAGACTTGTATTAATTTAGAGGAGGTTTACAAGATGAATCTAAACTCTAAACAATAAGTCTAACCTAAGCTATAATAACAACCGGTGTTTTCAAAGTATATAATCTATGTGATCATATAAATCGGGTGTGTGTGTGAAAAGAAATCAAATGCTCTAAGTATCTAAATGATGGTTGAGCAAATGGATTTCTTTCGGTGTAAAGGCTAAGTATGAATGGTTGTTAGGCTTGAAGATTTTGATGAAGAACTGGGTTTGCAATGGAGATGGTTTGAAGGTATGAATATCTGGGTTTAAATCTTCAAAGCAAACTTGAATACTTGGGAATGAATCTCTTGAAGCTCAGCAACCTTCATTGTTGAATAATGAAGGCTATTTATAGGCAGAGCACCCTTGTGACCGTTGGGTAAAGATTTGAATCAAATCTGAAGGGTACAGTGCTGTCGAATTCCCATTGCTTGAGCTGTCATTTTCGTCCTTGGTTTTGTCTTGTAGTCCTAGGTAGTTGTAGCACCACTACCTGACAATTGTCCTTTGTTGCAGAAAGGACCAACGGTAAACAATTCAAACTAATAGACAAACCGACATTCCTTGCAGAAACTCCAAGTTAACTTAGAGTTATTTTGACATGACATAACTACATCCTTTTACGGTCAAAAAGGGAATGTTTGTCTAAGGAATAAATGACATCTCTTTAATTCTTCAATAACTGCTCTGCGGTTTCACCAAGCATAGGGGCGGTTTGAAGAATGATCTTGATGAGCGGTTTCATCAAACATGCAAACTGAAGTTTGATGAAAACTGAAGTGCTCCATGCTGGCGGTCTCAAGATGACGGCTTGAAGCACTAAACCGCTAATGATACAACCGAACTATACTCAGTCTAGACAACTAAAAAACTAGAGATGGACTTATCTAAAAATTGAAGTAGAACTTCATTACATGCAGTCCTAAAGTCCATAAAAAGACACGTGGCATGGATCAATCAAATTAAGGTGGGTGAACTAACAATGAATCCTAACAATCTCCCTCTATTTGACTGATGCCATTACCACACTATGATAATAGCAAAACATTGTACTTGGTAAGAACATGTCAGAAATAAATTTCATGAAATTGCATGTCCCATGACAATGCACACACTATGCTAGATCATAGATTTCTAATCTATCAAAAACAAAGGAAATGAAGAAAAGATAGAAAAGAAATACATTCAGATGCATAAAAGATGATATGATTTTGAGGATCAGAAATACATGTTTAAACTGAATGTTTAAAACATAATGCACTAAAAAGTATTTTCATGATGAATGTAGTGCATGAGGTTTTAAGAAATACAAGCATTGTTTCACAAACAAGCAGTTTGAATAAACAAAGTTTTGGAAACAGAATGCTATGCAGTCATTCTCATTATAATTCAATCATAAAGGATAGTAACTTACAAAGTATGAATTACAAGAGACATCAAAAAGAAAGACTAAGAAAAGAAATCTAGTCTACTTCATCTGCAACAGAACCCCTTGCAGCAGCAGCATCATCTGCGGTTTGGTTCTGAACGGTTTGAGCATCTTGAGCAGCTTGTTCTTCTGCAACTTGAACATCAACAGCAGGGGCGGTTTGATCAATAATTCTAGAACCGGATCCACGGGTGGTTTCAAAAAACAAAGTCAGCTGCACGAAGCCGAACTTCAGTTGGTTCACCAATCTTTGATTCAATTGCAGCGGCTTGCTTGACAAGTTTCCCGGTTCTATGCAGGATAAGTTCTGAAGAATCAAGTGCATGCTGAGCCAGAATGTCAAGTTTCTCAACAACAGATTGAAGTGATGCATCAACGGCTTGAAACTTTAAGTTGCAAAGATCATTGTTGGTTCTGACAAGATCTTGAAGAGCCAGTTGATTTTCCAAGATTAAGTTCAGTCTCTCATCTAGCTGTTGTTGGCTTGACCTATCATCAAATCTCTCATTCACTCTCTCCCCCTTAATGGCATCAAGATCAGATTGAATAGTGAGGAGATGAGTGTCAAACCGAGAAGTGGCGGTTTGCTGATGAACTTGAATGTTCCTAACCGCATTTATTAAATCGGCGGTTGTAGCATGAAGAGGTAGAATTGGATAGGAAGGAATTGAAGAGGGCGGTTCATCAGAAGGAGTATAGTCAGGGATGTGCTCATCACTGGAATTATCATCATCAGAAATTTGGATGGCATCATCAGACTGATGGGATGAGGAAGGCATTTTGGCTTTGCCTTTCAAAAGAATGTGAGCTTCTTCTAAAGTTTCACCCATAGAGATCCTAAGGGCGGTTTCAAGCTCAATGGGATCAAAGTGAGGAAAAGAACAAACAGGGATAATTGCAGTTTGAGGAAGGGAAGGAGGAAAAAGAGGAAATCTCAAATAATCATCATTCAGAAGAATGGAAGGGGAAGGCACAAATCTCCAATTCAACATAGGAGGATAAGCTCTAGCAGTTAATTGAGAAAGAATTGACTAGCAAGAGTGGGATCCAAGAGTACCTGATCGGCAATCTCACTCATCAATTGTTCTGCAACTGAAAGAATTAATTTTTCAACTGCGGCTTCCATCTCATCCTTGGGAAAAATAGCATAAGGGTTAGGGCGGCCAGCCTTCAAGAATCTAGCTTCGGCTTTGGCGGCGGCACGAGCTTGGGCTCCAGCCCTTCTTTCCCTAGAGGTTTCAGTCTTGAACCGCTTCAGATATTTTGCTAAGTCAGCAGCATTCTTTCGTTTCTTGGTCTTCGGTTTAATGAATGAAACCGATGTCTGTGGAGATAGCTGAACTGGCGGCTGAGAGAGAGATTGAGCTTTAGTAATAGCCAGCGGTTGAACTGAAGGAAGAGGCAGTGGTTGAATCGACAAAGAAGTAGATGGCAAAACCGGAGCATAAGGTAAATCAGGAGATGAAGATGGAGTATGTTCTGGTGAATCAAAGTCCAACTTCCTTTTAAGTGAAGGAGGAGAGACCTCAACCATCATTGGGTCAATACCTGCCTTCCTCATTTCAGCTCTTTCTCTTAGCTCTCTTGCAAAAGCTCCTTCAAGTGGTGAGTGATCCCTTTTGTAGTCAGCCTCACTGAAGTCTATAGCTCCTGGTGGCCTTGACTGCCAATGCTCCACATAATCACTTTTCTTCACCAACTTTCTCTTCTTCTTTGGTGGTTGAACCTCAAGAACTTCAACATCTTGCTCAGGTTCACCAAGTGCCTCAGACATAGCAGTCTGCTCAGGCAATGCTACAGCCTCAAACTCATCGGTTTGCTCAGGCTAAACCACAATGGTAGATACAGCGGTTTGATCAACTAGAACCGCATCTTCAGACACTTCGGTCTGCTCAGGATCGGTTTGGGAGGAGGGTTTGAGGTTTGGGAAGGCTTTGAAAATTTTAGCCAACTGTTCTTCAGAGAATTGAACAGAGGGCGGTTTGGAGGTGGAAGGTTTAGGAGGAGAAGGGATAGGAAGGAAAAGATGAGGTGAAGGGATAAATTCTGGAATTGATTTAGCCTTGGCGGCTTTAAGAGAGGCGGCATCCATAGCAAAATTAAAGGATTTCTCCACATTTTGATGTAATGGAGAGAGGGGTTTAACTTGAGGTTTTGGAATAGATGGTTTAGAAGTGATAGGTTTTGAAAGAGTAGGAGATAGTCTGATGGGGGGAAAAGAGGTTGAAGAAGATGAAGGTTTTGATGTCGGTTTGGATAAGGGTTTAGGAGGCGGTTTGGATAGGTTTGCTTTTGTAATAACCGAAGGGATTTGAGCAGTTCCCTTTCTCTTCCTTGGAACTGCGGTTTCCTTGGACGAGCCGCAGATATAGACCGAACTGCAGGCTCCCCCTCAACCGCAGGCTCCCCCTCAGCCTGTACCGCGGTCTGAGCTAACTGACTTAACCCCAGTCTGTGTAAAGTGGCAGTTTGACCTTCATTTCTTAGCATCGTGGCATGGGCCTGATCAGCAATGGCACCAGCATACGGTTTCCCAGATTTGTTGAGCCGAGCCTCAGGAAATGGGCCACGTTCGGCTTCAGGAAGAGGGTCCTCATTCCAAACAGTTTGAGCAAACCGCCATCCAAAAGTTGTTCTGAAGGTATCAAGTTTTGACAATCCAAAGATGGACTTTTCAATTGGGTCCAACCAATAGTCCTTGTGTTCAGCAGAGAACTTGAAAATGGCAGTATCTTGATGCAAGAACTTTGTCAGCAGCCTGCAATGAGTTCTGACCTTGGATTTTCCAGCGGCTTTAGCAGCATGGAGGCAGTTTAGAGCATTTATTATCTCCTTCATCACAACCTTGGGCCAGTGCAGTTTCTTCCCTTTAAGAATGGCCACACAGTAAGCATACTGTTCACTTGTAAAATTGTTGTGGTTTCCATTCTTGCACATAACTCCAGAATCTACCAATTCACAAAGATGAGCCATCACCTCTCCAAAGTCCTTTTTGGAGGAATTCTTGGTGGAGAAAGAGTTAACTCCAATCAGCTCCATTGTAGTATTGCTTAGAAGTTCCGGTTTATCCCCATAACTCCAGAGTTCTCAAGACCAGCTAGAACTGCAATCTTGGAAGCGGTTAGAATCACTTCTTTGCCACAGACGGTGGACTTGATAGCATCTTCAAATTTTATTTCACCGGATTCAGATCCCTTGTCGGGTTCTCCTCTTACATCTAGTAATTCAGCCTTCGTGGAGATCCCATTCTCAAAGAATTCGGGCAGATAATAGTAACAAACTGCGGTTCATCCATAAGAAACAGAGGTAGCAGTTGCATCATTCAGCAGTTTGAGGAGCTTCCTTCCAACTGCATCTTGTTTAAGTTCACCCTCAAGAATCCTAGAGCCGGGAACAAAGTTTGAGGGATCCTGAAAGATATTCTTAGTAAGAAATAATTTAAAGAATGATAGTTTGAATCCTTAAGCAAACCGCGGTTTGATTAAGTTCTACAAACTGTAACCAGGAATCCTAACAATGAAAACGTGCGGTTCAAGGAGATTAAGGGTAAAAATGTAACAACAAAGAATGAAGAACAGTGAAGGCAAAATGATCAAAGAGGGAAAATTTGAAAAAGAGTTTGAATGCATGAAGAACACGAAGAACAGAGTATGAAATGCAAAACAAAATCTTAACCAAAATATGGAAAAATTATACAAAATGATCACAAAGGGCAATTCTAACAAAGTTCTAAATAAACTAAGACAAATAACAACACAAGAACCCAGAATCTGCAAATTTTCGCAAGAGCACCAAATAACCCAAATTTATTTTGCTCAAAATTGAACACAAATCTTAAAACAAAGCAATCAAACAGTATATATAAGTAAATGCGGGCATAAACAACCAAGAAATTGAAGAAAAAGCATAAAATGATCAAAGGAAGATGAACAAGCTTTAAGCTTCAACAATGGCGGACAAATGAAATAAACTGAGTAGGGTTCAGAAATTCATACCATATCAGGTTTCACGAAGATTGGACGATGTAGAAGAAGAAGCAAGATCAATTGATTTCTTTGGTGCCATTAAAAGAAATTTGTTTAAGTAAGAAAATTTAGTGAGAACAGAGAGAGAGAGAAGAGTGCGTACAGAGGAGAGAGAAGGTGTTTTTGCTAAAGAGTAAGAAGGTAAAAAGATAAATTGAAAAAGGTTGTCTTTTTATACTCAATTACCACCTCGGGTAGTGGAGCGGGCATGACGGCTGAAGGAAACTCACCGTCAGTGTACCTGTCAATTCGCATTCAATGCGGCAGAGATAATTGCAAAAAGGTCCTTAAAGAATGAAGTGACATAAAGTAGGGACTAAAATGCAATTTCATACCTGAGCGGTTTTGCGTAAACCGACTTACCTTTTCCTCATTATCGGTTTTGATGAAACCGATATCTTTCAGATCTATCTTCGGTTTTAGTAGAGAAACCGAAACCTTGCTTTGACAATTCGGTTTGGATAAAACTGAAATTGTTCTACTTGACTCTTCGGTTTGAATGAAATCTTTAGCCGAACCATCTTGTTACGGTTTTGTCTATTGAACCGCAAACTATTTGTATTTCCTTAATAGAGCCAAAATACTTAACAAAATTATTAGAACAAGATAAATAGGAATGAATTATATTAAGTAAGTTCCAGCATACCCATTTCTCCTCGTAAATGAAAGAACCTAGAATTTTCGAGCGGTTTGGTGAGAATATCTGCAATTTGATCGTCGTTCCCACCTTTGCTAGAAAATGTTCTTCTTTTCAACATGATTTTAAGGAAATGATATCTTATGTCAATGTGCTTGGTTTTTGAGTGTTGTACTGGATTGTTGGAGATTGATATTGCTGCAGTACTATCACAGTAGATAGGGCAGTTTTTCTCAAATACTTCATAGTCTTCAACTGCTGTTTCATCCAGAGAATTTGAGAGCAACAGCTTCCAGCCGTATATATTCAGCTTCAGCGGTTGAGACTGAAATCGATGCTTGTTTCTTGCTGGACCATGATACAAGCCCGGTTTCCAAGGAACTGACAAGTACCACTTGTGCTCTTTCTGCTTATCTTACATGCTGCAAAGTCAGCATCTGAATAACCTAATAGATCAAATGAAGATTCTTTGGAGTACCAAAGTCCAAGGTTAACAGATCCACATAAATATCTAATAATTCTTTTAACAGCAATCAGATGAGATTCTCTAGGGTCAGCTTGAAATCTAGCACAAACACAAACACTGAACATGATATCTGGCCTACTAGCAGTTAAGTAAAGTAAAGAACCAATCATACCTCGTAGAGAGTCTGATCAACTTTCTTACCTCGTTCATCTTGATCCAAACTGCAGGCCTTTTGCATTGGGGTATCAACTGGCTTAGCGGTTTCAAGCCCAAATTTCTTGATCAAATCTTGGTATATTGGCTTGGTTGATAAAAATTTCATCATGACATTGCTTGATTTGGAGTTCAAGAAAGAATGTCAACTCTCCCATCATACTCATCTCAAATTTACCTTTCATAAGCTTCTCAAACTTAACACACATAGACTCATTAGTAGAACCGAAAATAATATCATCAACATATATTTGAACTAATAATGAATGACCTTTGTGTTAG
>JAOWBW010001411.1:0-56869 GCA_026119855.1 Campanula takesimana
GGAAGTGGCTACAGACTGCACAGAGTAGGCAGAGAAATCTTACGCAGACAATAGAAGGCGAGAAACTGGAATTTCAACCAGGGGATCGAGTATTCCTAAAGATATCACCCACGAAGGGAGTTATGCGTTTTGGGATTAAAGGAAAGTTAAGTCCACGATATGTGGGGACCGTTCGAAATTCTTGATAAGCGGGGGGGGAAGTGGCTTACCGATTGGCGCTACCGCCGGTATTAGCTGGAGTACATAATGTGTTCCATGTCTCCATGCTAAGGAAGTATATTCATGACCCGAGTCATGTGATAGAGTACAAGCAGTTAAGAGTTCGGGCAGATTTGACGTGATGAACGACCAATCAAGATCGTCGACAGAAAAGACGAGGTCATAAGAAAGCGTACGGTTCCCTATGTAAAAGTGCAATGGAGTAATCACTCAGAAAGAGGAAGCGACATGGGAACAAGAAAGTGAAATGCGCGAATTGTACCCGGACATCTTCTCGGATTAAGAATTGTCAAAGTTTGAGGACAAACTTCTTTAAGGGGTAAGAATGTAATAACCGGATAAATTTTTTTATTTTAATTTTCGGTTTTACTAAATTGAATTAAACAATAATTGGAGTTATAAAGAATTTGAAAGAAGTGGGCCCAAGGAAATTGGATTGGCCCGAAAATAGTATTAGTAAACCCAACCCAATTAGGAATCAACCCAAGATTATAAATTAATGAGTTAGTCACTTAAGAATTCATTATTATCATAAACTCAAAAAAAAAAAAAAAAAAGGAAAAAAACAAACCTAGTTCTAGTATATAGCCGCCGGCAGCCGCACCTAGGAGGGAGGAGAAGAAAATTCCGGCCATATTATTTTTGGAGATCCAATCCGATCATTCTCAAGGTAAGATCGAATCCCATCTTCAAAAATTTATTTCATTGGATTTGGATGTTTAAAACATAAACTATGCATGATTTAAGAAATAAAGAATTATGATTGCATGCTAGTTATTTATGATGAGAAGTTATTTATTAAAATTCTAAATAATTAAGGTGTTGATTATATGATGATCTTCATATTAGTATTGGATTAGGTTGATCTTATAACCATGATTTAAAATGGAATACTATTATTCAATGCATGGGGATTAGACCAATATGGAATTGAGGCTATTAGGGTTTATCAAAAGAAGAAAAAATATGGATTTCCCCTTTTGAACACCTTCGGCCGAATGGCCTAGATCATGGAAAATTTATTTTGTTGATTTAAATGATCTTTGTTAAGTGTATTGTAAATAATATTGATGTTTGGGAATTTAGAAAAAATTAAAGAATTAGAAAAATTGATCAAAATCAAAGGATCTTGATGAAGCATGTTTCGGCAATGATGACCTAACTTGGGTGTTGATTCTTGATTAAGGATGTTAAGAATTGGGACGGAAAGTTAATGTTTCCGTTAAGTTTCTAACGGAAAAGAAAACAAAATCGTTAAAAGGATTGTTAACAAGTTAGAAAAGTAACTTGAGGAAATAGAATAAACACTTGGAAGACCTTGAAGGTTAAAAGTTAGCAAGAAAGGAAAAGATTAGAAGTTCCAGTAGTTTTCCTAACGGAAAAGGACTAAACTGAAAAGAATTAAGTTAGAAGAATAAAAAGGAAACCTTTGAAGTTAGAGGGCCTAAGTGATTGAAAAGGGAAACTTAGGGGACCTTATGAACAGAACCAAAGTCCAAGGACCTTTCTGTAATTAAAGGAAAGTTGAAGGACTAATCTGCAATTAATCCAAAGTGGAAGGACTAAATGGCAATTGAGTTAAAGTTGAAGGACTAATCTGCAATTAATCCAAAGTGGAAGGACTAAATTGTAATTGAACTAAAGTTGAAGGACTAAATTGCAAGTAATCCAAAGGTGAAGGACCAATTTGCAATTAACCCAAAGTTGAGGGACCAAATTGTAATTAACCCAAAGTTAGAGGACTAAATTGCAATTATATCAAAGTTAAAGGACTGACTAGTAAATCAAAGTCAGAAACTTAAACGTAAAGAAAGAAGTAACAAAGTAAAGAAGTTAAAACGCATCTCTCAGTTAACTAAGTAGAAATAGTTAACCATGTAGAGAATACTAAAGTAAATTACTCCGTGCCTTGTAGATTTGCACAGAGAGGAGATTGCGAGGAAAAGCAATTCAGGTAAGGGATTACGTTCCTTACAGTATTTGAACTCCTGTTTATTGGAATTCGGTATTTCTTTCTAAAGTTAGCTATCAGTATGGCATGATAGTATTTGAATGAACTCTGCGTTATTGAACGTTCCTTGAAAGAATCTATACTTAGTGATGTCCCCATCGATCTACTAAGTATCGAAGTTTGAAACTTGTATCACATACTTGTACCATGGTATGTTCTAATTTTAACTTGTAAGTTAATCGCTTACTCGTTAAGGCATTTAATTTTAACTTGTAAGTTAATCGCTTACTCGTTAAGGCATTTAATTTTAACTTGTAAGTTAATCGCTTACTCGTTAAGGCATCCAATGTCCAGTTAGAAAAGACATTGAAGGACAGTCCAGTTAGAAAAGACTCGTCCTTAAACTAGGATTGCATGAGTGATCACATGCCTTCTCTCAGGAATTGTCTGATTACAAGGATGATTCTAGACCCGAGCATATGTGTGTGGATACCATATATGTTACGACCCACACTATTGGCTGAAGAAGCTAGGTGTACCAATTGTACCTTTGGCATTGAGGTTATAATGTACGTTACCAAGGAATTGACGGAAACTTGAATAAATCCCTTTGAATTGTAGTGCCATAATCCTTTGAAAGTAAAATCTTAAAAGTAATAAGACTGTATTGTTCTGCAGCCTTGAATCCAAAAGTAACTGAACCTATCTTTGTAAAGTTATTCATAGTATTCGTTCTGGTCGTTCCTCTCCTTAGTAACCGGAGAGGCCACGTATGAACTTACTGAGCATTCGTTCGCTCATCCCTTCTCTATAAATTTGTTTTCAGGATTTAAGTAGAAGGTCAAGACAAGGAAAAGCAGCCGTAGGAAGACGGTGGACTGAAGATTCTTAATTTAATAGTTTAAGTACGCTTATTTATCTTGATGTAAGTTGAAGTACATTAATGGTTAGGGTTGTTACCTACCAAGACAAGGTTAAGTTACGCTTCCGCTATTGTTTGAATTTATGGTTAAATAAGGGCCGTTATGAACCCTAATTTGAAGTATTTATTATTGTTATTTATGGATATTTAATGCCATTAAATGCTCAGATATTATAAGAAAATTCGGGGTGTTACACCGGCTATCAGGCGCCCGCTGCCCCCACACCAAGCGCCCGCCTGCAGTCAACAGAGAGTGTGCACCATTCTGCCATAGGTAAGCGCCTGCCTGCACTATACCAGGCGCCCGCCTGCTCTTCTGACTTCTCCACGGTTTTGATCTTCTTCGGTTTGGCTCCAATCCCAAGAGCGTGGGAGCTCCATCTATATTTACGTACAACTAAAATACATAATGAAGTGGCAGGGAAAATGATTATGTAGCTGACCCAAGTGTTAGGACCAATGCTGCTCCGACTATTGACATATATCATACATTTGTGAAAAGCATTGTCTTGACTTATAGTTTCTTGTTTTATTAGTAGTCCTAGGCTCCTAGCATCCCGGTAGTTCAGATTTCAGATTGGCACTTTATCGATTCCTGGTAGACATCATACTGTAACTGTCAGAAAGGAAGAAATCTTTTTGGATGTTATCTTTTGAATATCTTTTTAGCAGTTGCGAGTTTAATTCTCTTTCTTCATCGAAAAAACCAGATCATAAAAGCTGATGATGAAAATTTCAATTCTAATAATAGAAAAAGTACTCAGGATAACTAGTGTCAAAACTTTAAGAAATCACATAATTAGCTCTATCACTCATTTCCTTTACAGAATCAGTAACCAAAAAAAAAAAAATGCAGCTCAACAACTCACTTCCACAACTAAGAGCATTCCCAAGGGTTAGGAGGCAAATTTGCCTCCTACCCCCAAAACAATTGCTTGCAATTGAATCCCCAAACATAATCTTACCTGAAATTGTGACAAAGTTCAGGAACACTCATTTTATGCTGCAAATTAGACCTAGGTTGTTTAAGCCTAATACAGAAAACAGTAGCCGGATTAACCAAATCCTCCTCCATAGGGATCGTCGTTGTTGCCGCTGCCGTTAACCGGAATATCCACTTCAGCAGCAGCAGCAGCAGCTAATTCGGTTACCGGAGACGTGATCTTGGAAGCTTCAAGAACAGCAACAGCAGTAGAAGTAGTGGGTAGCACCTGAAGAAGACTCTCCCTCAGATTCCTTGTTATTGTTAGTGGCAGCAGATGATGGACTCATCTTGATTATATATAAAATAAACCCTAAAAATTATACTCCCTCCGTCCCACGAAAATTGCAAAACTTACCAAAATGGGCGTCCCATAGAAATTGCACATTCCATAAATGGAAAGTTTTTAATACTTTTTAATTAGTGGGTCCCACTTCTCATACTCACATCCACTAACCCACTAACTATTCTCTACCCCACTTTTTCTCTCTCCCACTCAACTATCAACACTCACAACACATCACCTTTTTCACTTTTTCCCTTAATTCTTGTGCCATATTTTTTTTTTGAAGTTTCCGGCGGCACGGAGGGAGTACTGGAAAGAAAGCTATGGGGAGTGGGGGGGGGGGGGGGGGGGCAAGTGAGGGCGACAGATTTGACTGCAGAGAGTGAAAGGGGATTGGATGGTTGGGGTTTCTGTTGAGAAAGTGGGGGACTAGTGTGCTCCGCTTGGAGACAATGGTGGAGATTCATGGTGTTTTTGTTTGAATAATATTTAGGAACAAAAATGTCACGAAAATTTACTCACAAAATTCTAGGGGTAACGATGTTATTTGTGTTTTTTTTTTTTTTTTTTTTTTTGATACCCAGGTTTAGTCCTGGGGGTAGTAGTTCCGGTCCCTCTTCCCTACCATCCGGCAAATCCCGGGAGTACCTCAGTAGCTAGGTTTATGTTATTGTGTGTTTAATTAGAGGGTAGCAGGTTCATTATGGATGCAATCACTAAAAAGCCAAAAATACGTTTGTTTTTGTTTTTGTTTTTTTTGGGTACAAAGGAAATTTGTTTGTTTGTTTTTATATCTTGGTATCCTCAAATCTCACTTTACACCTCAATTTCATCAAAATATATTTGTTTTGTATTTTAACTATGGGTAACACTGTTCTACACGAAAAACTAATTTACCAGTTTTAGTATCTTTTATTTTTATTATATTTTCATTTAATAATATTAGTTAATCTTAAATCATAATAATTGTATATTTATATATAATAGATAACTATAGTAATTAATTATTAACAGTTAAAATAAACAGTTTACTATTTATAGTGAAATGTAATAGTTAACTATAATAACACATGTTATAATTAATCATTGCAGTAACCATTACTATTAGAAGTATAAGTTTATTATAATAATAACTAGTATGTCACCCGTCGATACTCGACGGGGCATCGTAGAGTCTATTAAATAAGAGTGAGTCTTAGGAAAAACGCGTTTTTCCTTAAGCAAAGGAAAAACGTGTTTTTCAAACGACGCTGGCATTATTCATTCAAAAACAAGGGGTGACATTTTCGTAAATACTGGCAACCATGATAATGCCCAGTGTTAATATTAGAAATAGCCAGTGATTTCATACTGGCGTTTTATAAACATGAAACTGACACTTTTCTTAAGTGCCAGTGGTAATGTTAAAAACTGTCAGTGAGTACACTGGCACTTTTTTACATTGATATTGGCCCTTATTAAAAGTGTCAGTGGTAATGTTAAAAACTGCCAGTGAGTACACTGGCACTTTTAAACATTGATACTGGCATTATTAAAAAACTGCCAGTCTTAGTGTCAAGAAGTGCCAGAGTACATTTGCTGGCACTTTTTTACTCACTCACTGGCACTTCCGTTCGGCGCACAACAACTTCCCGTTAATTACAAAAATGCCACCGCGCCAAACTTAAAAACACGTTTTACGCACACTTAATGTAAACGCGTTTTTCCTCAGTTTTTCACATTAATAAATTATTATTTTTTTTGTTGAAAATCTTTCTTTATGAAATTTTGGTTAATCTTAATTGCTATATTAGCGAATTAGAAAATGATTGGCAAATACCTTTTTTTTTTTAGGCTAAGATTAAGAAACCTTAAATTTGTTCTTTAATGTGTTGTGAGTGTAAATAGTTGAGCAGAAGAGATAGTGAGGTAGAGTTAATCGATGTGAGTATCATATGTGGGTATCATTAATTAAAATATAAAAAAAAAATCTATTTTTAGATTTTATAATTTTTAATGAGATAGCTAAAATAGTACATTGAGTTAAGATGTGACTCCTACCTTCAAAGTGGAAAAAAAAATGAGTGAAGAAAAGACGATTTGACTGAATCTTTTTCAAACCTTAAAATGCTAATCAATACTCCCTGAAAATAAGAATAAATGAAGACTATGAACAAATAAACATACACACTGTTAGTATATGTGACATAAATTTCAAAATGCTCTAATGAGTTTGAACCCCAATATGACCCCAACATGATACCATATATATATTCGATTGATCTTGGATGAATACAATTATTAAAAAAAAAAAAAAAAATGAATATAGTTTAGACAAATTTGATGGATCGTTGGCATGCCTTTGTGGCACCTAGTTAAGTTTTCATGGATTTGAAGAGGTAAATATATTTAAGTCAGATTCACTTCAACTAATTTAGATTTAAAATAAGTTTGTGATAAAACAAATCTATAATGATTCTATGTAGAGGTAAAACCAGTTTTAATGTGTAAATGTGTAACTTTGCTTCTTTGCTTGTGACATGTGGCAGTTTCCACAATAAAGACATATCATTTCATTTTCTGTTTCTTTTGACGGCATAATTCTTTTCAAAATTAGCTATAGAATGTTAAAATTACTATTGACAAAAAATTTAAATGGTGCATCAATTAGTGTTCTTTAAATTATACTCCCTCCGTTCCGCTTGAGTTGGTACATGAAGGTTGAAGCACAAAAATTAAGAAAGGTGAATAATGAGTGGTTGGGAGGAAGAGAGAGAATGAGTGGAGAATAATGAGTGGTTGAGAAGAATAGAGAGAATGAGTGGAGAATAATGAGTGGTTGTGAGGAAGAAAGAGAATGAGTGGAGAATTATAAAAGTAATAAAAATTTTCCTTTTTTGATAATGTACCAACTCAAGTGAAATGCCGAAAATGGCAAAATAAAACAACTCAACTGGAACAGAGGGAGTATGTGTTAAATATATTCTTTAATATTTTTTAGTTTGAAATATTCTATGTATTCAAACCTTTATAATTTAAGGTAAATTTCAATAAATTAAAATTTTTATGAAATGATATTATTTGGGACAAAAGCACTAACCTTAAAATAAGCTAATATGAAGTGAAAAATAAGATCTATAACCACAAGCTCAAAATATAAAAAACAAATATTCATATGCCTAAAGATAAATTATAATATATACTGTATATGAATTGGTTAAATATGGTAAAGAATCAAAGCTTTGGTGAGTGAAGGAGTATATGGAAAACAATGCAATATAATTTAAAAAAATATTAAATGCTCCTTCATTTTGGAATCATAACTTCAATTCATTTTATGATCAATTTAATTAACTTTTGACTAAATTGTTTTACAAAAAACTATTTTATCAATATTTTTAATGACTATTAATGAATGTGTAACTTTGCTTTTTTGCTTGTGACACGTGGCAGCTTCTTAGAATTACACGTGGCATCCTGTGAGAGCACCAAATATCTCTGCTATATATATATATATAGATTATTATAATTAACTATTATAGTAAATATTACTATTATAAGTATTATTTATTATAATGGTTAACTATAATAGTTACCTTATATAGTAACTAATACTACCTTTGTCCCAGAGTAAGAGTCATACCTTTCAAATGCACAGAGCTTAAAAAATGATGTGGGTGATTTAAGTGTTATGAGTGTAAAAGTAAAGTAATAGAGAAAATGAGTGGGAGGAAATAATAAATTGATTGGTGTTGTGAGTATAAAAGTAAAGTATGAGAAAGAATGAGTGAGATAAATAGTAAATATTCCTTGTCATTTTAATAATGAACTCTTATTCTGGGACGTGTCAAAATAGAAAGTAGGATGCTTACTTTGTGATGTAGTGAGTACTATTATCTAATACACAAAAATGAAAAGTCACTTATTATAGTGGAATTGATGTGGTATCACCAAACAAATGCATCCTTCCCAATGACTTGTCCACACATGGCAACACCATGACCCTCTTCACCAGCTTTAATATATACACTCTTTCCGACTCAGACAAAGTGGGATTTTTGATCAACTTGATTGCAATTTGACAGTTAATTTGAAGAATAAATAACGATCGTAATGAAAATTTATTTTATTTTTTTATTGTATTATGACTCGTAATATTTTCAATAACAATTTTCAGATATTAAATATGATAATTATTTCTTATTTTAATTATTAGTCAAAGTGTAATCAGGTTTTACTAAAAATCTCACTTTGTCTTGGACTGAAGGAGTATATATATAAGGTTTATTAAATTGTACCAATTTTATGAGTAAGTTTGGGGGAAACTAGTTTCTTCATATGTTATAAAAAGTCTACTTTTTTAATATTAGCATTACCCTTAAACTTAAACACTATATAAAAACAAGATTATTTATAACTTATGAAGGAACTAGTTTTCCCATATTTTTTGCAATTTTATTACCCAACATTAACAAGCATTAAAATCGTGTCATTTTATCGATATTCTAAACTACTATATCACTTTAGCTCCGTTTTTAAATACTCATGTTTCTTTAGTAACTTTAACCACCATACTTTAAAAACGGTTTTGTTGTCGATACAATATTAAAATATTTTACACTTTTCAATTCTTTAATTATCGTACCAGGATTTCGAGAATCTTATTTCGAGTAGGACCGCGGGAGGGAGGGAGTACATTTTTTGGCACAATAAAACTCCTTACTGTGGCATGCGAAATAAATTACTCCATTCGTCTCAGTTTAAAGTTTTTATACTTTAGAGGCAATTACCATATAGTCCCACACACTAATTAAAATTACCACCTAGGACAAGGAATTTGCAATATTACCACCTAGTCCAAGGTATAATAAAAAGACACTTATGCCCTTAATAAATAATGAAAAATTACATTAATGTCACTCCCACCATCATTTCACTTTCTTTCCCCAACCACCATTACCACTGTTAGGATTCATTGTTAGTACACCCACCTGATTTGATTGACCCATTCCACGCGTCTTTTTATGGACTTTAGGTTTACGTGTAATGAAGTTATACTTCAATTTTTAAACAAGTCCATTTCTAGATTTTTAGTAGTTAGGCTGAGTTATGTTCGGTTTATCCATAGCGGTTTAGTCCTCAAGCCGCCATCTTCAAACCGCCAGCATGGTGCCTTAAGTCCTTCATCAAACCGCAGTTTGTGGCTTTGATGAAACCTCACTTCAAGTTCATTCATGAAACCGCACATGCATCTGGTGGAACCGCCGACCAAGATATTGAAGAAGTTATTACTGTCATTTACTCCTTGAAGACAAACATTCACTTTACAACCGTAAATGAATGACTTGTGACTTGTCTTGGAAACTTCAAGTCATGTTGCACTTATTCTTAGAATGTCGGTTTGTCTCAGTTTTTGAAAAGTTACCGTTGTACTTCTCCAACAACTAAAAGGACAATGTCAGGTAGTGGTCCAACAACTTCCTGCCACAAAGCAAAAGCAAAGGACGACAGTGACAGGTCAACCAATAGGATCTCGACAGCGCATAGAACCGCCAGACAATGACTCACCTCTTTGTCCAACGATCATAAATTCCTTCACTATAAATAGCCTTCATTGTCAACAATGAAAGCTGCTGAGTGCTGAGCTTCAAAGAGAATATCCCAAGTATTCAAGTTTGCTTTGAAGATTGAAAACCCAGATATTCATATCTTCATCATCTCCTTAGCAAACCCAGAATTCTTCATCAAAGCTTCAAGCCTTCAAATCATCACAACTCAGCCTTGCACCGAAAGTAATCACTTGCTCACCATCACTTAGATATTTTGAGCTCTTGATTTCTTTCCACACCACACACCCGAAGTATATTTTCTTATAGATTATATACCTCGAAAACACTGGTTGTTATAATAGCATTGTTAGGTTAGATTGTTTATTTAGAGTTTGGATTCTTTTGTAATCTTGTAAAAACTCCTCTAAATCAATACAAGTCTAGTAGCTATTAGAAAATCCTAAGCTAACCACCTAGGTAGAGGACGTAGTTCATTTAAGAACGAACCTCTTCAAATTGTGTGTCTTTGATCTTTAATTTATGTCTTGTCATTTACATTTCTGTTTATGAGCTTTTTTCTATTCTGAGAAATGACTTGATAAATGATTTGCATACTTCAGTGATACTTCAGTTGTGCCTTGTCAGTTGCATCATTCCATTTTCAACCAATCAAACCGCCCTACTCTTTATAATTCAGTTTGGCCAAAACCGCAAAACTCCGCTGTGCATTTTATCTGAGCGGTTCTAGTGCTTTAAACCGCAATAGACCAAACTGATAAGCACTTGGTTGATTTTCAAGGGTATTTCGAAAAAGATTTTAAACCGCTATTCACCCCTCCCCCTCTAGCGGTTCTATACCCTTGTTGCCCTTTGGGACCAACAACCATCTTTGACCACCATCCCAATCACCTCCGGCGACCATTTTCCGGCGGCCGTTTTCTGGCGACCATCTCCGACTACCGTTTTCCGGCGAGCATTTCCCGTCGACCACCTCCGGCGAGCATTTTTCGGCGACACCTCCGGCAACCATTTCCCGGCGAACATCCGGCGACCGTTTTCCGACGGCCACTTTTCCTCCAACAACCATTTTCCGGCGACCCCCTCCGACAACTATTTTTCGACGACCACCTCCGGCGACCATTTTTCGACGACCACCTCCGGCGAGTATTTTTTGGGTGCCATAATCCGGCGACCACCTCCGTTAACTTTTCCGGCCACCATTTTCCAGCGACCACACACGGCTACTATTTTTCTTGCTACCACCATCTCTGATGATCAAATAACTGAGAACTTATCAGTAAGTGTTGTCATCTAAACAACTCCGGCGTCCAAACAACTGTGAACTAATCAGTAAGTTTACAATAGTAAGTTCCCAGTTGTCATCTAAACAACTCCAGCGTCCAAACAACTGTGAACTAATCAGTAAGTTCCCAGTTGTCAACAAAACTATTAAGAACACGATTGAATCCTGCGACCACCAACTCCGGCGACCAAACAACTGTGAACTAATCAGTAAGATCACAGTTGTTCAATCACAAGTTCATAATTGTTCCAGAACAAGTTTACAGTTATTCCAAGAACAAAATCACATTTTCAAAAAAAAAAAAAAAAAAAAAATCAAGAACAAATTCACATTTGTTCCAGAACAAGTTCACAGTTGTTCCAAAACAAGTTTACAGTTATTCGAAGAACAAATTCACATTTTTTCAAAAAAAAATAAATTTTTTTTCCAAGAACAAGTTCACAGTTGTTCCAGAACATGTTTACAGTTATTCCAAGAACAAATTCATATTTTCAAAAAATAAAATAAAAAAAATACTATTTTTTCAAGAACAAGTTCACAGTTGTAAGCTCGCAATTGTAAGTTCGCAATTGTAACATCGCACTTGTTCCAAGAATAGGTTTACAGATGTTCTAACAACAAGTTCACAGTTGTTCCCATAACAAATTCCAAGAACAAGTTTTTTTTTTTCAAAACACGAGTTCACACTTGTTCGAAGAACCGGTTCACAGTTGTTCTAGTAACAAGTTCATTAAGGCAATATGTCGAACAACGTATGAGCAAAAATGATACTTATTTATCAAAAAAAAAAAAACCCTTGTATTTTGAATATTGAGACATTTACTACTAAAATGATAGTATATATTTTGAGGCGGATTGAGTAAATTAAAAAATAACAAAAGATGACAAAGCCAAAATTTGCCTCTGTTGGGTTTCCATGTAACATGCGCAGCGGAAAATAGCAATTAAAATTTTATGAAACCCAAAGCCATGGATCTGTTCATATGATTAAATCAAATACAACATAATGAATATTAAAAAAAACTAACCCTTGATGACTTTTGTTTCTAGCCTTTGAACTTGG
Source organism: Campanula takesimana (assembly GCA_026119855.1). Taxonomy (NCBI): domain Eukaryota; kingdom Viridiplantae; phylum Streptophyta; class Magnoliopsida; order Asterales; family Campanulaceae; genus Campanula; species Campanula takesimana. The sequence continues at coordinate 12,255 of JAOWBW010001411.1, forward strand.
TAGAGATTTGAGAACTTGATCACGATCACAAAGTTTGAACACGAACTTTGAAGATGATGATTTTCACCCTCTAGCGGTATCCACACCACGAACGAATATCAAGGAGCTTCTTGATCTTGGTTGCTAGACCAAATTGTGAAACACACTTTCACAATTATATTGACTATATGGAATTATGAATTTCTTGATCTAATCAAGAATATTATTCTCTCAATGAATTGGGAATTTACTTGCTTAATGGCTGGTGAAAAGATACTTTTATAGGACCTAGTCATTAACCCTTAATGACCTAGGATTCCTAAATCCCGTCACCTTAATTAAGGTAAGTCCATATTCTGCCAGGAAATCTGGCACGGTCGTGCCCCTTTATTTGGCACGGTCGTGCCAAATGGGTCGAACCTGCCAGACCTTCCCCGAATATTGGCACGGTCGTGCCAAACGGACCGAGCCTTTTGCCTTAGTTTGGATTTATGGCACGGTCGTGCCATTAAAAGTGCACGGTCGTGCCAAAGCCGAACCCTGACATCTTTCCATAATTCCCATTTAGTCCTTTATGATTCGTTCTATTTGTGTGTGACCCTCTAGGATTACACCAAGTTGGCAATGGGCTCAAACATGAACCCATAAGATATGATTAGGTTCTAGCAAACCGTCATACCTACCCAAATAGTGTAACTAGATACAAGTTCGCATTCCTTTAGAATATGTCACAATCCCTTTGTCCACGATGTCATTGAACACAAGTCATGGTCAAACGGTCAACTTGTTTTTGTTCAATACTTTCTCGATTCCGAATAAGTTGATAATTCAAATGCTATTGACCCAATCAATCCATTTTAGTCCGGCCGAACATTTCATCAACAACATTCCTTCGAGGGGCCCAAGCATGACATCTCTCCGTGGAGGGACAAATCCACTTAGCTTATTATTCTTCCCTACGAGAATCCGATTGTGCCAATCATACCCTTTATAACTACCGTGTTAAGGTAGTGTTTGAATATGTCAAACATAATGTTCATCAAGTGGAAGACTATAATAACTTCATGTCTAAGGATTCAAATGACATAACTAATATGAGATATATGTTCGACACAGACCATGACATAAATCTCATACAGCGGGTCATGTCCAGTACCTTGTTCCAAACAAGTACCCATAAATCTAACATGATCATCCCATGATCATTTAGCCTTTATACTAGTGCTTAACAAGTACTAGGGACGGGGATTATTATAAGTAAACATGAACAACAATAATAATCAAAACATCTCTTTATTGATATGAAATAAATGATAACAATTACAACGTTTATTAAACGTGCCTAGGGTACCACTACCAACAGCCTCTTCACTTTCCCAGGCACATAAACAAACAGACACCTAACTCACACACATATAAACAAAAACTAATCTAATCCCATAACCATGTCAACACCAATTTAATTTCATTTTCATTTACAAACACATACACCCACAATTGGAACTCAAGAGCAGCAATAATACACACAAACGAAAACATATACTTACAATTTGCTGGCGAGCTACAGTAATACAAATTCAAATTATTTTCAAAGCTACATATCACTAATGTCTTGTGTTAACTGCCTCAAATATGCAGAAAATGGTTAGGCCAATATCAAAGTAGCCACCGACAATCATAAGACATATTAGCACATCGAAATTTGAATCAACTCATCAAGTCAGCTAAGGCATATGCATAACTTCAAATTTCAGGGTGAAATCAAAATTAAAAAAAAATCACATGCTATTTGAACACAGAATTACATATAAACAAAATGAAAATTAAAATAGAACATTTTGTAGAGAGAGAGAGAGAGAGAGAAAATGGTCTGGTCGTCCAAACGCCAGAAGACGGCAATGGCTGGCAGAATTTTAGGAGAATAATGGCAGCCCGTTCCATCTTTGTTGGTGGCGATTTTTACGCCATTAGGCCTGTCTGCTCGAGGAACAGACGTCGACAGTGTTCTTTTTCTCGTCGGAGTTTTGCCGACGATTGGGGAGAAGAGAGAGAAAGTAGATCGCCGGGAAATATAACTAGATCTGGTTTGTTTACCGGAGAAGATGACCTACGACGAGCAGATCTTGGCCGATCGGTGTACAGAGAGCTTTTTTGACGGAAAAGTGGCGGATGATGGCATGGGGGTTGCCGGAGGTGATGGATCAGAGGGGGCTGCCGGAGATGATGCGTGGGAATGGGTCGCCGGAGAGATTGGGGAGGGGGTCGCCGGAGTTGTGGGAGGGGAGGGGAGAGGTCGTCGGAGATCGTCAGAGGGTCGCCGGATGGGTGAGGTCGCCGGATGTTGGGGAGGGGAGAGAGAAAGTAGAGAGAGAGAGAGATTGCGTGACTGTGTCGTGTGGGAGAGGAGGGGGTGGGTTTTGTTTGGATTAGGGGTAGTTTTGGCATTTTTAAATATTATGAATGGGCTGAGGGATTTTGTGGTTAATTTATTTCTGGTGTAGGATTAGATGGTAGTTTTGATTATTGCATGTCTTAAATGGTAGTTTGGGTTAGGATTTTGGACTAGGTGGTAATAATCTCTTTTGCTTTCATTTTTGGTATGTCTCAGTATAAGGTTCTTAGTTGTTTTATTCCTTAAATGACAAAGTATGAATAGTGTTTTGGACAATCTTGTCATCATAAAGTTTATATATTACAAAAAAACCATCACTCACCCATCTACTTTTCACACACTTGCTTTATGAATTGACAATTATATCATTCACATCCTACTATGGTTGACTCAAATTTGTCTTGATTTCTTAATAATCGTGTAAATTTAAACTAAGAGTATTAAACCGGGACGGAGGGAGTAGTATTCCTTCCCGGAATTTTCCTCTACCCACCTAATTGAAAGTATCAAATGACGTACTTACCCTCATTCCCTACGTTCCCGCGGGCCTTTGAAATTTCCTCCTCATATCGAAGCACAACACCGTCAAAGCTTCACATCCTCAACCCTAGTTGCTCTTCGTTCAGGCGCACCACCTTAACAAGGTTAGCTTTAGTTTAATCTACGTCAATTTTACAAAGAATTTTTTTTTTTTTTTGGTTTTTTTGTTTTTTGTTTTTTTTAGAAGAATCGGATTAAAGCAAATTTTGATTTTTCTGTGATTTTCTTTCTCTACTTTATTTTTCTTTCTGGATTTCTTTGTTGCTGCTGGTGTTGTGGTGAATGTAACAGTGGTGTAATCTCGTTGTTGATGGTGGTGAAAGTGTTGCATGTGTGTGTGCGCGCGCACGCAAAAGAACAATGTTATGAACTCACGAACAATTCAATTTGTTGTACATAAGCAGTCACCTAATTGAATATATAACTTCAATTTGGGGATTTTGGATTTACAGAATGTAGAAAAGAAGGATAATTAGTGACACTATGGAGGTTTCAATTGTTTGTTAGGGTAATTAGGTCAAGTGTTTAGTGGCTCTGTTTTGTTGTTTTGGTTAACTAAACTCACATTAAGTGTACATAACTTGGTAGTGTTGTTATGGATTCCAGTTTTTCCTGATTCATTTTTCCATGAATTGCGGAAAGAAAAATTAAGTTCATCAATATAAGCGAATCAAATTCAAACCAATGTTAGAGACAATTATCCCACATTGGGAATTAACAAGCTATGCCTTGACTATATAATGATCCTGGGCTACTCCTACAGAGCTGGCCGCGTCACCCGTAACAAGTCCATGTTGTAAACCTTTGGCAAAGCCCGGCTACACGTGTGGGGGCGTGTTAGAGACAATTACGAGTTATTTTCTCCAACTGGCTAATTATTTCTTTGAATTCTTTAATTATCGTAGGCCTGTGGACTAAACCTTTTTTTTTTTTTTAAATGGGTTTTTTTATTTCATTAATGATAGATAAATTGCCCTTAAGCTAAGGGGATTCGAACTCGAGACATCCGCATGGGAAGCTAATACTAGATACCGCTTGAGCTAGAGCTCTTTGGTCCTGTGGACTAAACCTAGTGGCCACCATATGCACAAATTCACGCCAAGCCATTACTTCGAATTTCCTCGCAATTATATTGGTACCAAAACTCTGAATTCCCTTCAATGATTGCCAGTTGGGTACTCATAGCGTAAATCCAGGGCTGTTAGATGAGAGGGATGACCTTCTAATCGCTGCAGCTTTAGTACGTTGATTTTCGAGACTTTTAAAAAATAAATTCATATTGGGCAGCTTTATTACGTTGATGTTTGTCATGTTTTACACCTTAATTATTCTGAAACATCTCGGTCTCTGTCTTTCTACCGATTTAGCTAGTCCCTAACCCTCTCTTTATGTCTTTCTAACTTGTGGGTATTTTGTTCATTGACAGTTTAACATCACATGTTACTTTTTCACCCTGAAGAGTTGCGAGGCATAGTACAGTTGCCACATTTTGATCTTTTAATTTCTTTTGTTTTCATCTTCTTCATGTTTCAGGATATAAGTGAGTTTGTGTGTATTGATGGCTTCAAAGGATTGCGGTGGAAGGATAAACAAGAAAGCAAAGGTGGATAGGATCAGCAACTTGCCAGACGAGCTTATTTCGCAAATTCTCTCGCTCCTTCCAACAAAATGCGCTGTTCTAACAAGCATTTTGTCAAACAAATGGAAGTACCTTTGGAAATCTATCACTAGTATCGACGTTGAATTTCCTTCATTTGCCTATGCGGGTATGACCAAATTTGTTCACATCTTTCGGCGTTGCAATTCGTTAAACATTCAGAAAGTCACTATGCGTGCCAAGTGCCAGTATGATAAATCCTATATTGAAGCTTGTATCGATGAAGCTATTAAACGCAATGTCCGTGAGGTTGATATCGATGTTCACGAGTTGCCTTTGCGTCTATTAAACTGCACGACCGTTACAGTTTTGAAACTAGTTACCTGTTTTGGTCCTGCTTCAGATATTTGCTCGTTTAATTTACCATGTCTAAAAGTCCTGTATGTACGTGGGGAAAATCAACCCAAGGGATTGACGGAAAAGCTTATCAGTAGTTGCCCTGTACTCGAAGATCTAACTCTAAGTGGATCTTTTGGATATGGCACGGAAATTAAAATGTTCATGGTATGCGTACCTACTTTGAAATCATTGCGGTTACAGTTAGATGGTTATGGGAATCGTGAAATTTGTGTAAGAACCCCAAATCTCGAACACCTCTATTTAAGTGAGTATTTCGTCAAATATAAGATCAAGGGAGATTTTTCATCGCTCGTTAAAGCAAATGTGAATATTGGAGATATCCGTTTAAGCCGTCGCTATAAGCCGTTTCACCTTAAACGAAAGGTAAGTTTATTCAAGTCTTTTTTAGTTACTAGCACTTATCACAAGTTTTCTCTAATAGCTATATGTATACTACGTATAAATTTCCCTGTTGAGGACATTGTATAAATAATCCTGCTCCTCATTTGCTTATTACATATGTATATTCTAACTTAGTGAACAATATATGTATAGGACCTTCCGTACGGTTTCAGACTACTCAAGTTTGCTAATTTGAAACGTTTGGAGGTGATCACATGTCATCATCTTTTCTGGGCAATGCTCCCTAAATTGATCAGAATCTCACCAAGCTTGGAAGTTCTTTCTATAAAACAGGTACTTTTGGTTTTTGGTTTTTATAGCTATTTTTATCCGTCATGGTCATTGTTGTTGGTGACATTTTGCTGTTGATTGTTTATGAAGCACGGAAATAATACGCCACCAGACGAATTCACTTGGGTTGGACCTAAACTTTTACCAAAGTGTTTGCGTTTGAAACTTTCGACAATCAAAATTGAAGGGTTTAAGGGGAGAAAGCACGAACTCGAACTTGTCAGTTATTTTCTAAGCAGTGTTAAAGTTTTACAGAGGTTGATAATCAATTGTGAGGGATTGAAATGTGAAGAAGAGCTGCAGTTCTGTGCACAACTACTGAATATTTCAAAGGCTTCAAAATGTTGTCATATTCATTTTCAAGGTGGCATAATCTTAGACGGCCTTGATTTTTGAAAGGTTTATACAACTTTTTTGCTGTTGATAATTTTAGATTTTTTTTTTTATTATTATTTTTTTTTTTTTTTGCGTAGAATGACTGAATGATTGGTACAAATTGGATGGCTAAGAGTCTTAGGAGCAATGAGTTTAGGGGGTGTTTGATCGCTCGATTTCAAGCTTTGGAATTTTGTTCTTCAATTTTCAAAGACAAGGCTTGAAATTCGAGTTTTATCAAACACATTGTTACTGATTTGTTTGACAAATGCAGTAAGTAGTAATTAGTTGGTCTAAATAATTTCTTTCACATTTAAACTTTGAATTTTTCTCCATAGTTGGTCATTTCTCACAAGCGTGTAGACATTTGATAAATTGTTAGAGAATCACCTTAAGTAATCTAGTCATATATGAGACGAACATCAAATGATAAACAAATAAGAGTAGCTGAAAGCAATATAAATCTACTTGCGATAGGAAAAAAAAAACGTTGGAGAATTGTTACATACATTCCTTATTACTGTGTACTGTTGGAAATAAAGTAGGTCCGCCCAAGATGGCCCAACATAGACTATTAGGAAACTAATATTCTAGAATAATCTAGCTTTGTTTACAAGATACAATCTCTATGTTTGGTAACTTATATTTACAATATATTCTAGGAATATATAATATTCCTAATATAGACAAGCCCAATACATTGTATTTATTAAAAAAATAAATACATAGATAAATAAATGGAGGCAGTTAACTACGGGAAGTTAACGAGCAGTTAAGGAGAAGTTACGGGGTTATTTTTTTACGTCAAAAGAGAGACGACGGAAGTTTTTTTTGATAGAACGCAAAAACGAAAACCTCACACAACTCTCCGTTCTCTCCCCACCAATCCATGGCTGATCAAGGAGCAAACAAGTGTTGTGAACTAATGGGTGTTTTCCGTTCGTGATTTCGCTCCCGGCCTACGTTGCGAAGTATTGTACCAAGTTCAATTCGGTGATCAAAATCCACGGTATCGATTCACGCTTCCGCACAAGAATCAATCAAGTAAGTGATTCATATCCCTCTAAAGTTTACATTGGCATCAGAGCCTTTGTTGGATTTGATCTCGAATTGTTCTTTGAAGCCATGATTGAAGTTTTTTTCCATATCATGTTAAATGGGTTTATTTTTCGTTTTTCATGCTTTAAGAATTGGTATGACTTGTTGATGTGGTTTGAAAGAGAATTCAAAGGGCTTTTCGCAGAATTTTGTCTCATGATTTTTGGATTAAAGATGAAGAAGTTATGATTTTTCAAAATTATAGGTTTTTCTCTCTTTCACTCGAAGAACATGGATGTGTGTTGTACAGTATATTTTTTGTTGTACGCAGTGCATTAAGTACTGTACATAGTAAAAAAAAAGGGAATTCTTTCCGTGGACTCTGAAGAAGAAGAAGACTAGAACTCAGATTGTTTTTACTCGTTCCGTCCCGCAGTCAATAATTACATATTGTTAATTATTTTTGAAGGTCTTAGTGATATCGAAAAATTATGAAAATAATACAGAAATTAAGTTTTCAAGTTTTCTGTATTCTGAAAAATTTTGAAAATTTTTCGTTGACTTTGACTTTCTGGTCAACTGTTTATCCAGTCAAGTTTACAAAATGTTTTGGGGGTCTTCCCGATGTCAGAAAAATCTGAAAAAAAATACAGAAGCCATGTTTTTCAGTTTAAGATTATCTGAAATTTTTCTGGAATTTTTTGAAGACGTTTAATTTTCCAGATTTTCTTAATGTTCCTTAAAAATAAGTTTGATTATTATGTTTTGTTAATGATTACGAGAGATGTATTAACAATGATAATCAGAAATCTGCTTTTGTTGAGTGGGAGCATTTATCTTATGTTAAGTGTTGCATAATAGTATTAGCATTTATCATAAAGTGATCTATATGCTAAAATCTACGCAATTTGCTATTATGTACCTAAGAGTCTTTAAGAGATGAAGAAGTATTCTCTTGAGAAAATAAGATATTACACAATGAAAATGATTGATTAGATGATGATATGACTTTGGTAATGTGAAGCTGATTGTGAACTTAGTGACCTTTCGTTTCGCATCCTTAGTTAGATTATTAATTTAATGATCATTTGTTGTTGTAATAATGTGTAATGAAACGTATATGTGTCAATAATGTTCTCTTTGTTATTGTCTCTATGTAGTTGCTAATCATGACCTCTGTTAAGAACATAATTGCTGAGCTAAATCATGGTGACAAATTGGACGGTGACAACTACGATATGTGGCACCGCAAGATCCAATATGTCCTTGAAGAACAAGAAGTTCTTGACACTCTGACAAGTTCCATGAACAGTATGCAAGATGACCTTATGTGCGAATATGAGACTTATTCAGTTGCCAAAGATATGTGGGTTGCCCTAAAAGAGAAGTTTGGAGGAACTTCAGCTACGAAGCTGAAGAAGCTTCTCTATAAGTTTGACAACGCAAGTAAACGTCCTAATGATTCCATGAGGAAGCACTTAAGGGCGATGTCAAACATGATAAGGGAGCTAAAGTCTGCGGGGCACTTTCTTTCAGATGAACAACAGGTTCAAGCTGTTATCCATTCTCTTCCTAGTAACTGGGATCACATGGTGATGAACCTCACCTACAATGAACATGTAAAGACCTTTAACGATGTGCAGACTCACTTGGAGTTGGAGGATGAGCGTCTTTCAGCCTCAAAATCCCCATCTCAAGTGTTTGCTGCTGAAGCGAGTACAAGTAAAGCTTCTGGGTCTAAGCGTGGAAGAGGTGATAACCAGAGGAAGGGGAACGGAGCGGATCGGCGCCTAAGAAGGCAAAGTATGGAAATCGCAAAGGTAATGCGAACAATGGCAAAGGGAAGAACAAAGTTGAGAGGAAATGTTACAATTGTGGCAAGACAGGTCATTTTGCACGTGACTGTCATGATCTTAAGAAGGAATGCAACAATTGTGGCAAACTGGGTCACCTGGCTTTTGAATGTAAAAAGCCAGCCAAGGTAAAAAAAATGCCCTACCTCTAATTTCACCTTTGTTTCTAGTTGTGCTTTTCTCACTGACTCTTATCCTTTATGGACTGTAGACTCAGGAGCCACGGACCACATAACTAGAGATCGAGGAGCATTCCAAGAATACCGTCGAGTGCCAAAGGGTACAAAGTGGATTTATATTGGTAACAACTCAAGAATTGGTGTAGAAGGAATTGGTACGTGCCAATTAGACCTACGAGGAGGCCAAAAGTTGTTGCTACATGATGTTCTCTACGCTCCGAACATCCGACGGAATCTTGTGTCTGTTACTGTTCTTCTTAAGTTAGGATTTGCTGCTAATTTCCATGGAACTTCTGTAGACATTTGTTATGGTTCTGGACATCTAGTTGATGATTTTCTTGTTTTGGATGTTGAGCACACGTTGTTTAATGATAAAAGTTGTTTCTCTTTAATGGCATCTTCTAGTAGCATCAACGTAGATGCATCTGTTTGGCATGCTCGTTTAGGGCATATCGGACAAGAAAGAATGAACAGGTTGGCAAAAGAGGGTCTATTAGGCTCACTTAACAAAGTGTTATTGCCAACTTGTGAGAGTTGCCTAGCAGGGAAAGCAACAAGAAAACCGTTTGGAAAATCAGTTAGGGCTACTTTTCCATTGCAACTAATCCACTCCGATATTTGTGGGCCAATGAACGTGAGGGCAAGGCATGGAGCCTCATACTTCATCACATTCATAGATGACTACACACATTTTGGTCATATCTATTTACTTTCTCACAAGTCTGAGGCATTAGATTGTTTTAAACGATATACTTGCCTTATCGAGAATCAATTAGATAAAAGCATCAAGGCTTTAAGAACAGACCGTGAACGTGAGTATTTGTCTGAGCAATTCAAGGCTCTTTGTGATGAAAAAGGTATTGAAAGGCAATTAACTATTCCAAGGACTCCACAGCAGAACGGTGTTGTTGAGAGGAGGAATAGGACATTGCTAGACATGGCTAGATCTATGATGGCACAAGCAAATCTACCTATAAGTTTTTGGGGAGATGCTTTAATGACTGCCACATATATTCTTAACCGTGTCCCCTCTAAATCAGTAAGTTCCACCCCATACGAATTATGGAAGGGCAGAAAACCAGTTTTGGAAAATCTGCGTCCATGGGGATCGGCATCCTATGTACATAGCACTTCCGATAAGCACGGGAAGTTAGGTCCTAGGGGTAAAAAGTGTATCTTCATTAGATACTCAGAACACTCTAAAGGATATGTATTTATATGTGAAGGACCGGATGGAAGCTTGACTGAAATTAAGTCCCGTAATGTGGAATTTCTGGAAACTGATTTCCCTAGTAGGGGTGAAATAGATAGGGAGATTAAAATTTATGAAATGGAAGAACCCGAAGTGGGCATACCTACTCATCAAATGGAGATAGAGGAAGAAGTTCCTCACCTTCCTAACGATAGTGGGAGGGATCCATCATCGAGTAGCACACTTCCATTAGAAGAATAATCTCAAGAGCCTATCTTACGTAAAAGTCAGCGTGGACATATTCCTCGACGTCATTTCGACATCGAAAATGAGTCATTCATGGCTGATGCACATGATGTTGATGAGCCAAGAAGCTATAATGAGGCTATCTCATCACCTACTAGTGAAAAATGGATGAAAGCAATGGATGATGAAATGGAATCAATGAAAACCAATAATATTTGGGAATTAGTTGATTTACCTCCAGGGCGAAAGACTGTAGGAAATAAGTGGATCCTACGAGTCAAACGCAAAGTGGATGGTTCCATTGAAAGATACAAGGCTCGCTTAGTAGCTAAAGGTTATACTCAACAAGAGGGTTGATGGATAAAATTCCAAGTAATAAATACCTAGCAAGCGCACTAGTTACCGTAGTAGTAACGCGCGAAAGCGAGGGTCGATCCCACAGAGACTCGTAGGAAAAACAAGTTTATTTAATTAGTGTAAACGAACCAAGGGGGTTTTTGATTGATTTTGATTAAACTAAATTAACTACTAAACAATGAAAATAAATTACTAAATTAAAGATCACTAAGCAAGCAAGGATTTAAATTCAAGGTTACTAAGATTCACAGATTGGGGTTCACAACTATCTCCGCTCTATGCTATTTTATTAAAAAGATTATTAAACTTGTTCAAGAAATCGTTCACTTATTTAAGAGTTAGGACGGTCTGGTCACCGGATTGCAACCCTATTATTATCTCTATGTGAAATATTCCACTAGGTCAACAACACACAAAAACAATTTATTAAGCTCTTAAGAACACTTGATCCTAAATTCTTTTGATTTCCGCGAGGTCCTCAATTAAATCTAATCACAAGAATATGATTTAATATATAAATTATTCACGCTAGTGCAACAATCTAAACCAAGATGATTTAAAGACCAAAAATATCAAGTCATATTAATGAAATCTTTAAATTAATTAAGTTCTATTCTTATGAACAAGAACAAGATTAATATTTAATTAAGCCCAATTTAGCATAGAGATTTGATAGTTATTACTCCCAATCCATGAACAATAAAATTAGCTACTCATCGACATAGCAATAAACACAAGAATATAATTAAAAATCATAAATCTGGATAACCGCTTGATGATGAATAATCTCCCAAATCTTGTTTACAATCTTCAAAACTAAAGAAAACCTAAAACAAAGCCTCGAAATAAAATACTGCAGTCTAATATTTATACAGAGAGAAAACTAGGGCCAAAAATAAGGAAAATTGGGTTAAAACCCGTATGGCACAGGAAACCCGAAAACCGTACGAAACGACCGAGCGAGCGCCTGGTAGTACCCAGGCGGGCGCTCATTTGCCCAGTAACTTTGGTCATTCAAAACTCATAACAAGCGGGCGCCTGGTTCTGGTCGGGCGGGCGCCTGGTCGACTTTTCTGACTTTCTTTATCTTTTCTTCTTTTCTTCACCTCCTTGACTAGGTTGACCAATGTTGACTTTTGACTTTGACTCGATCAATTCTTGGTCTTCAATCCTCTAAATCTCTCAGACTTTGTAATACATCACATTAAACTAAAAAGTGTCTCAAAACACACATAATCTCACAAAGTTCCTCAAACACAATTAAACCAAAATTACATTAAACTATTCTAAATTACATCAAAAAGTCAATAAAATGAGACGAAAATGTTGAGATAACATATGATAAAATCGATCCATAAAGGGTATAGACTACGAGGAAACTTTCTCTCCTGTAGCAAGGTTTGCCTCAATAAGATTGATTCTAGCTATTGTAGCTCGTTTGGACTTGGAACTTCATCAAATGGATGTAAAAACAGCTTTTCTCAACGGAGAATTGAATGAAGAGATTTATATGAATCAACCTGAGGGTTTCACTGTAAAAGGAAGTGAAAACAAAGTTTGTAAACTCAAACGATCCATATACGGTCTCAAGCAAGCATCCAGGCAGTGGTACTTAAGATTTCACCACTCAATCATTAATGATGGATTTGTAACGATCGAAGAAGATCATTGTGTCTATCTCAAACGATCTAAAAGTGATTTTGTTATCCTTTCACTTTATGTGGATGATATCTTAATAGCTGGAAACAATCTGGAGTTGTTGAAAGCCACTAAGAAGTGGTTGTCCTCAAATTTTGAGATGAAGGACATGGGTGAAGCTGAATTCGTACTGGGTGTTCGAATCTATCGGAAACGTTCTGAAAGACTCATTGGTTTGTCTCAAGAGACTTACCTTAAACAAGTTCTTGGACACTTTGGTATGCTTCAATGCAAACCCCTTGACACTCATATGGCTAAGAATGAAAAGTTGAGTCTTGATGATTGCCCTAAGACTGAGGAAGAAAAGAATAAGATGTCTAGAGTTCCATATCGCAGTGCCATTGGCAAGTTAATGTATGCAGTCATGTGTACTCATCCAGATTTAGCTTTCGCAGTTGGCATGGTTAGTCGTTATCAATCTAATCCTGGAAGAGCACATTGGGGAGCAGTCAAAAGGATATTACGTTATCTAAAAGGAACTGTCGACTACATGTTGTGTTATCAAGGATCCAACTCACGGATAATTGGTTATAGTGATGCTGATTGGGGATGAGATAATGACAACCGAAATTCTACATCGGGTTATGTATTCTTGCTTAATAACGGAGCTATCACGTGGAATAGCAAGAAGCAAACAAGTGTATCTCTCTCTACCATGGAAGCTGAATTCACTGCATGCACAAGAGTTGTTCAGGAGGCTGTTTGGTTAAAGAGGTTCATGGAGGATCTTGGAGTGGTCGATCATACATCTGACCCCGTGACAGTTTATTGTGACAATCAAGCGTCAATTGCTTTCACGAAAGATCCAAAGTATCATGGAAGAACCAAACACATTGATCTAAGGAATAACTACATTCGAGAGACTATAGCAAGTAATGAAGTAACATTAGAGTACATTTCTACTAATGTGATGGTAGCTGACCCTATGACTAAGCCCCTTGCTAGAGATGTCTTTCTAAGTCATGTTAGGGCCATGGGTCTTCGAAGGGTGTAGATGTACTTAGAACAATGAGTTTTCTTTGTGACTTCAGTTTGAACTACGTTTGTGGAACTATATTTGTTTATGCACTTTCTGATGAATATCAAGTTTATATTCTTGAGATGTATAAATAATTTGTTCTATTATATTGACACATACATTACACAATATAAGAGTATGTCACTAGACAAAGGTTAACTCTCTCACACGAGTAACCGCCTCAGGAGCCACGAAAGCAAGCTGAGATGAGACAATGATACTTGAGATACCAAAGGAGTATGCTAGGTACATTACGTAAACATATGTCGACTTGATGAAAATCAAGAGAAGGTCAAAGTAAAGACCGCATGAGAAACAAGACACTTCTCGTATGTCTGGAAATCTAAGACGGGCCAGATATAAATAGTTGGGGATTAAGAAGTGTCTTCGAACTAAATATCTGTACAGTGGGTAAACTACTGACATACGCCCCTTGAAAGGGGTTATACCACTGTAGCACTTGTTTTGGTAACAAGTGTGCATTGACCAAGAGAAATGAGCAACATGTCCCTCTTGCTCATTGTGTGAAGTCTCTAAAATCCCATTTATATGGCCATGATACCCTATGGGACTTTCAACTATACTAAAAAGATATTAAGTCAATGTCTGCTACTTTAGCATACTACCTAGAGCCATGAACTAATTCGGATGGATGGTACATGTCTAGGAAAGCGATTGCCTCAATGATCTAAAAGTGATAAGTGAGAAAGGAAGACAAGTTTGATTATACCTGATGATTGTGTTTATAGGTCGATCAGTTATGTCACGGACATAGCTATAAACACACTTTACGATCGTAAAAGTCAAATATAGCCTTAAAGGGACCAAGGTATGTTTGGACTTGGTTTAATCGAATTAGTCTGGGTATAACGAGTCAATGGTGAACTTGGAGTGGACGTAGCTATTATGTCATGCCTAACGGGTGCATAATCTAAAAGCTGCCACGTACATGCACGCTCGTTGATCACACGACACATTTGCTTGAATGATAGATCATGGATGATAAGACCATCGTGTGCGAGTGGGAGATGTTGGAAATAAAGTAGGTCCGCCCAAGATGGCCCAACCTAGACAAGCCCAATACATTGTATTTATTAAGAAAATAAATACATAGATAAATAAATGGAGGCAGTTAACTACAGGAAGTTAACGAGCAGTTAAGGAGAGGTTACAGGGTTATTTTTTTACGTCAAAAGAGAGACGACGGAAGTTTTTTTTGATAGAACGCAAAAACGAAAACCTCACACAACTCTCCGTTCTCTCCCCACCCATCCATGGCTGATCAAGGAGCAAACAAGTGTTGTGAACTAGTGGGTGTTTTCCGTTCGTGATTTCGCTCCCGGCCTACGTTGCGAAGTATTGTACCAAGTTCAATTCGGTGATCAAAATCCACGGTATCGATTCACGCTTCCGCACAAGAATCAATCAAGTAAGTGATTCATATCCCTCTAAAGTTTACATGTACTATTGGGTGCGTGTATCGCTCTAAATACTCCCTCCGTTCAGATACAAGTTTTACTATTTTGGTAAAATACAAAAATTAAAAGTGATGAGTGGGAAATAAATTGTGAGAGGAAAGAAACGAGTGAGTATGACAAGTGGGAACTACAATTTAAATGTTTGAAGGAAAAAAATTAGTGAGTATGACAAGTGGAACAACAATTTAAGTAGTATGTTAGAGAAAAAAGTGAGTGTGGTTAACAAGTCGAACCTACATTTATAACCATTTTAACTTTTAACTACATTATATTTTTGCGTAAAAAAGTGAATTTCTTACTAGGAGGGAGGGAGTATGCACCAAAGAATTGAATGAATGCAATGTCAAGTTGATGTAAAATTCGCATGAGATGAGAGTATAAATTTTCCGTTGATAAAAGATGTTTGGGGTGAAAAATCTCACAACACTATATCTACATCTTGGAGATAACAACTTGAGTTTACGTCTTACATTTTACATGATTAGTTCTACATGTTCACTTTACATCCTGACGACTGGACATCCTGAGTGAAACTAACTATCTCATCATGAAAGATTGAGATACTAAGTTAATAAGAGCACCTGTTTATATCAACATGTGTAGAATGGATAAAATCAGCTACATCTTGCAACTTGAAGCTTCAACATGCTGAAAACAACTTGAAGCCTTCAGGATGCTGAAGACAACTTGAAGCCTTCAGGATGCTGAAAACAACTTGAAGCCTTCAACATGCTGAAAACAACTTGAAGCTTCAACTTGGCCTAACGTCTTGATCATGCAACTTGGCCAATTGCGTCCTGCAGATATATCATTGATCCTACTTTTCAGGGACCACTAACAGATCGTGAAGATCCCATGGACTAGGTCAAAGAGCACATGCCAATTGAAGTCTTCAACGTTTCCCAAAGGATCAACCTTATCTCTTCAACCAACTTCCGAGATTTAAGGGATAACTTAGCTAGTTTGTTATTTCTTTTTACTCAGTATTTAAAGAGAGCATACCACATGTATTTGCACACACACACTTCTCTGTAACCTCTCTTTATACTTCGTTTTTGTAATCCTCTCAAATACTTATTGAATTTCGAAGGTTAAGGCAGGTTTCCAAAACCTCCCGAGGTTTTGTGTCGGAGGACGATTGTTCCAAGGGCTTGCTTTCCTCGTTACATCTTGCGTTAACACCTTGAACTCTGACCTACATCTTGAATTCTGAAATCTATATTCCATTTGTACCCTATTTCTTTTTTATTTATCCAATTATCAAAAATTGGCCAAAACAAAAGAGAATCTAAAAATGAACCCTACACATAGGCATGAATATTGAAGTGACCAATTTGCATACTGGGACTAGTACCAGCCTACCAGGCGACAAACAGATTTTTTGCGTGTACCCTTTGCTCAAAGTACATTTTTTTATTTTCTTTTTTTGAACGTACTCTTTCCGTCCCATACTTCTATTTTTAGACGTCCTATACCTTTTGATATTTACCTAAAATGTTCGCTTTTTTCTCTTCTATCCACTCACAACAACTATCCAATAAGTTAATTTATTTTTCTTACCCATTCACAATACTTAGTTTTCCAACATATTTTCTTAGTTTCCGTACACTCCCATTTGATAGCAATAAGTATGAGCACTCCCATTTGATAGCAATAAATACTCTTATGTCCCGGAAAGATAGTGTTTTTTTTTTGTCGTTACTACGAATGAACTTCGAACAATCATTTAGGCTACTTTCAGTTATCTTAATGAGAATCTAAAAATTGATATTGATAGTATATATAATGGTCTATCAATAACAGATTCTAAATTTTCATTATTATGCTAATAAAAAATAGTTTAAATTATTACTTAAACTTCATTCGTAATAATAAAAACGAAAAAAAAGGACTAACCTTTTATTTTAAAGACAGTATGAGACTGTATGATTTTAAACCGGAAAAAGCGTTTACCACAGTCCAATCCAAATCCAATTATGAAAAGGACAAACAAAATTACCAAACTTCTATCCGTCGTAATTTCAATTTTAAAATAAATAAAGGTAAATAAATCTTGAACTTGGTTAAGAGTCATAATCCTCCTAATATTTTGGGTATCTTTTTTTTCCTTTTATTTTGCTGATGTGGCACACTACTATTGGTTGCTGCAAATCACTACTTTTATAGTGACACCGAACTGTATTTTTCTCATGCCAAAATACTAGGAAATAATTAGTTACTGTTTTAATAAGATTAAAACTCTTTAATCATGGTTAGTGTTTAGTTTTTTTTTGGAAGCATGGTTAATGTTTAGTTAAAAGGTGTTTCTTTATCTTTATCTATTCTAACACATAGTTATCTCAGAAATAGCGAATTTAATTACGACAAAAAAAAAATTGTTTCCTACCCTAAATGAACACTACCAGGACTTTTGAAAAAGTTATCTATCATAGCATGCCAAGAGAACTTTTGTAAAAGTTATCTATCATAGCATGTGAAGAGAATTTTTGTAAAAGTTATCAATCATAGCATGTCAAGAGAATTAAATTACGACAATTTTTAATACCTATTTTAATATTATATGCACTAGCGGTACTCCCGTGCGATGCACGGCGTGATTATGTTTATTTATTCAATAATTAAACATCTAATATAAGAAAACTAATTTTGCAATTAAATTTAAAAAGATTTAAACAAATACTCCCTCCCTGTGTCTCAGCTCACTTGAGATTTATTTTGATTTTGGTTTGTCCCAGCTCATTTGAGACTCCCCAAAATGACCATTTTTTATAATTTTATATTCAATCTACCCCACTACTCTTTTTCTCTCTTCACTTTCCACAATTCAATTTATTTAACCAACACTACTATTTATCTCACATATTCATTTTCTACCACACATAATTATTTTTCCTTAATTCTTGTGTTCACCTCTTAGGTAAAGTGATGTGGGACGGAGGGAGTAAATGATATGAGTAAGGTAAATTACACACACATTATTAAATATGAGAAGTTTTTGTTACTATAGAATAGTCTTTAAATTAATTTTAACAATGTAAAAGTAAATGTAAATTCAACGAATTAAAAATTCAACATAACAACCTTCCTCTTAAATTAAATAATAATTCATTTCTTAATAAAGGTTTGGGAAGAATAAAGTAGTGCAGTCACACAAATTTTGAATTATATATATATATATAATTATATAAAAATTAGTAAATAAAAAATGAAGTAAAAACATTTAATATATATTAATAAGACTAAATAACTCTTTGAATATTTCAAGTACCTAATCAATCAAATGATTTTACAATGATATTATTTATCATAAATAAGGGTAGTTTAGGCAAAATGTGCGAATATTTTATAGAATACTATAAAACTGTAAGTATTTTGGGACAAAAAATCTGTCTTTGTAAAAACATGTATTTTCGGACGGAGGGAGAACCCAACCCAACTAATATTTCACCCAATTAAATAAGTCCTACATAATTATTTCAACATAGAGGAAATTAAAATATCAAAAAATAGTTTAAGTCCTTAAAACGGATATGGATTTAAAAAAAATATATTTGTCATATTAAATTGACATTAATTGGTATATGCAAAATTGGAAATTAACACTCATGATACCACCAAACGTACATAGCGACAGAAACAACAATTATTATAGCATTGATTTGATACGTTTTGTTTACAAAATACATATTTAAATATATACTTAGTATATGTGCACAACTTCTCCAACGGGATAGGAGGCTTCCTCACTGAAGGAAGAGAAATTTTCCCTTGATTGTGCAACACAAACCAAATTTAGGAGACTTAGATTTAGAGGTGGTTTCCCATGAGAACAAGGGGATCCGTCTCATGCATGAGACGGGTCGCCCCATGATCCATGGGCCGAACCCGCCACGTGGCAACCCACCATTGGCCAAAAAAAATTTTTTTTTTTTTTTTTCTTTTTTTTTTGGTTTTTTTTGAGTTTTTATATTATTTTTTCGGCTTTTCAATGGTTTAGCAAAAAATAATAGTTACCATCTCTTAAAGTAACATTGTTCATAAGTAAACGTAATACTTGTTTTTAAAAAACAAAAGCTCGTTTTTACCCATTTGAAAAGTAATAACTTATGTATATGAATGTAATAGTAAGTTTATACAAGTAAATGTAACACTTTGATTGACGAAATTGTAACAGATTTCTATAGATAATGTAATACTTTTACATGTATCATGATAAATTTGACCCCATTGTAACTTATTGTTTGAAAACAAATAGATATCTATACATATATATTACAATTATTTACAAATACTATTACATATAAATAACACGTTTGTTACATTTTAGTTATAATAAATATTACTTTTGGCAAACGAAGAAAACATAGGAATAACACTATTACTTTAAGAGATGGTAACTATTACTTTTCACAAACCGAAAAAAAACCAAAAAAAAAAATATAAAAATTTTAAAAAAAGCAAAAAAAAAAAAAAAAAAATTTAGGGCCAATGAGGGGCTGCCACGTGGCAGGGTCCCCCCATGGGTCCTGGAGCAGGGTTGTGGGTCGGGTAATGGGTCAAAAAAATGACCCGTCTCACCCATGAGACGGGTTGGAGTGTTCTCACACAAGTTTTTGTCTTAGATTTATAATGCCGATTCAAGCGCTCCTTATACCAAAAATAAGCTCCACAAAATACGCAATTAAAATTTGCATCTCCAATATCCCAATATCGTAAAATAATAAATTTAATGAAGATGTATTCTAAGTATGAGATCAAGAAAATTAATAAAATATATAATATGAACGAAACAAATAATATTAATAACAAATAAAGTACGTAAATAAAAAATATTGAACATTATTGTTTAAACATAATTATTAATGAAGTTGAGTTAAAACCTGTAAGTCCAACCATTACTTTAGCACGTTTACTCGGTCGAATAGAAATGTCTTGAACATAAGCTAGTACAACTTTTTCAACACGCGTAGACGGCATTACCCACTTTCTCATTGTCACAATTACCCTTCCAGAATTAAACCTAATATGAGCCACTGCAAATAAATAGAAATAAAAAAAAAAAAAAAAAAACAACTATCAACTTTAAACAAAAGAATCACAACACTTTAAAAGATAAAATAAAAAATGAACATAAAATATTTATGTTTGTACTTACGATTTGAAATTTCAGACAATGCAGACCCTTGTTGAGATTAATCCACACTTGTCAAAACCGATTCAATCGATTGATTACCTGGAAAAAACATATTTGTATTAATTAAGAAAATATGTATTTGATAAATATAAATTTTATATGATCCCATTTGAAAATGTAAAATGTAGAGAAAATTTGTCAATATAATTTAATTTGACCAAGAAATTACGAATCAAGATATTTTGGTCAAAATATAATTGCGTTGATAATTTTAAAAAACATTCTGCAATTTCAAATGGGACAGAGGGATTTTTTTTTATTATTTTTTTTTAACCGAAAAGGGCAATGCACCCTAAAATTTTATTAAAATAAATAAAAAGTACAAAGAAGTGACGGGGGACTAGGCCAAAACCATCAAAAAAAAAAAAAAAAAAAAAAAGAAGAAGGAAAAATAAAATAAAAATGAAGAAGGTCAAGCAAATTGCCTTCTATTATTCCAAGAGTTGGTCTTACAAAAAAACGCGTTTTTCCTTAAGCATAGGAAAAATGTGTTTTTCTAGGGTCGGCCCTAGAAAAACCGCACCTCAGTTTCACCCCAAACCGCACCTCCCACCACCAACAAACCGCACCCTCAGTTTCACCCCAAACCGCACCTCACCAACCAACAAACCGCACCAAAGTTTCACCCCAAACCACACCTCACCAACCAACAAACCGCGCTAAACACTTCCCGTTAATTACAAAAATGCCACCGCGCCAAACTTAAAAACACGTTTTACACAACCTTAAGGAAAACACGTTTTTTCCCAGATTTTCACTTATTCCAAGGCCTCTTAGGCTTAATATTCTTTGCTCTAGCTTTCGAACTAGCTTTTCTTCGTTTTCCTTTAACTGTTTGAAAGCCGTCATCCTCATCGTAGTAATCTTCGAAATTTTCGCTGTTAGCGATTGGAGCCCAAGGATCAACATGAACTCCTCCATCTATATCTCCATAAAGACGAGCTTCTTCAAATGCTGAGGGAGATGTATCAGATTGACCACCTTCTGATTCAGAATCACATTTTTCCAGAAGAGTAAGAGCCGTTTTTAGGTTCTTTGGGTTTATAAATCAGTATTAAAGTATTTGGGATTCGGCATACGAGCGATAGGGGGACGTAATTAAGTTAGGAGCTGAGGATGAAGCTTGAGCTTGCCGAACCTTTTCCCGAATCAAATTAATTTTTCCTTCTCTATCCAAATCATGTGCATTCATAGCGACAGATGGTGGGGCAACAAACTCATTTTGTATTGCCAAAACGCCCCATTGCGCTCCATGTGCAGCAGAAACTACCAAAGTCTCTCTATCCAAATCATGTGCACAAGTCTTATTTCCATTATCGACAACCAATGCTATGCCATTTGAGAAACCTACTAAACCAGCTGTTGTACCTTCAACAATTACACTTTCATTGAGGTGGAGCCCATTTTGCATGCCTAAAGAAGCCAAGTTCGCTGAATCTTGAGTTGATTCCAAAATTTCGGCCCCATTGTCAGCAGCACTAAAATTTGAAATTTCCTCTTGATTGACTTTTTCAAATGCCAAAAAATAAGCATCTTTTTTCCCTTGAATTTCGGCCAAGACCATATTGATACACATATAACATTAAACATATTATATATTATAAATATATATCCTCTTATTATATAACATTGCGGAAAATTTGTGCACAAACACATTATGAATCTAAGTTATCTTTTTTAAATGAATACATAGCTACACTCATACGTTAAAAACATTCCTAATTCTTACTTCTTCCGTCTCAAAATATACATATATTAAGAAAAACAATCAATACATATCAAATACTTGTGCATGACAAACAGAACCATATGATAATTAAATGTTTTAGCCACCAAATAATTATCCCTATACCTCAATACCATAACTGATAAAGAATAGATAGTTTGGAATTTTAAATAAAATTTTATAAAAGTCAGTATTAAATACAAATCATCAATAGAGATACTTAGGGGTGGCAAAATGGGTGTTTTGGGTGTACCCATTAAAGTTAAAATATCCGGATATCCAATGGATTTTTAACTTTAATGGGTAAACCCAAAACACCCAATTTGCCACCCCTAGAGATACTATAGCAAACCATCAAATGCAAACAAATCTTACATATATAATGACACAAGTGAAATTAGCACACTTACTATATAAAGTAATTTGGCGCCAAAAATCTAATTCTATGAATAGCAACTTTTGATGACACAACATTAAATATATGTCTTTCTATTAAATATTCCCATTAAATAAGGCATTGAAAATAACATTATTTATTACAAAAATTTAATATAGATTACAACTACTTTCAAGGAAGCATTTAAATGTTTGTTGAACCTTGATTATCTTGAAATATGAAATGTCACAAAACATGGATATATGAAAAATGAAAAGTCACAAAACATGGAAAATAACAATATTTATATTCAAGAAAGAATCCTATTTAATTTGAAAAGTCATGGATATATGAAAAATGAAAGGGCACCCATTCATGCACCTTCTTCAATTGTTAATTAATAACATATTGGGGGGATATGAAAAATCACACAACATCTTACATATATAATGACACAAGTGAAATTAGCACACTTACTATATAAAGTAATTTGGCGCCAAAAATCTAACTCTACGAATAACAACTTTTGATGACACAACATTAAATATATATCTTTCTATTAAATATACCCATTATATAAGGTATTGAAAATAACAGTATTTATTACAAATATTTAATATAGATTACAACTACTTTCAAGGAAGCATTTAAATGTTTGTTGAACCTTGATTATCTTGAAATATGAAAAGTCACAAAACATGGATATATGAAAAATGAAAAGTCACAAAACATGGAAAATAACAATATTTAAATTCAAGAAAAAATCTCATTTAATTTGAAAAGTCACAAAACATAGATATATGAAAAATGAAAGGGCACTCATTCATGCACTTTCTTCAATTGTTAATTAATAACATATTGGGGGATATGAAAAATCACACAACATCTTACATATATAATGACACAAGTGAAATTAGCACACTTACTATATAAAGTAATTTGGCGCCAAAAATCTAATTCTATGAATAGCAACTTTTGATGACACAACATTAAATATCTGTCTTTCTATTAAATATACCCATTAAATAAGGCATTAAAAATAACAGTATTTATTACAAACATTAAATATAGATTACAACTATAAAACCAGCACTTTTCCCGTTCAAGTTTCAGAGAAGGCAGTTTCCGTTAATTGTATTGTATGCAATGACAATTAACAAGAGTTAGGGTCAATTATTGACTAATGTTGGATTGTTTCTAAAAAGACCGGTGTTTAGTCATGATCAACTATATGTTGTTTTTTCATGGGTAACAAATCGTGCTGGGGTAAAGATATTGGTCTGTGAGGAAGAAGGAAAAGCTGTCGATGAAACAACAAATGTTGTTTATAAAGAAATTTTTCAAAATTTGTAATTATACTGTTAATTTAATATTTACCAATTTTTAATCACATTTATAGCTATTCAATTTTCCTTTATTTCTCAAAATCAGTTGCCCGTGCCTTTAAGGCACGGGTGTTAGACTAGTTACCTATACAGATAGGTAAATTATGCAAAATATTTAATTTAGTAATTTAATGCATCATGAAAGTATATTTTTAATTTTGTAATTAAGAATTTTATTTTTCAGACAAAGATCTTGGAGGGAGACTGCAAGAATAAATAACATAAGGTGGCGTTTGGTTGGGGGGAATTGGGGGGAATGGAATGGAATTGAATGGTCAATTCCGGTTGACTCATTCCTTTATCATGTTTGGTAAAATTCTTCCATTCCATTGCAATGATGAATTCCTTCAAATGAAGGAATTGTCTATTCCTTCACAAAATGGATGGAAAGTTCAATTCCACCAAAATCATTCCATTGATGGAATTGAATAATAATAATAATAATAATAATAATAATAATAATAATAATAATAATAATAATAAGAATAAGAATAATAATAATAATAATAAATAAATAAATAAATAATAATAGTAAATAAAAATAAAAATAAATAATAATAATAATAATAATAATAATAATAATAAATAATAATAAATAATAACAAATAATAAATAATAATAATAATAATAATAATAAA
The DNA here is from genome assembly GCA_026119855.1 of Campanula takesimana. Taxonomy (NCBI): domain Eukaryota; kingdom Viridiplantae; phylum Streptophyta; class Magnoliopsida; order Asterales; family Campanulaceae; genus Campanula; species Campanula takesimana. Next base: position 36,608 of record JAOWBW010001411.1, read on the forward strand.
TAATAAATAAATAATAATAATAAGAATAAGAATAATAATAAATAATAAAAAATAATAATAAATATTAATACAAATAAATAATAATAATAATATGAAATAATGTTAATAATAAATAATAATAATAATAATAATAAATAATAATGATAAATAATAAAAATAAATAATAATAATAGTAATAATAATAATAATAGTGATAATAATAAATAATAATAATATTTTTTTACTATTATTATTTTTATTATTATTGTTTACTATTATTATAATAGTGATAATAATAGTGATAATAATAAATATTAATTTATCATTATAATAAATAATAATAATAGTAATAATAATAATCAATAATAAAATTATTATTATTTTTATTTTTATTATTATTATTACTATAATAATAATAATAATTATTATTTATTATTTTTATTATTATTTATTTATTATTATTTCTTATTATTAATATTATTATTATTATTATTATTAATTATTATTATTAATTATTATTATTTCTTATTATTATTTCTTATTATTATTATTATTTATTATTATTATTTATTATTATTTCTTATTATTAATATTATTTATTATTATTATTATTATTTATTATTATTATTATTTCTTATTATTAATATTATTATTATTATTATTTCTTATTATTAATATTATTATTATTATTATTTTATTATTATTTATTATTATTATTTCTTATTATTATTATTATTATTTATTATTATTATTCCATTCCAACACTTTTGTCTTGAAACCAAACATGAATTACCTAGGAATTGAATGAAAATTCAATTCCATTCCGTGTCAACCAAACACAAGGTTTGACCAATTTTTTTCCTTTCCAATTCCTTCAGGATTCCCATTCCATTGACCATTCCATTCCTTCATTTTTTTTCTGCCGAACCAAACGCCCCCTAAGAGTCAATGCTTATGGCACAATAAAAGAAATGTAATTTCATAATATGAATTGAAATTTTTATTAATTGTTTATTTGTAATAGTAAAAAGTTAGAAAGAGTAAGAAGTATCAAATGAAGCCAAAGAAGATGAATGCTGAAGGAAATGTTAACCTTTTGCTGTGCAAATTTGAAAGTTCAAAACCCTATCATCTACTTTCAAAAAAGCCTATCATCTTTACTTCCAAAAACAGCCTATCATCTTTACTTCCAAAAAAGCCTATCATCTAGAAAACCGTGAAGATGTTTTTAATTCATTTCTTGTAACAGCAAGTTGAATACTCTCACCGTCTCAGTTTAATGTTCTTAGTTTGATTATGCACACTTATTAAGAAACTAAGGCAAAAACAAAAGAATTTAGTCAACCAAAAGTAAAAGAGTGAAGGATATAAATGTTCAAAACACTACTCATGAAGCAAGTGGGTGAAAGTAAGTTATGTAAGTAACGGTTTTTTTGTAATTAAATGAATTTTTTGAGGGCAAGATTTTCAAAACCACTATTCATTCTTTTTCATTTATGGAATAAAGCAACTAAGAACTTTAAACTGGAACATACCAAAAAGGAAAGTAAGAACCTTATACTGGGACGGAGGGAGTATTATGTTTACATAGTAACTATTATTATAAAATAAATAAATAAAAAATTGTGTGAGACGGTCTCACCCCGCAAAACGGGTCTCGTTGAAAGAGTAAATGGTTTGCCTCCCTATAAACAGGTCAGGGCAAACCAATTTTTTTCACTCACCAAGATCCGTTTTATATGTATAACCGTCTCACACCGTGAGATAAGTCCCTATGAACAAGTCAGGGCAAACCAATTTTTTTCACTCACCAAGATCCGTTTTATATGTATAACCATCTCACACCGTGAGATAAGTCTCGTTGTGACAGTAAATAGTTTGGCCCATAAGTGCGGGACGGGGCAATCTTATTTTCTCTCTCGTCAAGATCTGTCATGTGTGAAACTGTCACACACATCACTTCCTCTTTTGATAATATATATTATTGAAAGAGGCACTACAAACAGATATATATAGTCCCTCCGTCCCATCACAAGCGACATTTTTTTTTATCCGTTCTAACACAAATGAAACTACCCAAAACAAAAATATTTTAATATATTTATATTTAACCAACCCTATCATTTAACCCACTTATTTTCTCTCTTCATTTTCACCACTAATTTTATTCATACAACACTACTATTTACCCCACTCATTATATATTTTCATTTTCTACCACATACAATTTTTTTTTTAATTTTCGTGTTCCAAAAGTTGGTGTCACTTTACCGGGACGGAGGGAGTATTTTCATAATACTCCTAACTAAACTATTACATACCGAAAATATTTATTTATATTACATATTGAAAAAGTAGTTCAAATATTGTTTAGAAAATCAAATGGAAACCAAAACTTTATTATATTAATTATTATTGGATTCCCACTTTTTTTTCTTTCAAATATCAATAGAACTGTACTTAAATAATTACATATTTATTGTAGGGGTGATCATGGTCCGGTTTGGTCCATTTTTTGACAAAAATCATAGAACCAGAACCGGAACCAATACTCCGGTTCTATAAAAACTTGGAACCAAAATCAAACCAATACTTGTGAGAACCAATACACTGGTTCTGGTTCTACTGGTCTGGTCTGGTTCGGTTCTAATCATTAATTTGACATTTATTTGTTTTCAAATAAACGAATACTTGGGATGGAGAGAGGCGGCGTAGTTGAAGAGTCGAAGACTAATGTTTCACTCTTTGAGTAAACTGAAAAGATGATATGAAATATGAAAAATAAAAGTTGAAAAGTGAGAATAACTGAATAAGGATTAGGAGTCTAGGACTTGGCTTTTGGCGGTTTGGGACCTTGGGTTCAGTACAATGTAATAATTAAATGAGTAATTTTTTATAAAGCAATTTAAATGGATCTATAAAAAATCACAATACAAAAGTAAGTATATAATTTTATTAACTATATAATAATACATGTATAAAATAAATATATATAGTATATATACACAACTGGTCCGGTCTGGTTCTAACCGGACTACCGGAGTTAATTTTACCAAGAACCAGGACCAAACCAATATACTGGTTCTATAATATTTTGGAACCAGAACCAAACCTTATGTATTGGTTTGGTCCGGTTCTAAATGTTTTTTGCTCACCCCTAATTTATTGTACTATCAAATCATGTGCATAAAAAATAAAATGAAATAAAGGATACGGAAAAAAAAAAAGGCATAATTCCATTAGGCCCCATCCCTGAGATCTTTTCTCCATAAAAGCCCAGCTGAGATATATAATTCCACCTACAACCAAATGCCCAGATCAAAATGCCATAAAAACCCAAAAGCCCACCCTCCGACCCACCCGCTGACAAGCCCGACTCCACAGCCCACCCACCCAAGTCCGACTCCACCGCCCACCCAAGCCCGACTCCACAGCCCTCCCACCTGTATAATTAAAACAAAAAAAGGAGTTCCCAAGTTTTGAACCTTAGACCTAATGTCTAATAACTAACACCCACACCACAAAGCCATTGAACCATGTGTTCATAAATTTGCAATATCTAATATTAGTATCTTTTTGAACGAAATCAATGACAGTATTTAAGATAAAACAATCAATTAATGCAATTCTAATATATTCACAAAACTCAAATTTTGTTTAAAAAAATTATTAAATAACATGTTTTAAAAAATATAACAAATCGCAATCTTTTATTTATAAATATGAAAGACTTACAAATAAATTAAATTGTAATTATATAATCTTGTATTTGATAAACTTATTTTATTACTATTAAATTTTTATTCTTATACCTTTATACCTAAGTATACGAGCATATTAGTTAATAAAATATAAGGAATTTTAATGATTTTTTTAAGAAAACATGAAAATATGTTAATAACATGTAAGACTTTTTATACGAGTAATTTTTGTCTTATACCTAAATATGTAGACTACTTAATAAAATATGGGATTGTTTTTATAATTTTTTTAAATGTGAACAGTTATGAAAAATAAAATTTCTATACTTCAACTAGTCTTACACCTAATATAAGAGCGGAACGGGTAATAACATGTAAGAATTTTTATTTATGATTTTTATTTTCTAAGATATGTGAAAATTAAGAAAAAATAACTCTTATAACTTAGGTATAAGAGTAAATCTAGTCTTATACCATGAGAATGAGAGCAGAACGGTAATAATATATGAGATTTTCTTGTGATTTTTATTTTTATGAAACTTTGAAAAAACATGGAAAAAAAATCAAGGAAAAAAACTCTTATATTTTAGATATAATAGTAATTTTACAAGGTCTCATATCAGATTTATGAGGGTCTATTTACAAGGTCTCATAGCAGACTCATGAGTCTCTCAAATGTCTCATAAGTGCATTTTTTTAGGTCTTTTAATTTGTATCAAAGTCTTGTAAATTCTTATGAGACATGTAAATAAGTCTCATATAAGACTTATGAGGGTCTATTTACAAGGTCTCATAGCAGACACATGAGTCGCTCAAAGGTCTCATAAGTGCATTTTTTAGGTCTTTTAAATTGTATCAAAGTCTTGTAAATTCTTATGAGACATGTAAATAAGTCTCATATCAGACTTACGAGGGTCTATTTACAAGGTCTCATAGCGGACTCATGAGTCTCTCAAAGGTCTCATAAGTGCATTTTTTAAGTCTTTTAATTAGTATCAAAGTCTTGTAAATTCTTATAAGACATGTAAATAAGTCTCATATCAGACTTATGAGGGTCTACTTACAAGGTCTCATAGCAGACTCATGAGTCTTTAAAAGGTCTCATAAGTGCATTTTTTAAGTCTTATAATTTGTATCAAATTCTTGTAAATTTTTATGAGACATGTAAATTGTCTCATATCAGACTCATGAGTCTATATACAAAGATCTCATATCAGACTCATGAGTCTATCTACAAAAGTCTCATATCAAACTCATGAGTCTCTTAAAGGTCTCATAAGTGCATTTTTTAGGTCTTATAAATTATCATGAGACATGTAAATTGTCTCATATCACACTCATGAGAGCCATTTACAAAGGTCTCGTATCAGACTCATGAGTTCCTTAAAGGTCTCATAAGTGCATTTTTTTTAGGTTTTATAATTTGTATCAAAGTCTTGTAAATTCTCAAGAGACATCAGGGTAAATATGAGACTTTTTAAAGTTTTTTTGCAAAAAAAAAAAAAAAGAAAAAAAAAGAAAGAGAAATTGTGAAAAAAAATACACTTATAGTTCAATTTAGTTTTTAGGTCTATCATATTTTTTTTCAATAAATATTTAGTTATATCTTTTAAAAATTGTTTTAATTTATCTAATTATTATAGTTTAATTTATGTTGATTTTCTATTTATTTTTTCTAATAAATATTTAGATACTTTATAATTTTTAAATAATATTTTTGGATTTTCTATTTATTTTTTATACAAAAAGTTAGTGTCTTAGAGAATAATCAAGAATTTTATTAATCAGTAGAGAATCTGTTTGTATTTTTCAATTTAGATTTGGCTGGCTAGTAGTAATATTATACATTCAAAGCTAATAACAAAAAGTTGGTTAGTTTAGTGGTTTAGGGAGAAGATTCTATAGAATTGCCCCATGTTCGACTCCTGCTAGTGGCATTTTACATTTTAGCATTCAAAATGGGAGGGGTGCAGCGGGTCGGGGCGGAGTCGGGCTGGGCTGTGGGTACCGGACCGGTTATGGGCTGGACTTAGGTTGGAGCTGTTCTTTCAAGCATGTGGGGTTAATTGGAATTTTGATTTGGTCTTGGGTTCTTATGGGTTTATGATCTAAACCAGGGGGCCTAGGGTCCAAACCCCCCCCCCCCCAAAAAAAAAAAAAAAGCAAAGTAGACATCCAATCAGTAGCCATAGGTAGGTATAGGGCTGTTATACGAACCGAGTTCGGCTCGGGCTCGAGCTCGAGTGAGCTCGAGGTGAAGCTCGAGTCGAGCTCGAACCGGTTGTCAAGCTCGTTTTGTTATCGAGCTGGCTCGAGCTTGGCTCGTTTAGTTCGATAAAAGCTCGAGTTCGGCTCGATAAGCTCGTTAACCTTGAATTTTTGTTATCGAACGGCTCAAACTCGGCTCGATAAGCTCGGATTCGGCTCGATAAGCTTGGCAAGAACATATTTTCGTAGAAAAAAAGCCTAAGCTCGAGCTCGGCTCATTAAAGCTCGAGTTCGATAACGACTCAAGTTGTTCGCGAGCTCGTTTCGACTCGAGCTCGAACAAACAAGTGGGCTCGAGCTCGAGCTCGATAAGTTTTAAACGAGCTCGAGCTCGACACCCCAAAACTCGACTCGGCTCGGCTCGTTTACATCCCTGGGTAGGTAGGACACTTGTCTACATTTATTAATTGGAAATAAAGGATACGAAAAAAAAAAAAAAAAAAAGCAAAGTAGACAGCCTATCATCTTTACTTCCAAAAAAAGCCTATCATCTAGAAAACCGTGAAGATGTTTTTAATTCATTTCTTGTAACAGCAAGTTGAATACTTCCAAAAAAAGCCTATCATCTTTATTTCCAAAAAAAGCCAAAGAAGATGTTTTTATTAATTGTTTATTTGAAAGTTGGATTGTGCCATGGCTATAGGAAAAGACAAAAAATATGTGAGTTGATGGCTAGTGGCAACACAAAAAATGCAAGAGTTTATTGCAAAACTGACATGCGTACTTTCATTTATTTTCAATTTGACTTGCGAACTTTGGAAACATCAAATGTGGTTTGCGTACTTTCATTTTCAAATTTTGAGACGAATTTTTTAACACCCGTTAAAAAACTTAACGGGACACTTTTAAAAACTATTCATCCGTTAATTATTTTTAATGTACGTTATTTTTTTAACACCCGTTACAAAATCATAAGAGATACCATATCTCTCATCCCAGAACTACCCTCCTCCCCAGCTCCTCCCTTCCACCACCCTCCGCCTCAAACCTGCCACCATCCTCCGCCCCTCCCTTCCCAGAACAATCCTACGGCTCACCCCCCACCACTGTTGCCACCACCTAATCCTCTACTTTAACAACAACAACAATTTCAGAAAATTCAACAAATCTATGCAATTTCAAACACAAATTTTAACTTCGTAAGCCAAATCTTGGTTTTCAAACATCAAAAACCTCACAAAACATATTCAAATTCGAGGATAAAGCTTCGGATCTTCACTGGAATGTGTAAAGAATAAAGATTCCGGTCACCGGAATCTGCAGGTCCAAGAAGGCCGGAATATACGCCGGAAAATTAACCCAGAAACGCACTCACGCACACCCCCAGAAACTCACACAAAAATCGAACACATAGATGAAACGAAACGATTCAGATCTAGATCTGAATCTTGAGAGAGGGAGAGAGAGGACGTCGAAGGAGTAGTGGCCGTCACGGGAGGAAGACGAAGGAGTAGAGGCCGTCGCCGGAGGAAGACCGAGGACGTCGCCGGAGGAAGACCATGGAAATAGGAAGATGGAAGGGGGGTCGCCTGAGAAATAATACGTCTAAAAGGATGGAAACGCTGGAATTAGAAACCGATGGGTTTTTATTTGGGTATTTTTTATTTTTATTTTTTTTAATTTTTTTTTTAGTTTTAGCTTTTAAGACAAAAAGTTTAAAAGTTAACAATTTCACCCTTACATGTTAAAAAAATGACGAATGGACAGTTTTTGAAGTGTCCCGTTAAGTTTTTTAACGGGTGTTAAAAAAGTCGTCTCAAAATTTTGAAAATGATAGTACGCAAACCACATTTGATGTTTCCAAAGTTCGCAAGTCAAATTGAATATAAATGAAAGTACGCATGTCAGTTTTGCAATAAACTCAAAAATGCAACTCCTGACAATTTTGTTCCTTCTACAAATGCTACAAATGCTTCACGCGCGGGTCATGCCACTTAAGAAGAGTTAAGGTAGATACCAAATATGGTACCTTTCCTAACTCCTCATCAAAATTTGATACCTAAATATTTATGCATTGAAGTTGTTAGTTCTTTGGAGTGGGTATCAAAGTTCTTTGGAGTGGGTATCAAAATGGAGATGCCCTTACATGTCAAAAATGAGCCACGTCCATTTTCACTTTACACTTTCCAATATAATAATACAAATGACGAAATTGATGTTGGTGATTTTAGTGTCGTCAACGATTTTATGTATTTGTGATTTACTAGAGACCAATGCGATTTCATATTCGGCTCGGATACGAGTAAGGGAAAGTGTGGAGTACACACTCGTTTGAGTTAATATGTTTTCGACCACAATAAAGAAGCAGGGGTCAAGGAGGCTGCGCCCCCTTGCGGGGTCAAGGGGCAGCGCCCCTTGCGGGGGGTCCCGCTCCCAACAGAGCGGGCGGGGGTCGAGGGGAGCCGCCCCGCCCCGAAACCTAAACGGTATAGTTGGTGCTCTATTTATAACTACCGTTTTCTCCCGCCAGGATTCCCGCCAAGCCAAGAGACACAACCCTAAACCCTAACAGGTATGACTGTTGCTAACATTTGTGACTTTTCAGTCAATCCTGCTCCTTCCTACCATCTGTATATATACAAAATTTGGTTTCAGATTACATTGACGAAAAATACACACAATTACTCTGAGTTTTGATCTGATTTCTTTACCTAGATTCAGATCGTTTGATTGTATTATCCCATACAAAAATTTCGTGTAACCCAGGCATATAGGGTCGAAATATTTTGTTCGGAAAGTGAATTACTCACGATTCAATCATATATCCAGGATTATCAATAAACCCTAAATTTCCAACAATTGACCTTCAACCCAAGCAAAGTAGGAATTGAGCGGCAATACTGTTGCAATGCTATGTTGTTATTATATTGTTAGAGATGCTATTTCCGTCCCAAAATAAATGTTTAAAAAAATTAAATTTGTCCAATGACATATTTAAAATATTTTTTTACATTCATTTTGAGACGGAAAGAGTACTACTATACAATGACAACCAAACCCTTCCATTAATGTCCCAACAAAATACAAATGACAACCAAACCCTTCCATTAATGTCCCAACAAAATACAAATGTTCTAGGACAATACATGAATGCTGATATGTAGTTCTCTCTATTAATTTGCATCTTCTGTTTGTTTAACAGGATCTGATGCACAGGATAAGGGGGGAATCAATAATCAGAGAGGATTAGAATGAAGCAACTAGATGTTGAGTCATTTTAGAAATATATTTATAGCATTTTTATTAATAGTAGCATGATGGTACTTGTACTAGTTGTAGCATGATTTTGAGGCCACTCCGACTTTGTATTTAGTTGGGACATTAATGGAAGGTTTGGTTGTCATTGTATAGTAGTACTCTTTCCGTCTCAAACTGAATGTAAAAAAATATTTTAAATATGTTATTGAAATTTTTTTTTTTTTTTAAACATTCATTTTGGGACGGAAATAGCATGCATATAATATTAAAATAGGTATTAAAAAATTGTCTTAATTTAATTCTCTTGACATGCTATGATAGATAACTTTTACAAAAGTCCTGATAGGGTTCATTCATTCATGGTAGGAAACAACTTTTTTTTTTTTTTTTTCGTAATTAAATTCGCTATTTCTGGGATAACTATGTGTTAGAATAGATAAAGATAACGACGAAACGTAAAGAAACACCTTTTAACTAAACACTAACCATGATTAAAGAGTTTTTATCTTATTAAAACAGTAACTAATTACAGTACTCCCTAGTATTTTGGCATATGCGGCGTGCTTTCATTGGTGTCTACACAAATGTATAGTTTTATAGTGACATCGTATAGAATTTTTTTCTTCATAATAAGCCCGCCAAACTCTAATTAAAAACTCCTATAAAATCATTACACTCAGACTTAGGATTTGTGTGATTTTTTTCCTCTTCGAACCTGATTTGTCTGGTGTTTACCCTCATCCATTTCGCTTTAGGGTCCGCTCCCGAGTTTTTAAATGAGAGAAAGGAAAGGGAAGGGAGGGAAGGGGAGGGGAAAGACGGGAATTCAACATTATTTTGAAGTGCCTGAGTTTAGGAAGGAAAGAGAAGGAAAAAAATGGCGAATTACACTTATACCCTTAATGAAAGAAAGATAAAGTTATATTTGAGGGATAAAATCGATTTAACAGAAAATTTTCTTTTATAAGACTTTCTTTCCTCCCACTTTTGGGATGATTGTGTAGGAGGAAAAACCCTAAAAAAAATTCTTTCTTTTCCTTCCACTTCCTTCGTAAAAAAAACTGAGGAGCAACCTTGGGAAGGAAAATATATTAGACTTCCTCCCCTTTCTTTTCCTTTCCTTTCCTTTGTTTTTATTTTTCTCCTTTCCCTTGTTTTTAGAATTCGGGAGCAGACCTTTAGAAAGTGACCTCCTGTCCATGTCTTCATCTCGTTTGCTACAACCATAGTTATAAATCCCGTCCCGTACCGGCCGGTACGTCCCGTCCCAGACGAAAACCGGTGCGGTACAGGTATAATTACGTCCCAGTTTCTGTACCCCCGTGAACCGCCACGTACCGCCCAAACCGGTCCGTACCGGACCGAGCCGGCCGAGATGGTTGTCTCGGTCGGTACGCGAAAAGAAAGACTTTTAAACCAATTTTTAATGGTCAGACATAATAAAAATATATTCAAACTTGAGTTTTTTTTTTTTTTTTTATTTTATTTTATATATATATAAAAAAAACTATGCCCTAGATTTATACTTCACGATTAATCAACATCCATTCACCGCAATAGAACTTTCAAGGTCGTTAAGTCGCAAAACAGGAACAAAGCAGCGTGTGTAGTCAAAGAAATTGAAGCTGCAGATCAGTAATTCTAAGCAATCAAGACTAAACTTATGCTAGTATTAGTATAATTTGATGATAAAATACAAGCCTCTGTAATTTTTTGTTGAACATATGTTATATATATAATTATCTAAAAAATTACTAAAAATAGCGGTAAATCTGGTATGGTACACCAGTATGTTCCGATACCGGTACGTCCCGTCCCAATAGCAAAACCTGTGCGCTGTCCAAAACTGTATTTATAACTATGGCTGCAACCGTAGCTCTCCTTCCCTACCACGTCCCCCTCTCCCCTTTTTGAAACTTCCACTCCAAATCGAAGCCATAAACCGTCAAAGCTTCACATCATCAAAGTCAAGTATTCGAAACCGAGCCTGCGTACCGATATCAAGACGGGTTCGTGAGTGGGAATCATTCCCGTCTTCGTTCACATCCAAAATTACAAAGGTTAGCTCTAATTCTAATTTGAGCTACTATTTTAATACTCCTTCCGTCCCGCTTGAAATTGCAAAACTTGCCGTTTTGGGCGTCCCATAAAAATAAAAATTGCAAAATCCATAAATAGAAAGTTTTTACCCACTTGCACACTCACATTCACTAACCCACTAACTATTCTCTCTCCCACTCAACTATCAACACTACAACACATCACCTTTTTCACTTTTTCCCTTAATTCTTGTGCCATAATTTTTTTTTTGCGCAATTTCAAGCGAGACGGAGGGAGTATATAAGAAGTTTGCAGAGGATCGGATTTCCCCATTTTTTTTTTTTTTTCGTTTTCTTTTTCAATATTTCTGGGTTTGCTTGTTGGTATCAGGGGCAGATCTATTAAGGGCCGAGCGGGTGCGACGACCCCCACTGATTTTTCAAAAAAAAAAAAAGAAAAAGAAAAAAAGTACTGTATATTGTATTATATACTTCCTCCGTCCCACTCGGAGTATATGTTTTTGCTTGTCCAGCTGGGTAAAGTAGTCTTATAAAATCTGGGCCACCCTAAGTCCCTAATCTAGCTTGTAGTTATTCATTTGCTGTCCTATTAATCTCAGATTTTGCTTCTCATCCTGAAGAGTTGAGTATTGCTTACACATTTTTATTTTTTAATCGTCTTTTGTTTCCATCTTGTTTGATCTTTTAGGAAATAGTGAATTGACCAAGCATTGATGGCTTCAGAGGAATGTGGTGGGAGGATAAATCAGAAAGCAAAGGTGGATAGGATCAGTAACTTGCCGGACGAGCTTATTTCACAAATTCTCTCGCTCCTTCCAACTAAAAGCGCTGTTGGAACAAGCATTTTGTCAAACAGATGGAAGTACCTTTGGACATCTATTACTAGTTTCCAATTTGAAAGTCCTATGGATGAAGATAAGGGTTTTACCAATTTTGTTGACAAGGTCTTTCGCAGTTGCAATTCATCAAACATTGAGAAGGTTACTATGCATGCTCCTCACTATTGGAACGATAACTCTCGTGTTGAAGCTTGGATGAATGAATCTATTAAGCGCAATGTCCGTCAGGTGGATATCAATGTTCATAAGTTACCTTGGAGTATATTTAGTTGCAATACTCTTACAGCTTTGACATTAGTTGTCTGTTTTGGTATTGGTCTAAGTAATTGTTCGTTTGATTTACCATGTCTAAAAGTTCTTCACTTCATCGAGGATGTCAATGCAAGCCCTTTGTGGAGAAGCTTATCAGTAGCTGCCCTGTACTCGAAGATCTAACTCTTAATGGAGCTCTAGGAGATGATATTTAGGAGAAGCTCATTCAGGGTCGATGCACCTACTTTGAAATCTTTGCGCCTAAAACTATCGGGTACTGGGAACCGTGAACTTTCTGTAAAAGCCCCAAATCTTGAAAACCTATATTTAAGTGAGTATTTCGTCAAATATAAAATCAAGGGTGATTTTTCATCGATTGTTAAGGCAAGTGTGGATATTGGAGATATTTACTTGGGCAGTCGCTATAATCCGTTCCGCCCTGAGAGAAAAGTAAGTTTTTTGTTCAAGGCATTTGGTTTACTAGAACTTATCAAGAGTTTCTCTAACAGCTATAGACCAAGTATAGATTTCTCCTTTACATTTTACAAACGATTTTTAATTTGGTTTTGTTTTATGTTATGTTTCAGTAGTGCCTGATTACTGTTTCATCATTTTATTATCATATGCTCATTCTTACTTATTGTACAATAGGACCCTCCTTACGGTTTCACTCTGCGTAAGCTGCACAATTTGAAATATTTGGAGTTGATTACCTGTCATCATCTTTTCTGGCCGATGCTCTTGAATTGATCAAAACCTCACCAAGCTTGGAAGTTCTATCTATAAAGCAGGTACTTTTGTTTGTTTGTTTGTTTTAATACCTATTTTATTCACCATGTTCATTGTTTTATTTAAGGTTGGTGATATTTTTCTGGTCATTTTATATGAAGTGCGGAGATAATATGCCACCAGATGACTTTGTTTGGGTTGGACCTAAACTTTTACCAAAGTGTCTACGTTCCCATCTTTCGACAATCAAAATTGAAGGGTTTAAGGGGAGAAAGCATGAACTCCAGCTTCTCGGGTATTTTCTAGGTAATGCTAAGGTCTTACAGAGGTTGATGATCAATTGTCAGGGATTGAAATATGCAGAAAAGTTGGAGTTCTCTGAGCAACTACTGAAGATCTCCAAAGCTTCAAGATGTTGTCAAATTATATTCCAGGGAGATTTAAACTGAGTTTTTTTTTTTTTTTTTGAAAGTCTTAGAAATTCTTGTTGTACAATGATTTGTGCAAAAAACCGAATGTTTAAGAGTCTAATGAGGTATGTGTTTAGTGTGTGTTTGATTACTCGATTTCAGGCTTTGGACTTTTGGACAATCTAAAGTCCGAAAAATTCACTTTATTCTTCAAGTTACAACGACGAAGCTAGAAATTTACCACTCCCACCACCAGCTTTAACTTACCTTAGCATTTATTTGTTGCATCATCTTCACCACTATTGACCACCAATGACACCGAAACTGTAATTGCAATCAAAAGAAACTTAACGTAAGGAGAAGGGTTTGAAAATCATCAGATTTAGGGATCAAGGAGATGGGGGTGAGAATGGGGATGGGTATTGAAGGAAAGGGGGAGGGGAGAGATGGACTTGGTACCGGCGAGAGACGGTGAGGAAGGTGGCGGCGGCGGTGGCGAGATGAGGGTGGAAGACGGAATGGGTGAAAGAGAGGGGAAGGTTATGTTTGTAATTCTACTTAGATGTACACCAAATATGATGGGTGGGGGAGGAGGTAGGAAGGGGAAAAGCCCAACATTGGTGGGTCACCGGTCCGGTGGAATAGGGTGACGGCGGCGAGGAGTTCTAGAGGGAGAGATGGAAGTTCAAATAAACAACGGTATATTTGATACAGGGGCATTTTTGCCAATTTCAAAAATTAAAACTTAGAGATTTGGACCCTAGAACCCTGAGTGAGATCAAAATCCCATAAAAACCCATGCCTAGATCAAAATCTCAGGTACACCCATTACACTCAAAAGACATAACTACCCCTATCCAGTCCAGCCCACAGCCCACTCCAAAATTTAAAAGAAAATCCACTCGCAACGCATGAGTGTGGAATCGAACATCGTGGACCTATGCTTGACAATATTACCAAACCATTGAACCAAAGACATATTGTTAAGAATAAATTATTTAATATAATAATCATTTTGTTTTTCACATTTTCCAACTTTTAATAAAAAAATGAATAATATTTTTTGGTCAAATCCGGTCAAACTCTCATAACTGACGTATAAGACATGCTCTACTCTTATAATTAGAGTATAAGACTCATTTTTTTTTTTCACATTTTCCAACTTTTAATAAAAAATGAATAATATTTTTTGGTCAAATCGGTCAAACTCTCATAACTGACGTATAAGACATGCTCTACTCTTATAATTAGAGTATAAGACTCATTTTTTTCTTCACATTTTCCAACTTTTAATAAAAAATGAATAATATTTTTTGGTCAAATCCGGTCAAACTCTCATAACTGACGTATAAGACATCGCTACTCTTATAATTAGAGTATAAGACTCATTTTTTTCTTCACATTTTCCAACTTTTTAATAAAAAAATGAATAATATTTTTGGTCAAATCCGGTCAAACTCTCATAACTGACGTATAAGACATGCTTTACTCTTATAATTAGAGTATAAGACTCATTTTTCTTCTTCACATTTTCCAACTTTTAATAAAAAAATGAATAATATTTTTGGTCAAATCCGGTCAAACTCTCATAACTGACGTATAAGACATGCTCTACTCTTATAATTAGAGTATAAGACTCATTTTTTTTTTTTCACATTTTCCAACTTTTAATAAAAAAAATGAATAATATTTTTTGGTCAAATCCGGTCAAACTCTCATAACTGACGTATAAGACATGCTCTACTCTTATAATTAGAGTATAAGACTCATTTTTTTCTTCACATTTTCCAACTTTTAATAAAAAAATAAATAATATTTTTTGGTCAAATCCGGTTAAACTCTCATAACTGACGTATAAGACATGCTCTACTCTTATAATTAGAGTATAAGACTCATTTTTTTCTTCACATTTTCCAACTTTTAATTAAAAAATGAATACTATTTTTTGGTCAAATCGGTCAAACTCTCATAACTGACGTATAAGACATGCTCTACTCTTATAATTAGAGTATAAGACTCATTTTTTTTCCTCACATTTTCCAACTTTTAATAAAAAAATGAATAATATTTTTTGGTCAAATCCGGTCAAACTCTCATAACTGACGTATAAGACATGCTCTACTCTTATAATTAGAGTATAAGAGTCATTTTTTTTTCACATTTTCCAACTTTTAATAAAAAAATGAATAATATTTTTTGGTCAAATCTGGTCAAACTCGCCTCTTAAACCTAGCATCCATGGTCTTAAACCTAAAGCAATAAATTTCCATTTTCCAGATCTAATCTGATCCAATTCATCATCACCTACTAAATCATCACTTTCTCCCTTCAATTAAATCCCATCCACTCTCAAATTTTCAACAATCAGCAGCAGAAAAATCCATAGCCAACTTTCAATTTCAAGAGCTTGACCTACAACAATAGCAAGAAAGAGAAAATCTGAGTTATATCCAGCAAACCCAATCGTTGATCCACTCGCGGGAAACCTAACTGAGACAAAATTCTACCTCGCCGGAAATAGGGGTTTAAGCTCTTAAGTGGTGTTTGTTAACGAGAACGAGATATGACTGCTGGACAATGGTGTTTCTGTTGTGGATCTGTGCAGCGAACGAAAAGGAAAGACCGACGGTAGAGGAGAGGGATGGCCGGCGATTGAGGAGGGGACGGATTGCCGGCGATTAAGAGGAGACGGACTGCCGGCGGTGTGGGGGAGAGTAGTGAGAGAAAGTAGAGAGAGAGAGAGCTGAGAGAAAAAATGTGCGCTTGAATGAGAAGACGGGGGAGGTTAGTGTATTATGTGAAGGGTGGGGCGTTTTGGGTATTTAGAAAATATATTTGACCTGGTCAAAGGGGTCTTAGGTTTATGTGAATTTTAATCTGGGCATTGGGTATAGGTGGACTTTTGGATCTCACTGGGCTTTTATGGCTTTATGATCTGGGCTTTGGGTCCTTATGGAATTATGCCTAAAACTTATCAATTTGTTAAGAGCAATGCTAATGCTAGGGGCACAAAATAAGGTCACAAAATCTTGCTCACAAAATGAGTGGCGATATTTTATTGGTTGCATAGATAATGGACCCGCCACACTCTAATTAAAAACACCAATAAAATTATTACACCTAGGATTTTACTCCAAGTATTACTTGGACACCGTCTCAATTCGGCATTTAAAAATCCCTCGTCGGATAATATATGACTTTGAGAACTTGACACAGAGAATCCGCGTTCACAAGTAATTGTCCACCAAATATCCCAAAATCTCTGAAACATCCTTGTACAACAAGAACAATTGCATCCTCTTTGTTTTGAGAAGATGCGACATTCGTCATTTTAGATTGTATTGCAATTGTAGAGTAAAAATAAATAGAAAAACAGACAGACATACAAACAAGTGCTTTGGACCCTAGGCCCCCTGAACCAGATCATAACCCATAAGAACCCAAGCTGAGATGAAAATTCCATATAAACCCAGAGCTAGTTAAAGGACAAGAATACCCTCACTGCCCAAGCCCACATCCCAGCCCACTCCTGCCTCACCAATCAGGCCCACATTCCGGCTCGGATCCGTCAGCCCAGTTCTACTCTTATAATTAGAGTATAAGAGTCATTTTTTTCACTTTTTCCAAGTTTTAACAAAAAAATAAATAATATTATTTGGTCAAATCCGGTCAAACTCTTATAAATTATGTATAAGACCAGCTCTACTCTTATAATTTGAATATAAGAGTCATTTTTTTTTTTTCACTTTTCCAACTTTTAATAAAAAATAAAAAATATTTTTTTGTCAAATCCGGTCAAACTCTATAACTAACATATAAGACCAGTTTCACTCTTATAATTAAGTATAAGAGTCATTTTTTTTTTCACTTTTTCCAACTTTTATAATAATAAAAAATAATATTATTTGGTTAAATTCGGTCAAATCTTATAACTAACGTATAAGACCCATTCAAGTCTCATAATTAGAGTATAAAAGTCATTTTTTTTTAACTTTTAATAATAAATAAATAATATATTTTGGTCAAATCCGATCAAACTCTTATAACTAACGTATAAGACCTTCTCTACTCTTATAATTAGAGTATAAGAGTCAATTTTTTTCACTTTTACCAACTTTTAATAAAAAAATTAATATATTTTTTCGTCAAATGTGGTCAAACTCTTATAACTAACGTATAAGACCAGCTCTATTCTTAAATTTAAAGTATAAGAGTTACTCCCTCCGTCCCAGAGTAAGAGTCATACTTTCCATTTTGGTACGTCCCAGAGTAAGAGTCCTAATCCTAAAATGGCAAAGAATCTTTACTATTCATCCCACTCATTCTCTCTCCTATTTTACTTTTATACTCACAACACCAATCAATTCACTATTCTCTCCCACTCATTCTCTCTCATACTTTACTTTTACACTCACAACATTTACATCACTTCCAATATTTATTAATAAGCGTGCAAATGAGGGGTATGACTCTTACTCCAGGACGGAGGGAGTATTTTTATTTTATTTTTTACTTTTCCAACTTTTAATAAAAAAACAAATAATTTTTTTTTGTCAAATCCAGTCAAACTCTTATAACTGACGTATAAGACCAGCTCTACTATTATAATTAGAGTATAAGACTCATTTTTTTTTTACTTTTTCCAACTTTAATAAAAAATAAAAAGTATTTTTTGGTCAAATCCGGTAAAACTCTTATAACTGACGTATAAAGACCAGTTCTTCTCTTATAATTAAAGTATAAGACTCATTTTTTTTTCACTTTTTCTAACTTTTAATAAAAAATAAAAAAAAATATTGTTTGGTCAAATCCGGTAAAACTCTTATAATCTGACTTATAAGACCGGTTCTTCTCTTATAATTATAGTATAATAACTTTTTTTTTCCAACTTTATAAAAAAAAATAAAAAATATTATTTGGTCAAATCCGGTCAAACTCTTATAACTAACGTATAAGACCATTTCTAGTCTCATAATTAGAGTATAAGAGTATATTTTTTTTTCACTTTTTTCAACTTTATTGAATAAATAAATAATATTATTTGGTCAAATTTGGTCAAACTCTTTATAACTGACGTATAAGACCAATTCTATTCTCATAATTAGAGTATAAGAGTAAATTTTTTCACTTTTTTCCAGCTTTAAAAATAAAAAATAAAAAATATTATTTTGTCGAATCTGGTCAAACTCTTATAACTAACGTATAAGACCAGTTCTAGTCTCATAATAGAGTATAAGAGTCAAATTTTTCACTTTTTCCATTTGTTTTTTTTTAAATAAATAATATTATTTGGTCAAATCCGGTCAAAATCTTATAACTAACGTATAAGACCATTTCTAGTCTCATAAATAGAGTAAGAGTCACTTTTTTTTTTTTCACTTTTTCCCACTTTTAATAAAAAATAAATAATACTATTTGGATAAATTCGATCAAACTCTTATAACTAACGTATAAGACCAGTTCTAGTATTATAATTAGGAGTATAAGAGTCACTTTTTTTTTTTCTTCACTTTTTTCCAACTTTTGTCTCGAAAAAAAAAAGATAATATTTTTTGGTCAAATCCGGTCAAACTCTCATAACTGACTAATAAGACCAGTTCTACTCTTTTAGATACACCCCCGTCCCAAAACACCTTGCACATATTTCCTTTTTGGGTGTCCCATTGGTAAGTCTCCTTTCCTAAAATGTTCAAAATACTCGCTCCGTCCCAGCAGAAGTGAGACTTCTTTTCCTTTTGGTCCGTCCCACCACAAGTGAGACTACCCAAAATGGTAATGTTTTAATATATTTATATTCCCACTCATTCTATCTCTTCATTTTCCACCACTCAATATATTCAACCAATACTACTATTTACCCACTCATCCCTCTCTTCATTTTCTATTCACACATATTACTTCTTTTTCTTAATCTCCGTGCGGGACCTCTGTCCTACTGTGGTGAGGACGGAGGGAGTATTGTTTTCTATTTTCTCTACCCCACTTGTCATACTCACACCCCTACTTTTGAGCCCCACTTGTAAATCCCACTCAACTTATCACACTCACAACCTCTTTTCCACTCACAATACCTTTGAATATATATACTCATTCCTTAATTCGCGTGCAATTCTCAAAAGTGTGCAAGGTGTTTTGGGACGGAGGGAGTACTAAATCATCTAATTTCTCCCCCTTAACAAAAACTGATCATCCATGTCACATTCCTCCACAAGAAACTGTTTCACTTCACCACTCTCCAAATCCTCACAATCCCATCTTAGACCATATACAATGGCTGTTGAATGGGTTGTGTGAATGCCCATTCACCAAAAATTTGGTTTAATGCTCACAATGGTTGGTTTAATGGCATTGTGTGAATGTTTTTGTTGAAAAACATTCACAAAGTGTGAAAACCAAAAAGTCAGCAAAGTTGAGCCACTTGGCAACTCTCCATTGGTTGATGAATTATTTTTTTTATCCTAATTATTTGAGCTCAATTATTTCACAGAAAATTTTGTTTTTTTTTTGTTTTTTACACCAAATTCCTAAAAAAAAATCTCTTTAAATTGACGTAAGTTTCATTGTATTCCGACACAAAAAAAAAACCCATTTTTTTTAAATGGATCTCAATAATAACTATTTCAACACTAATCATAAAAATAAAAAAATAAAAAATAAATTTTAAGTGGTGGGTATAGGATGATGAGTGAAAAAATTGTTGAATGGGGGATTAAACAAACCATTGTAGAGTGTTTGTGAATGGGTGTTGAATGGATGAGTTTGAAAGAAGAGAGAGAGAAACTGATGTGGAGTGATAAAATGAGTTGTTGAATGGTTTTTTTTGTTT